>CM069858.1:32678700-33048700 GCA_036172795.1 Pelodytes ibericus
ATTGTCACCCTGGGACAGGCAGTGTTGTTGAAAAGACAAACACAAAGTGAACATTAACTTATTTGTTAAATATTAACTTAACTTACTCTTGTTTAATATTTTGTAGGCCCGCTGCGGGCAGCTATGACAGCCCGGCATACATGGACCTAATCAGATGGCCGATCACGTCCACAGGCAGTTTGTTCTGCCACACCCCTAACAAGGTGTGAGGAGAGCTATACTGGATGAAGACCAAAATGCAGGATGGTATAATACAGATATATATAAACAAAGAATGTGAAGCTCCCACCTCTGCACAATCCACACAGACAAGGGTTATATGCAGGAACTTGCAGCAGTTGTAATCCACACAGACAGAGGTTAAATGCAGGAACTTGCAGCAGTTGTAATCCACACTGACAGGGGTTAAATGCAGGAACTTGCAGCAGTTGTAATCCACACTGACAGGGGTTAAATGCAGGAACTTGCAGTAGTTATAATCCACACTGACAGGGGTTAACTGCAGGAACTTGCAGCAGTTGTAATCCACAATGATAATAAGCAAAACGATAACAGTCCAAGATCAGGGGCAATAGAGAGGTAGCAAAAACGAGAGACAAGCCAGGGTCAGGTTACCAGAGAATCAGAATAACGAGAAACAGTCCAGGTATCAAGGGGCACAGGCAGGCAGAAGGGTAGTCAGGAAATCCAGGTTCAGCAACAATCAAATATAAATGGAAACGCTAGGCTATCGAAATACACGAAAATCACCAAGCACTGTTTGCTTGGTGATTCTGACTTTTAAATCTTCCCGCGCCTCGCGGGTATGCGATGCGTGTGACGTCATCGGGCGAGCGCCTCCATGGAAACACATCACGTGATGATGTGGACACGCTGGCAAGCGCGTGTGACGGGTCTCGGCTGGGAGAGAGGGTGTACTCAGGGGAGCTGCTGCGGGGAAGAACCTGACACAAGGTGTCTTGGAGCTCTTGCCATGTCCTCGGCTTGTGTCTGTTCACCGCAAGTCCAACCATTTTCCAAACGTTCTCGATCGGGTTCAAATCAGGACTATTGGGGGGCCAATCCAGCAGGCACACACCTTTACGCTCCAAGCACTGTCTCACCTTTCCGGCTCGGTGGCAGGGAGCCAGATCGTGCTGGAAGATGCAGTTCTGTGGCTGCCCGAACAACCTCCCGATGGTGGGCATCAGTGATCTGGATAAAATCCATATGTACGACTTGGCATTGACAGTTCCGTCTACCATGTGCAAGTTTCCTGTGCCCTTTGCGCTCATTCAGCCCCATATCATTTGCGACACCGGGAACTTGGCGGTGGAGACTACGGTGGAGACTATGTAGGAGATGTTCACCCCTGCGTCTCCTGACATAGACTATGCCGTCCGTCCCGTGAATGTTGAACTTACTCTCGTCTGAGAAGATGACCTTCTCCCACATGTCCAGTGTCCAAGCCCTGTGGGCTCTCGCCCACCTCAGACGCTTGGCTCTAGCGGTCTCCTTCACCAAGGGTTTCTTGTGGGGGCGCCGTGCGATAAGCCCTGCCTGGCACAACCTTCTCCTTGCCGTTCTGTTGCTGACCGTCGCCCCCGTGGCTAATCTCCAATCCTGGTTGATTTGCAGCGACGTGAGCCAGCAATTGCGCAGGCAGAGCCGTACCAGCAGCCTGTCTTGTGAAGCGGTTGTGCACCTTTTCCGTACTCCAAATTTCCTCTGCTCCATATTGCCTGTCTGAGCATACCTCTACTGCCAGCGACTCACCGTGGACGGTTGTGTTTGAATCTTGTCAGCAATCTGCCAGGAGGACAGACCTTCGTTGTGTAGTGCGAGCAATACAGCCTTGACTTCATCTGAAGGCCGGAATCTGACCGGGGGACGGCTCAGTGATGAGCTGGAAAAAAAGAACAGGGGGTGAGGGTTAGTGCAATGCCCACACACACTCACAAAACTTTTATCGTTAAAAATAAAATTGTATTACTGGTAAAATGGTACAATACTTTACTTAAATACTGGCACGATGATTATGTCCACTACCGTATATATATATATATATATATATATATATATATATATATAAATATTATCATTTCATACTATTATCATTTCATATATTTCATACTTTAAAAAGTGGTGTATTTAAATTTTACTTACATTATGTTCCTGCTCCATTCTATTTTTCCTTTACTGCATGCTCTCACATAATTTCCCCGCTTGATGATGGATATTATCATGGTATAAATCAGGGCTCGACAAACCCCAGGCGCCAGGTCGCCATGGCGACCAGGAAATTAGACCTGGCGCCTGGGTGCTGTCAGCCTCCTGGTCCCCTTGCCGCTGCCATCCGATTTTTCCGCAGCGCGAGGGGGTAAAGTCTGTGCCGATGGCCGATGGCACAGACTGCAAGCTCCGCCCCCTCGCGCAACGCGTGTCTGAGTGCCGGGTGTCGTCACGTGACATCCTGGCACTCAGCACGCCGACCAACGGAGATCAGCAGCAGCAGGAATGTCCCCCTCCCCTGCAGTGAGGTAAAGCAGCTGGGAGGGGGACACATCAAGAAGAAACCCCCAAGAAAAGACTGTGTTAGGTGGGTGTGTGTTTGTATGTATTGTAAAGTAGGTGTGTGTGAGGGGTTTGTATATATGGGTGTGTGAGGTGTTTGTATATATGGGTGTGTGAGGTGTTTATATATATATATGGGTGTGTGAGGTGTTTGTATATATGTGTGTGTGAGGTGTTTGTATATATGTGTGTGAGGTGTTTGTATATATGTGTATATGTAAAGTATGTGTGTTTGTATATATGTGTGTGTGAGGTGTTTGTATATATGTGTGTGTGAGGTGTTTGTATATATGTGTGTGTGAGGTGTTTGTATATATGTGTGTGTGAGGTGTTTGTATATATGTGTGTGTGAGGTGTTTGTATATATGTGTATATGTAAAGTATGTGTGTTTGTATATATGTGTGTGTGTGAGGTGTTTGTATATATGTGTATATGTAAAGTATGTGTGTTTGTATATATGTGTGTGTGAGGTGTTTGTATATATGTGTGTGTGAGTTGTTTGTATATATGTGTGTGTGAGGTGTTTGTGAATATATGTGTGTGTGAGGTGTTTGTGTATATATGTGTGTGTGAGGTGTTTGTGTATATATGTGTGTGTGAGGTGTTTGTGTATATATGTGTGTGTGAGGTGTTTGTGTATATATGTGTGTGTGAGGTGTTTGTATATATGTGTATATGTAAAGTATGTGTGTTTGTATATATGTGAAGTAGGCGTGTGTGTTTATGAATTGTGTTTATGTTTGCGTGATTGTCTGGCTCCTAAAAAAAATGTCTGGCTCCTAAAATCAAAATAAATTTGTCAAGCCCTGGTATAAATATTCCCTAAGACAAAGTGGAGGTAATAGAAGAGAGCGCAGGAGTATGCATCTAACTGAGACAAAGATATAGTTGACATGACTACCATGTTCTGCTATTGCTCAGTCACTTTTGTCTCCATACTTGCACAGTGTAATGATTGCAGGTGAATCCGCAATGCAGATACTTGACACTGTGATGTTAAGGAGACAGACACGTCTGTAACCTGGGCCTTTGAATGGTGAGAGGATGTCTTCTGCCCCAACCAGAGCTACCTTTGGTTGAGCCGCAGGAACAAAGGAAAAGTTGCTGCACCCCTACCACTCTCCGGACACCAAGCTGGGACAGTATTAGAAGAACAGGGAATATTTACAGCTGCAGCACACCAGGAAAACTCGAAGGGGATGAGCCAGGGTCGTGGAGCCGGGAGCACTGGACTGCAAAGCCGAGGTAAAGAATGGAGACTAGGACAATGTAGAATTAGAAATTAGAAGGCATGTCCAGTGCTAGATTTAAACCCATGTAGTACAGAGACTGTTGTGGGCGCAGCTCTCATAGAAACACAATCAAGATTAGGGTGACACAAATAGAGTATGGGAATGTAACAAGAACGACTTTAATTAGTATAAAATATATAGTTTTTTTAGACTAATTAAAGATGTTCTTGTTATATTCCCATACTCTATTTGTGTCACCCTAATCTTGTTTGTGTTTCTATGAGCGCTGCGCCCACAACAGTCTCTGTACTATATGGGTTTAAATCTAGCACTGGACATGCCTTCTAATTCCTAATTCTACATTGTCCTAGAGATGTTCCAGTATTTGTATTGGGGACTTTTTGGAAATGATCTATTCTACTGCATAAAACCAGTTGCATTCAACAGTGCAACATAATGATGGTTATATTGAAAAATGGAAACATCAGCAGCTTGCTACAAACATAGAATATAACAGTGATTGACCCTGATTATTGCATAAATCACAACACAATTGCATGTGTAGTGCTCAGTTAATCCAAATATCTTGATCACAGTATGTGTCACTTTTTCACTCACCATATCTGTGAATGCAGTAATTTACTGCAGTATTAATTATATCTGAATAATGTTTCTTTGTATAATTTTATTCAAGATATGATCCAGTAATAATGTTCAGCCATGGGGAGTGGGCAAGTTGTCAGTCTAATAGCAATTTACAACAGAGTTAGCAAAAAAAAGAAAGATAGATTTCATTATTTTAATAAGTAAGCAGTTATTAGATATCTTGCAGATTGTCAAAGCAATGCATTTTAAATGAATGGATAGCAACAGATTCCTAAGGATTTCATGTTCAAATTATAGAATAATAAACAGAGATGAAATTTAAAGGTCAAAATAGCACACTTTTTAATTTGCTTCTGTGACAAGAATAGACTAATTTGCTCCCCTCTGAGTAACTAAAAACATCCAAGTTCAGTATCAGACCACTACTCAGGAATGATATTACAATATAACAGATACTCATACACAGGGGCAGGCTGGCACGGGGGGCAAGGGAGCAACTGATCCTCGGGCTGCTCTCTAATCTCTCTTAATGGGCTGGGGCTGCACTACTTTTTACTTTTACATGCCCCAGTCAATAACACTTTCAACCTTTCTATCCAGTTGTCTTGTATACCTATGAATCTTTGTACCTTATCTGTCAGCAAATCTGTCTTATCAGGTGGGCTGATGAAGTGACACAAAGGCCAACAAAAATGTTTTTGTCTTCCTGACCAAAAGTTGCCAGCCTTCCCCTTCCACCATTTTTCAGTTGCATTCAAGGCAGGACTGGACCAAGACATTGTGCTGCCTGGGTCAAAACCATACCCACCGTACCACACCCATCAAAACATTCCCACATCCATTATGTTATATCATAATATTAAAACGAAAATTAGGCTTATCCAGAACAGAACCTTGTCTATGTGCAAAACTTATATGAAATACCATTAAGATGTCAATGGGCAGTAAATGCATAAATCATTTATATGATGCCAATGAGCGGCCAATGCTTAAACTTAGTATATGATGCCAACGAGTAGTAAATGCATAAACCTTGTATATCCTGCCAATAACCTTGACATGCATCAACTTGATCCGGCATGCCAATATCCTTTAAATGCATAAACTTTATATATCATGCCAATAACCTTTAAATCCATAAACTTTATAAATCATGCCAATAATGTTTAAATGTATAAACTGTATATATCATGCCCCTAATCTTTAAGTGCATAAACTTTATATCTCATGTCGATAACCTTTAAATGCATGCACTATAAGGTCTACACAATATAAAACATTTTGTTCTGAATTGCATTTGGGTCGGGCATAATAGTCAAATTGAAGGGATCCCCGAAATATGGTTACACAATAATCAGGAACTTTCCAACGAATTAGGCGTTCGTTAACTGCAACATGGGAGGCCTTCGGATCAAAGCATTTTCAAGCAGCAACCAAAATACCAAAATACCAATATGAGGCAAGCAGCACCAAATACCATTCGGATTCAGCGATAATAATTGCAGAGATAATTTGCCCATGAGATGGAAAATGGGGTGGACAATATATTATATAGTAAGCAAAAAAGATGTGGCACAGTATAGCAGCTAGCAGTATGCAGCTAGCCAGTCAACGAAATACTACAGTGTATCCCACAACAGTATTTAGTTATAAAAACATATAGTGGTATATACACAGTATAGCTTGCATCAGTACAGTATGTAGTAAAACATGTAAGATGGTACAGCATATTTTGAATCAGTATATCGTTAGCTAGGAAATTACAGTGGCATAGCACAGCTCCCATCATTATATACTTTGTATGCACCTGCTGTTATCTCAGGACCTATCAATAGTATAGCTCTGGTTTGATTAAGAAGTGAAAGAAATATGGTACCATTAGGACATTGTAAAGTTTCAGATGATGCATACAAACTGATGCCCTGGGAAGTAGAAAGCTTATCAGAGAAGTTACCAAGATGCCAAGAACAACTGTAAAGGTTCTGAAGGTTTGAATTTCAATAACTGGTTAAGTCCTAGTATATTATACTTTGTGTCTCTTGCACTAGTCTAAGCATTGAGTTAAGGATGCCAAGACTGAAGCAATTTCTCACAAAATAGCACAAACCCACACAAATTTTGCAACAAGACACCTTTCGTCTTCCCAAAACATTTTGGAATATATTTTATGGATGTTGAATGGTGTACCTTTTTCCTAAATTCCAAAAGATATGCTAGCCAACACAGCTCATCATCAAAAAAACTTTATCTACTGCAAGAAAGGAAGCGGCAGCATTAATCTTCTAATCTGCAGATGGGGTGGAGGCCCGTGTTCAGAACAAATGGGAAAATGAATGACTGATAAACATGTGCTTTAGCCAAGTTTGTCCTTATTTTTTATTGGGTAACATTTCTGGTTCCACTCCAATCTAAAACATATTCTAACAGCAACTTACAAACATGTCTCCTATTTAAAAACCATGGATGAGTAGGTGAACCTAAATTATGGCATCAACAACTACAATGTGGATTAGCACAGTAGGGATGTACCTATCAAATTTGGCACCCAACATGTATTGTATCTTTGACACCCCATCCACCCTCATAACTCAGCCTTTTTTTAAAATGACAAATGCTTTTTTTTTTTTAAATGGCATATGGTGCCAGATAGCTTCCCTTAAGTATACACTGTGCCAGAGACATACACAATAATTTATAACATTTATTTATAGAGTGTTGATATTTTATACATTTTTTTGCACAATATTTAAACTGAGAGTGAGAGTGTATGTCTCTCTTCCCCCATCTCTCCCTGGTCTGTCTCTCTGTTCCCCTCCCCCTTATCTGTCTTTGTCCCCTGTCCTCAACCTTGTCTGTTCCTATCTAGCCTATGCCTCTCTTTTCTGTCTCTCTCTCTCTCCCCCCTCATAGCCTCCCTATGTATGTCTCTCTTCCCTAATACCCTTACTATGTCTGATTGTTGCCCCCAACTTGTCTGTTTTCTACCATGCATATTCAGTTACCAGCAGAGGCATTGCTAGGTTTCCAAAATATCTTGGGCTGTAGGACATAAAATTTTTTTTTTAAATGGAACCATGCCGGCGCTTTCCAATATATACTCACTGCTCTTAGCTTCATGCCTGTTTTGTAATTTAGGAGCTCTTCTCTACTTAAACTTCTCTCCCTGCTCCTGATATCTGCTTTATCTTGCTTCCATCATACAACTGCAATCCCAACCTCCCTTCTGCCATATTTGTCCTCATCTACCTACCTCGCTCCTTATCCCACTACCCTACATCTTCCCATGCATGTTTACCTTTCCTTTAAAGCCTATACCCCCCTTGCTTCTTCTCCCCATGTGTCTGAACAGAGCATTCCACCGCTATGACCCTATGTGTCACACAATTCATCTCCTTCCTATTTCCACAAGTTTCTCTGCTTACTGGGCCACAAGATGATGTCATAAACAGGATACACCACACACATATATAAATACATTTTCTCTTAATCTATACATTTGCTTTCAAATCTCCTAACACAATGTATATATTTTTATTATCTAAATTCACATATAAATGAGAAACATGCATAGGAAGAGAGCAACATCTGAAGGAGGCAGCTGTGTCCACTCCTTCACACCTGCCTTTCCTGCCATTGCTAGAGATTATATATCCCAGAAATAAAATATCACAGAGATTATTATAATAAAAGGATTAACCTTTATTTAACCATGCATTTAAGCCATACATTGTTGCTAGGGTTTTTTTTTTTTTACACCACTGCTAAACAACATAGGAATTATTTATATGTTACTCATTTATTCATGTACGTGTGATTTTTGTTTACATGACTACTAAACAGTATAGGAATTATTTAATTGTTTGTACATGCACACACAAATAAGGTATATAACTTATATACATAAATATATGTACACACACACACATATAAATATATATATATATATATATGAGTGTGTGTGTGTGTGTGTGTGTATACACAACATATAAACAACTCCTATGCATAATAATCTCATCATAAATAAATAATGCTGTTTACCAATTGAGAAGCTAGGGAAAGATCCCCTGAGGGTTAATAACTACAGGCCAATCTCATTATTAAATGTAGACATAAAGATATATGCTGGTATACTAGCCAACAGAATAAAAATAATTATAACATATTTAATCCATCCAGATCAGGTGGGATTTATCCCTGGGAGATCTTCTGTTAACAACGTTTGGAGAATAATTGACATCCTAGATTCTTGCCCAAAAAATAAATGCCCAATGATGATGCTAGCCTTAGATGCAGAAAAGGCATTTGATCGTGTTAGCTGGCCTTTTATGAAGAATACACTGAGGGTATTTGGGTTTGAAGGACCAATCCTAGAGGCAGTTATGGCATTGTATTCCTACCCTGCAGCAAAAGTAAAAGGTATGTGCTTTACTTCGGAAGACTTCAGTATAACAAACGGTACCCGTCAGGGATGCCCACTATCCCCAATTTTATACTTATTGTCGATAGAACCCCTCGCCAATGCCATAAGAAAGAACAACAATATTAGAGGCATCAATACGGGAAAAGGAAACATCAAACTTAAGATGTATGCAGACGATGTCTTAATAACTATAGAAAACCCGACCGAATCAATCAGGAGAGTCATGGAAGAGATTGATAGATTTAGTAGAGTGTCCAACTACAAGATAAATTTAGATAAATCAGTAGCAATGGCAAAGTTTGTAAGTCAACAAAGAAAATTACTTTTGGCCCAAAATTATGGCTTCAAATGCGCCAGAGATTATATTGAATACTTAGGAATACAAATAACACCAGATCCAGCGAAAATTATGGAACAGAATTTCCTTCCACTAATGAAGCAAACTAATAAAAACTGAAATGATTAAAAAAATATAGAAGTTTCATGGTGGGGGAGGATTAATGTCTTAAAAGCCTATTTACTACCCAAGTGGACATATCTATTTAGACTAATCCCGTTAAATATCCCAAAGGTCTGGTTAAAAATGGTCCAAGAATCCTTTTCAAGATACATCTGGAGAGGTAAAAAACCCCGCATAAATAAAAGTGCAATCTCCCTCCCCAGGCAAGAGGGAATGGGAGCCCCTTGTTTGCTTAAATATCATGAAGCAAGTATGCTCTCGCATTCCCTAATGACACAAAATCCAAATATAACGGATGAAAAATGGCACCAACTGGAAAGAGATTTGATAGGCTGGATTACCAATAAAAAAAGACAACTAGATCGAAAGAAATGTGCTAAATCATTGATCCTAGATCACATTTTACACTTTTGGTAAAAATTCAAAAGGAAAATTAAAATACACAACACAATTTTGAAAGGCCTTTCCATTCGAATCATAGAATATAACATTGACAATATCAACCTAAACAACTGGGTGGAACAAGGAATATTTAACATAGAAGAATTGTACTATGAAGATACAATCATTTCCTTTTCTAGCCTACAGTCTAAGTTCCAAATAAAAAGTGAAGAGTTCTTCTCATACATTAGAGTGAAACACTACTTAAAGACCAACACCCCTCTTAACAGCACTACGCTATACAAGAAAATAATAGACATGATCCAAAAAGAGGACCTCAAACACTTCCTGTATAAAAGCAATCAAATAATGATGGAGTTGGAGCAGACCCAACAGTTATCAGCTATTCCCAAATGGGAATCTGACTTAAAAAGAAACATCCCAAGAGAAGACTGGAACAGTCTACTAAGTCACATATCTAAAGGAGTCCACTGTGTAAATTTAAGAGAAGGGTTTTTTAAACTTCTTTACAGGTGGTACTATGTCCCCAGTCACCTTGCAAAGATATATAAAGACCAAAATAACGATTGTTGGAGATGTGGAGCGAATGGTGGGGATCTGATCCATATATTCTGGGGATGCAAAAACCTTGACACCTTCTGGAAGGAAATATTCAGGAATATCACTAATATGCGGACTAAAATTAATAAATTCGGTGTATATAGCACTGCTTCATCTTAATTTAAAAGAGTTGACCACCTCTAATAGATGGACCATAGTACACATCCTTCTAGCGGCAAAACTATTGATAAATAGAAATTGTAAATCTCCCATCACCCCCAATTGGGAAATGGTGAAAGCCAAAGCGACATTACAACTTAAGATGGAAAAAGGTATCACCCTGTATCACAGCCATTCGTTAAGGAAACCGGAGATGTGGACAAACTGTATTGAAAAAATGGTCTGATAAAGAACTAGGGCCTCAAACTCCCCATTGGGAGTAAACTCAGCGCTGTAAAAGCATCCACTGATTGACTGACACCTCACTTAGAATCTTATCAGTGTCTGTGTGAGGCTCCATGATGTCAGAGGGCACAGGGGGTGGAGCCGTCACAGAACTGCTGAGACTCAGGGCTTTGCTCAGCATATTCTCTGGTTACCAGCAGTACATGACTTTCCAAAAACAACACCCATTTTGTTTTACCTCTTGGAAGAGGCTTCAAAAAGCATTGGATAAAAACATCACCAGAGGCAGGGATGAAATATCAGAATTAGGGGGTTACCGGAAGATGAGCCCAGAGAAGATCTCCCAACAATGTTACAAAGCCTATTTGCTTCTATTCTGGATAAGGATAGAAAGGACACATATTAAAAAAGAATGACAGTTGAGCCTTTTTCTTTATTTTGACAATAAAATAAAATAATTTAATATACAAATAAAAATATTTTAGTGTGGTGAAGAATAATGCACTGCTTACGAATTCCAACAGCGTTATGGAACTTTAAAGTGGTTTAGCACAGATATAAAACTGGATAATTTTTATGTATCTGCTCAGCACACTCAACACCATTTCAATACTCAACTCAAGAACAAACATATTTTAAAGGTCAGTCAGGACAGGAATAGAATGTGCAGAATGGTAATCATCTTCAAAGAAGCAAAGATAAAGTTAATGACTGAAAAAATTAGATATATTAAAATGTGTTTGTTTAGGACATGGACAATTTGAATAGTGGGCGTGTCAAAAAATTGAATGTTGAATATTTTCTACTTAAGAGTTTCCAACTGGTGCTTTAGTAAGTAATTGATAAACGTTTTACTGAATAGTTGTAAGCTACATCTTTCAACTTGCAATTAAAATGGATCATTGCTTAAATGTATTACATTAATTTGTGGTTTTGTAATGCCATCCTCAGCTTTTCTAAACGATTTTGTCATTTAAAACACATCTGTCTCCTTATGGCAACAGCACACACCATCAAGATTAACATGTACAATTGTTGTTATGCATTTGTTATTCCAGACTAGTTTTTGAAAATGTTTCAATTATTCAAATTTCCACAAACATTAAAGCAATTTAAATATTTCTGCGAGCATTTGACCCAGGATTTGAAGCAATGTCCTGCTGTTCCACCGAGGACAGCAGGATTGTGTGCATGTGCAGTAGTGTTGTCAAACCTCCTAACTCACCAAAGTTGTCAGACACTCGACCTAAGCTCCGCGCCTGGCTTCCTGATTCACCAGCGCAGACGATTAGCTAATTACACATTGAGACCTGTGAAACCGCACATACCTGAAGTATGCCTGAAACTAAATATCTCTAAACTTAGACTTCTCTTGTGATGATATAGACAAATTTTGAGAGAAATTCGGCTATTCTAAAAACTGCCAAATTCCTCCTGAAAAAAAGAAGGAAGAAAAAAAAAAAGAAACTTTCCGGGTGGGGCCATCTAAAATCTTCATAGGGGCCAAAGCAAGTTGCCCTGACCACTCTATCAAAAATGGGGCTTGGAGCTGCCAAATGGCTGCCAGCGCCCATTACACAAATGGGGGTCAGGGCAGGTAGCACTGAATGCCACTATAAGAAATGGGACTGTAACGCAGGTCACAAAAAAGGCACATACATTAGTAGGATTGAGACATAATAGAGACATTGAAGCAATGGAAAAGTGGAAGAAGATCTTAGGAATAGAAATAGCCCAAGAAGATTGGCTGAAAGCCATAAAAGGTCTTAGCAACTCATTACACTGTGTTATGATTTTGGAAAATCAATTCAAAATGGCAAACTTTTGGTATTTAGTGCCCTCTAAAATTGCAAAGTCCTCGACAGGGAAAAGAAATGTTAGTGTGGAGCAGACACCTGGATGTTCGGGTTCGGCGGGTTCGGCCGAACTCCGGAAAAAAGTCTGGGTTCGGGGTCGAACTTGACCCCAAACCCCATTGAAGTCAATGGGGACCCGACTTTCGGCTTATGGAATACATGTAATACTACTGGCTTTCTATAAACCGAAATAGAGTCCCCATTCATAAGAATTTCTTATGAATGGGGACTCTAGTTCGGTTTCTAGAAAGCCAATAGAATTACATGTATTCCATAAGCCGAAAGTCGGGTCCCCATTGACTTCAATGGGGTTCGGGGTCAAGTTCGGGGTCAAGTTCGAACCCGAACCCAGACTTTTTTCCGAAGTTCGGCCGAACCCGCCGAACCCGAACATCCAGGTGTCTGCTCCACACTAATAGACATTTTATAGAATACATGTAATGCTATTGCTATTCTATAAAAAGAAAGTCTGTGAACAGAATGTATTTTGGTTTATAGACTTTCGGCTTATAGAATACATGTAATACTATTGGCTTTCTAGAAACCGAACTAGAGTCCCCATTCATAAGAAATTCTTATAAATGTCCGTGTTCGGGTCCGGGTTCCGAACACCGTAATGTTTAGTACGAACCCGAACAGTGCGGTACGGGTTCGCTCAACACTAGTGGGGATACAACCAAATCAAGGACACATGGATGATAATCTTTAATAAATGTATTAAATTGACTCAGGTAAAAATAGAACATAGCCCACAGATGGCATTACTACATCTGAATTGGCCTAACATGACTGAGCTACAGTATATGTTAACTACACATCTTTTTGTGTCAGCAAAATTGATTATTGCTAAAAACAGGGGTAGGACCTGCTCGATCCTCTGCTGGCCTCACATGGAACAAGGCTTTGCATGGAACAAGGCATGGGGTGGGTAAGTGGCAGAGCTCATTGAAATGCCAAAGTGCCTAAAGAGTGTATACAAATTTCAGAGAGTAATATTGATTGACAGGAGATACTATGGAAAGAAAATTAGATGAATATAGTCCTTAAGGTCTCTTTCCATTTTACCCCCTGGAGGTGCACAAGTGTAAATGTTATGTTTGTAATATTTTAATGTTGTAATGTATTTAAAGTTGAATTGTCAAAGATTGTATGGTTAGAGCTCTAATGGTTTAATTATGTTTAATAATGAAAGAATTGTATAAAGATGCTCATTAACCAATGTGTTGAGATAAATAAATAAATAAACAAAAAGAACTAATTTACAAAAAAAAAAAGAAAAGAAATGGGTAGTGGTCCGAAACTCGATTTTCATTGAGGGAATAGGAGCTACCTAAGTCATCCCTATAACTGAACTTGCAAAACACATTGCAGACTGATCCACCAAATTTAAAAAAAAAAGACTTATGCTTTGATCTGCTTTCAATTTTTTCCATGTAATTTCAATGTTTAAAACAATTTACAATTTTTATATACTTAATTGAATATTAGTATTCTGAATATACTGCAATAACCAGGCATAATTTAGGAAAAAATAATTTATTTTCCAGAGACACTTGAACAGTATGTCCCAAAAGTGTTACAGTGTCACAAAATGTATGTGCCGTGGAATCCATAGACAAAATTAGATTTCTGCTTATTTTTTTTTAATGATACTGTTATCACATTTTAAAGAATTCACTAAAACACTAATCAAAAGAGTTTTAATTGTTGTAGTTGCATAATGGCTCAACTCTTATGGATCTTAAAAAATAACTTGTGCAAATTATAGTTTTATGCAGATGTATTCATTTACATGAAATAACCAAATTATGTAATCAGTAACATGAAAGCACTTGCAAAATACTTCTAGCCAGCCAGTAATTTAAAAACATAATGGAATAAGTTAAGTTTAGCTCACAGATATAGATATAATTAAAGATACATTTGAAGAAGAATATTGCACGAAGCACTGGCACAATATTTCTCTAATTTGGCATTTGCAGAAAATACTTTTAATCATTTCAAGTCAGATATTTGATTAAATTGCATTTTGCTACATGTCAATAAAAGTTATGTATTTTTTATGTAAACATGAAATGAAATCTAAATATATATATATGGCTTTCTTGTTGTTGGTTTTTTTTTTGCTTGTTTTTTATTTGACATGGCATGTTTTATTCAACAGGGAATGTTCGTTTACAAGTGCATTTTAGTATACTCAGGAAATTTGTCTGGGTGGCTAGTATCATCTTTTGCCACATTAGCAGCATTTGTATCATAATACTTTGTGTAACACCTATCAGCAGGCATTTGGAGATGTTTATTCAAAATATCAGACACCAGTTTGGTGTGGTTCATGTTTTGTGGTCTTATGATCTTGCCAAACTCCAGCAGTGAGGGAGGGAGAAGGTCTGAGAAGAGCAGATGGCAGGGGAAACAGTCAAGTGACAGTACCAGATGGATCTGGTGGTGGACTATACTCTTCCTCTGCAGTTTGCAGGGCATTGTTCCAGGGGGCAGACAGGCACAAGGAGCCTATGTTTCAGCCACAGCTACAGACAGAGGTAGTGACTGGGCTTTGTCAGAGATCCATTGGAACCAGCACCATAAATCAAAATAGTTAACTGCAACAGTCTCTCCCTAACATTTTAATCAGTTGATGAAAATTGCAATGGATTTTAGTTATGGTTTTAGTCCTATTAACTTAGTTTTTATTTAGTTATTGTTTAGTTTTAGTCACTGAAAACGTGCAGTTGACTAAAACTATGACTAAAATGTTTAGTCAAAGAAATGAACACTGACTAAAACTAAAACAATGCTGATGATTAAAATACGACTTAGCTAATTAACACTGGGGGACAATTTACAAAGACTTTCCTGGACGTTAGTGTTTAACATTCATTTGTTATGTAGGTCAATTGATATGTACTAGCACTGTTCTCTCACTTTTGTTCTATCATCTGGATCTATGCTCCCTTAACCCCCAGCAACATTTGATGCCAGTTGCGTCGCTAGGGGAGGGCTAAGGGGGCTGATGCCCGAGTCTCAATGTCAAAGGCCTGAATATTTCATTCGGGGTTTGCCACATGGTTAGCCCGAGTGGATGAGAGGCAGTATAGAGGAGAGCTCCCCTACCCTGCCTCTCCAAGCCCCAGCAGGAGGAGAAGCAGTGCAGGGTCTGTGCCTGCTGTCAGTACAGACACTCCTCCTCCTGCTGCTGCTGCCTGTGCGGCTCTGTCTGTCAAAGAGCCGTGTCATGATTGCCTTTGCTTCTGACAGGCAGAGTGAGCAGGAATAGGAGGAGTCTGTGCTGCCTGCAGAGCCTGCCAAATGCTGCTCACAGAAATGTTGCTGTGTGTGAGTGATGTGGAGTCAGTGATGTGATGTAAAGTGAGTGACGTGTTGTAATGTGGAGTGAGTGGAGTGATGGGAATGATTTGATGTGAGTGTGGTACTTATTTATGGGGATGCTGCACTATCACTCACAGCCAGGTGGCATTTATGGGGGTTACTGCACTTCCTATCACTCTCTGCCAACTAGCATTTATGGGGGGGCTGCACTGCCTTTTAATGTTTAGGAACCCGAACCGCACTGTTCGGGTTCGTACCGAATATTACGGTTTTTGGACCCAGGACCCGAACACGGACAGTTCACTGTATGTTCGGGTTGGAGTTCGGGGTTCGGCGATTTAATGGCGCGTTTTGAAAGGCTGCAGGGCAGCCAATCAGAAAGCCCATAGCATTACATACATATACATTGTATGTAATGCTAAGGGCTTTCTATAAACCGAAAGTCTATAAAGCGAATCTCTTTCGGTTTATAGACTTTCGTTTTATAGAATGCATGAAATGCTATGGGCTTTCTATAAACCGAAAGTCTATAAACTGAATCTCTTTCGGTTTATAGACTTTCGGATTATAGAAAGCCCATAGCATTACATGCATTCTATAAAATGAAAGTATGTTCAATGGCAGTTAATGTCACATTTGGCCAGTAGATGGCACTGTTGTAATACGAATGGTTACATTCGTGTAACCTGAAGGTTTAAATGTATCTTTCAAAGTTACTTAATTATAGACAAAAGTCTATAAACCGAATCTCTTTCAGTATATAGAATTTCAGATTATAAGAAAGCCCATAGCATTACATGCATTCTATAAAACTAAAGTCTATAAACCGAAAGAAATTTGTATGTAATGCTATTGGCTTTCTATAAACAGAAAGTCTATAAACCGAATTTCTTGATATATTGATTTACCCCAGATTGAACTCACAGAATTGCCCAGCATCCATGACCTATCCCAGCATCCAAATTGCACTCACAGCACTTGCCCCAACATCCTTGACTTACCCAGCATGCAGATTGCATTCACAGGACTTACCTCAGCATGCAGATTGCACTCAAAAGACTTGCCCTAGCTCCCAGGACTTAGCCCAGCACACAGGCTACAGTTACAAGACTTGCCCTAGCACCCAGGATTTGCCCCAGCATGAAGATTGCACTGACATGACTTGCCTTAGCACCCAGCCAGGACTTTCCCCAGCACTTAGATTTCCCTCAGGACTTTCTCCAGTCAGGACTTACCCCAGAATGCATATTGCACTCGCAGGACTTGCCCCAGCACCTAGGACATACCCCAGATCTGAGACTGCACTCATAGGACTTGCCACATGAGCTAGGACTTACCCCAGCACTTATAATGCACTCACATGGCTTGACCCACACCCAAGACTTACCCCAGCCCCAGCTATTAGATTGCACTCACAGGACTTGCCCCAGAACAGTGGACATCTATCAGGCTCCTGCATCGTGCATGAGGAAAAAGGCGGCAAATTCGCACACTGAAGTCAACCTCAACTACTTCTTGCACATAGTCTCACTTACAGACACACAGTTACACTTACAGATTACTTTCAAGCTTAAACACGGATTGGATTTCACTTTTTCCCATTTTCTGCTGTGTACCTTTTTACTTCATTGCATTCTGCACATTATATCTTTTCTTGGTGATGGGCATCATGGTCACATGCCAGAAAATGTAATGGACAAGAGTTAAAACATAATTAGAAATGTATTACTGCGTTATATTGGCCAAAAGACTGTTTCTGCCAAGATCTTACAATTCCAACTTTTCACATGTATGTAGACACTGGAAAATCAGTTCAATTAAATTAGTTTTTATGAACAATGCCAACTGAGCAGCTGATATGATCTGTGGATAATGGGTGTTATGGTCACAAGCCAGTAAACATTTACTTCACACAGCTTGACAATAATTGAAAGTGTATTAAGGCTATGGATGTAAAAAAAAAAATTTGCATCTTCTAATGGGAAGTACAGCTGTGTGGACATGATTTCCAATTTTTATATGGATATTGACACTTAAAAATTGACAATATTTAAATATTTTTGGATCTGTCAAATCCATTACATTTTTGATACCTTTGCAGGGTGAAGTGAGTCTCCATAGCAACTAACATGAAAACTGAGTTGTTGCCTCATTTAATGTAAGCTATGGGTCTACTTCCTGTAAAGGACCATCATCCCTGTAAAATTGCCCCTATATTTTAACACTGCTTATGTGTGATATTTATTGGAATCAGCTTCTTCACCAAACATTTAAAGACGAAATAACGACTGTAAACAACTTTCTCTGATTATCTAATTAAAAGTGCTTTTGAACTCCTAGGTAACACCATTCAAAAGTGATTGGTTTTACTCTAGAAGTCTCAGTGTGACTTCCTGGCTAGTATGTCATGTCATGGAGTTGTCACTGGGACACCAGCTCATCTTCTCCTCTCCGCTATTGACTATGTGCTGCATGTTTTCCGAAGGAACACACCAATGATTGACGATTCTTTCTGCTGACACAGTGCAATGCTTTTGCCAACACTAGGGCTGAACAAGGGCCACCTTTGCCATTCTGTATCACCACCTCTGTATCACTACCTCTGGTGAACTGTGATTGAATCACTGTCTCAAGCTGATTACAGCAGTTGAATCGCTAAATCCACAAGGTTTATTGTCTTATATTATATTTGAACAAATATTACAATAAAGTGAATCAGTGTGTTGATCCCAACACTCTACACACTCAGGGTTATTCTGTTCGATGAAGCAATCTCTTTTTCCAGTATTATACAAAGGGAAAAAACACTAACATAAAATGGAATGTTGAAACAGACAAAAGGAAAAAGGTTGGGACTATCAGTAAAACAAGTTTATTGTGCAACAACTAAAACAAAGTAAAATCTTACATTAAAAACAGCAAAATCCAGCAATGTCCAGTAAACGCTTGAAAAATACAGAATCCTTTGTAAAGTGCACTGTGCTTCAACAAAAAAGCTTGTCCTCCCTCCGTACAGTGCGTTTTGCCTCTTCGGTGAGGCTTTTTCAAGACACTTGAAAGGATTCGTCGGAGTTGGAGTAAACAGAATACTGTCTCACACAACTGCATTGTAGGATATACTGGAAATCCAGTGGACGATTGGGACTTCTGAAGACCTTCTAGTACCTACCATATTAACTGAGCATAGTACCAAGTACATTGTCTATCAAGGCTTATCAAAAACCTGTTGTTTAACTAGTCTTGTCTATTGCATGTATAATTATATTTTTACTAATTTGATTTGTGATTAAGCTAAAGCTCCAAGAGTCTCTACACTAGCTCTGTTTTGTTCTTTTTTGGTTTAAAGAGCAAACATTCTTCCATGATGATACCGATCCTGATTGTCTATTCTCATCTACTATTTATCTATTTGTTTATCTGTATTTATGTTAAATTAAACTAAACTAAACTAATACACTTAAACTTTACTTTCTAACTTGCTACATATTTTTCATTGTCTTATGAAATGTTTTTAATCTGTGCATAAGACATATAATGAGCTCTATTCAATGATGTAAGATGTTTGTTTTTATCGTATTTGAATACCATAGACCGCAGCAGACAATTTGGCAATAAAAAATAGTGATAAGTGATTATTAGAGTCAAGAAATATAGTTCTTTAGGACTTTTTTTCTAGAGTTCTAAAGGCCCAAGGAATTACAGGTTTCATAGCAGTTAGTCTGAAGTTTATTATAACAATGTTACAGAGGGTTCGCACTCACTTGTGGTCTCCACCCTGATCTCCTAAGTCCAAGAAAAAGCAATGCAGAGGCCAGCACTTAAGTGATTTAGGATTTATTCAAACAAGCAACAACGTTTCAATCTCTTGCAGGATTTTTTTCGAGCTGATTTTACATTTTTCATCCTTGTGGAACATGTGGAATAGCTATAGCTCCTAGAACAATAGGTGACCTTGAAGCACTAATGAATTTGGACAGCCTTAATGTTTTGATTATGTCTCAAATATGCATTTTGGAAAGTTCCATGAGCACAATGGAAAATTTTCACTACGAAAAGTTGATGTAGCAAGTGCAATAAACAATATTAAACAGGTGTCAGCATTTAAAAGTTTAATTTTGGTAAATGGCAAGATGACTAAAATGCAGGAGGCCTGATCTGTATATGGGTAAATCATGCTCACTACCTAGATTTAGGAGGGTAAGTTATGAGTAAATGAATAATGAGACAAACAAAATGCATTTATTGTCTGAACAAAAAAATCTCTATTACCAGCAGGGAATCGTGCCCACACTATAAGAAAGCATTGTTAGGGAAGGCATTTAAGAGCAGGCTGATTCTGATCAAACAATTGGATTGAGAGCGCAGTGACATGATCTATCAGAGCTGAGGAGATAAGGTCAGTCTTGCTACTCTCTTTCTAGATACATAGGGTTTAAGTTGTTATTGTCAAAATAGCAGTTTGGTCATGGATCATGGATGGTAAATTGCGTTTATACATCCGAATTGTCTAGCGCTACAGTACACTTAATTGTGTAAATGATTTTGTCCAGTATATTTTGAATTTTTAAAACAAAACATTTTTCAAATAGCTTCTCAATTTCTCTATTAAGCATTATTATATGCAGTTAGTAGTAATAATATATAATCAGTCATTGCTAAAGGATAACATATTCTTGACATTATCCATGTTGAATCCAGTGGGTAACTAGTGGAACATGTTATCCCCACTCTGTTAACATGCTAAAATGTTTTTTTATAACTTTGTATTCATTTTTTAATCACACCACGGGGTATATGTTGTGTGTAGTCTATTTATAAGTGGGGTTCCCTGCAACTGCATATGGACTTAAAATTCAAGGCAAATGAGATGAATGTATCAGTCTGTTCGTCTAATACAGTATGTAGCTCCCTTCTATGCCCTGTGTCAAGCAATACGTAAAATTGTTGGCGCTATATAAATGTTAATGTAATGTCATGCTTTTGAGGGTGAACAATTCTCAAAGCCATTGCCTGACTTAGTGCTTGAAGTAAAAAAAAAAAAGACTTTTATTTAAACCCACTAGAGGGGGATATCATGCTAAAATATAAGCTTGAACAGTGATTCAAATGACATGATTGCACTTCATATAAAATCCTATAATTAGCCTTATAAAAAAAGTATGTCAAATAGCTGTACTGTTTTATTTCGAAGCAACATGTCATTCTGTGACATATATAACTGTAGAAGATATTTTGATATGATTGAGATAATATTCATAATGGCAAATACCATATTTTATACAGGTTCACAAATTAGAAGATGGTTAATACAAAAAAAATTAACAGCTATGTAAGTTTGAGGCAGACATTACAGCTGGACTTCATGGTCCTGCAAAAGGTTTTTAAAAAATGTAATAAAAATAAAAGGTTTTGTGGATCCGACTTAATTGAAAACTTGGTAGAAGGTAGTGGCGTTTGGACAGCTTAGTGTAGTTGTAGTGTTTATTCAAAATGAACAATGTTATCGGTAGTCATCATCTCCTTGGCTCTCATGTGGCACCAACAATGTGCAGAAAGTCAGTAAAAGGGTTTATCAGAAATTTCACTTGTAATGAAACATACACACACAGTACCTGTGTTCAAGTTGTGACTCTTTTGTAGGGATAAATGTATAAATAGATAAATACATTGGATAACATATACAGATGACGATTGATAGGGCACCAAGAGCAATGTTCTCCTTTCATGCTACAGATGCTCCAATATCAAGAGATAGTTGAAGAGGAAACTGAGTCAAATGACCTACTGGACTTTGAGGAGCATGTCATGGGTCCAAAACATTCTTTGGGGTTAAGGGTGCTGTTGACACAGACTTACCCAGTCGTAAACATTGAACATCCGTTGAAGGGTTTTGTATGTCATTTGCTATGTATCGACACTGTTCTCTCACTTTACTTCCAGCACCTTCTTCTGTGTTCCCTTCTGCCCCAGCACCAGATAAAGATGAGGCTATGCTGGCCTTTGTGACAGACTCCTCATTACCTGCCTACAGTAAGTCAAACAAATAAATATATGTGCATGTAATAGCATATCAACAATAGTAGAAACGTGTACTACATTTAGGGCTTCATTCATAAGAGAGGGAATTGCATAGAACTGAGAATAGAATTTCAAACTTAAGACCAAAGTAACTGAGCTGGAATTTTTTTCCAATTCAGTTACCCCCTCTCATACCACCCCCCACCCTCCTCCATGGTATAGGCTTCTTTTTTAAAAACAAAAATAAAATAAAAAATAAATCTATAGATGTCTAAGAATATATCATATTAAAAATAAAAATACAATTTTTTTGTCTATTATAGTTTAAAGGTTTTTCACAGGTTATAAACTTACACATTTAATGGTACCCTTTCATTTTCACAGTATAGAATGTTGCACTGCAAATCAGTGCAACATTCACCATTGACCATACACCATTATACATCTACCACTGACAACTATCAATGGTAGCAAGTTTAATCTTGCTCTTATCCATTTCAGCTATATTCACTGCATCTCGATCTTGTCAAAATGATTACCAACTTGACCTTTTTGCTTAGAAAAAACCTACCATGGGTCCAGGTGGGTCCTTTGACCCAGGCATCACATGAAGGGGGTGGCAATTTGCCACCCACGCCACCTTCCCATCCATTTCTCATCTGTTTTATTTCCCTATCATGCGGTCCCACATCACTAGACCACACCACAGCTATTCATTATGGTAAAGTGTGCTGACGTTATCATTTGAACCCTAAAAATTACAATAGTCTAATCACAGAATTTAGGATTGCACACATTAAATCTTTAATGTCATTGGGGGGAAAACTTGCCTTACTGACCTCTATGGGATACCATTGTATTGGTGAAGCAACATATAATAGAGAATGGGGCATATGTATATATGTATATGTATGCATATATATATATATGTTATTACGTGTTATTTTTGATATATATATATATATATATATATATATATATATATATATATATACATCAAAAATAACACGTACTCACAAGATTTTCAATCAAAAAGTCAATATATTAAATCATAGGCATCGAAGCATGGGTCCCCTAAGGGACAATTATCAAGGGGACTCAAATGGCTTTTTGATTGAAAATCCTATGAGTACGTGGTATTTTTGATATATGTATAAATGTATCTCTCTAAAAAAACAAAATAAAAGGAATACGAAGCACCTTTAAGTGTGAATAAGTATACTTAAATGAAATACAAACCCCAACAATAATACATGTATAGATACTGGAGAGGAGGTTTACTAGATGGAATCCTCTGATGTTGTCAGGAAATCAGTTTTAATAGTGATTTGTAGTAAGCAGAGAGCTGTTAGTCTTAAATATCACAGTGGAACACCACTGCAAAAAAGGGGAGGGATGAATATGTAAATAGACAGCGCTATATCCTAATATATATATAATTAAAAAAGATTCAGTGCGAAAAAACAAACCACTACAGTAATCAATGGATGGTAGTATAAAAATACATATTTAATAGGTTAATAAATACAACATAAAAATAAATGATATTGTTCAATAGAAGACATCAGAAAAGTCACTATATAATAAAATGCTTTGCCCCAAGTTTCTTACCACTGATCACAATTTTAGAGCAATGTGTTGCATTTCCATTTTTTGAATTCAATAAAGTAGCTATAATTTTCCAAAGCAGGTCTAATGTATCGTCTCTCAATTGCTGCACCACACTTTCTCTCACAATATACAGCTAAACCCCGTTATCCACTTTAATGTAATTTTGCTTATAAAGTGGTGCTTAACAATAACATTATGACCACCTACCTAATATTGCGTAGGTCCACTTTTGCTACCAAAACAACCTAACCTGTCGAGGCATGTACTCAACTAGACATCTGAAGGTGTGCAGTGGTGTCTGGCACCAAGCTGTTAGAAGCAGATCCTTTAAGTCCTAGAAGTTGTGAGGTGGGGCCTCCATGGATTGAACTTGCTTGTCCATAGATGCTCGATTGGATTGAGACCTGGAGAATTTTGAGGCCAAGTCAACACCCTGAACTTGTTACTGTATTCCATTATATATATGTAATGTGAGAGAAAAAAATCTATAAATATTGTGAGAAAAAGGTGTATATATGTATGTGTACTTTTACACATTTTGTAACAACCTCACAGTAAACTGTTTTGTCTCATTGCGTTACACAAAACAGCCCATAATGTCAGTGGTGGGCGAAATCTATATACTTTTTACAAGGTGATTACATACCTACTCCCTTTACTATCCCTTAATAGACTTTAGCACTAAACGCCTCCAGATGTTACGTATTTAATTTAATGAAATTCATGTGTGTGGAATTAAGAAACACAATCTCACGTTAAATACACCAATATCTTTAAGGTCCAGAGCTGCTAGCTCCTAGCTCCTATCTTACAGGGAGACTTGCTGGTGTGGATTTTCTACTGACACATTCTATGTTTCAATGTTTAAACATCCTAAAGACCAAGTAACTATCAAACCAAACATGAAGTCCTACAGAGCACCACTTCATATATTATTAACAAATGCAAACAATAATGTTACTCTTGATAATTAGCATTGAATAACACTGTGGTTATAGTTGTGATGTAGTTACTTCTTTTATGTGGACCTTCCACATTTTGTGTGTAGGATAATCATGGCTGGTGCAAGGAATTTTGCCACCCTAGGTGAACCCTCATTTTGCCGCCCCATTGTCCCTCCCATTACCCCACCTACATATAACAGCCCGGCAACAGCACATCAGTCACACAATCATAAACACAATCACGCATTCATATACACACATACAGAGAGACAATATCACACATACACACAGAGACAGATGCACACACAGAGTCACATATAGACAAGCGAGCATTTTTTTTTCTTATTAAAGAAAACGTACATTATTTAATGTGTCCGCTGCCTACTTCGCCTACAATAGGCACCGGCCCTGAGAATAATAAAGCTATAGATCCTGGTCTTCTCCTTTGCTAAAGGAAATTCCTTTTTCTTTTTGGTAACTGGGCTGCTCTTACAGGTAAAGTCAGACAAAACATCCTGCTCGATAGGAGCTCCAGTGGTGACCTTAAACTTAAATATCAACTCAAGAATAAAAATGTTTAGGCACATCCACATACGTAGGCATAACTTGACTGTTACCTTTTACAAAGTCTGTGCTCAAAACCACAAAGTTGAGGGTATAGTTATTAATGTATAGCAGAGGCATTATCAAACACAAATCTACACATACCAAACAAGCCAAAAGGAATTAATTTATGGTGGAGGGGATTTACCATCACCTTTACCCCCAATTACTTAAATGGTGTGTTACTAATATGTAAAAATACTCAAGAGGCTGGGGTAGCTTTTTGTATGTCTTTATATAATATAGAGGCCATTTTATACTATATATGTAGAATACTTGTAAAATATTCAGTGATTATGTGGCATTGCAATCCTTTATATTTAAATAAATAGATCATAATAATATTACATTCCATTGTAAATATATTGTAAATATATTAATAAATATATAACCATTTCCATTAGACATATTTATCTTTTATATCCAAGAGTCTAATCCAAGGCTAATTTCTGTTTTTCCTATCTAACATTCTTTGCATATTGTTGCTATAGAGACTGAAAAGCAGAACTGACAGAAAAAGCAGATGTTCAGGAAGAATGTGATTGACAAAAATAAAAGTGAAGTGAACTCTTACAATCATATCAGAAACAAATTAAGAAACACAGTCCTTAGTGAAGTGAGTAAGACTTTCAAATTGAAGTAGATTTCTTTGCATTTAATCCCCCCGGTGTCAGCTGGGAATGCCCTCAGTGTGCGCTGGTAGTCGCGCATCTTCCGATCACGTTCCAGTGAGGGAATTAAGGACGGCACGTTGTCCTTGTAATGGGGATCCAGCAGGGTGGCCACGAAGTAATCAGCACAAGTTAGAATGTGGGCAACTCAGCAGTCGGTGCGCAGGCACTGCAGCATGTAGTCGCTCATGTGTGCCAAGCTGCCCAGAGGCAAGGACAAGCTGCCCTCTGTGGGAGATGTATCGTCTGTGTCCTCGGTATCTGGCCTCACCATTCTAAGAGCGTGGAGCTGGCACAGATCGACCACGTCCTCTCCTTGCAACAGGAGCTCCACCAACAACAGAAGCACCACGACCAGAGCCACGTCCCTTATTTGACACTCTCCTCATTCTTTGCGTTCACCCACCAAAGTAACAGATGGTTTATGTCAGGCGACAATGTAACTGCCAATAGTCAACAATTTTTATTTGAATTTTTTTTACATTTTTTGGTTTATTGGACTGCAATAAATGTACCGCAGGATGCAAATGTACTATTTACCACCCAAAACTATTAGAATTTTTCAAAGATATGAAGTGCACCCCCCAAATTTACTTTTTATCACCCCAAAAATATGAATGGGTCAAACTGCGCTGTAAGCACAGTGTTTGACGGTTCTATTTGACTGTCAGATATGAAGTGCAGGACGCAAATGTACTATTTAGCACCCAAAACTATTAACATTTTTCAAAGTGCGCTGTAAGCACAGTATTTGACGGTTCTATTTGACTCTCAGATATGAAGTGCACCGCAGGATGCAAATGTACTATTTAGCACCCAAAACTACTAGAATTTTTCAAAGTGCGCTATAAGCACAGTATTTGACGGTTCTATTTGAATCTCAGATATGAAGTGCACACCCCAAATTTACTTTTTATCACCCCAAAAATTTAAATGGGTCAAACTGCGCTGTGAGCACAGTGTTTGACGCTTCTATTTGACTGTCAGATATGAAGTGCAGGACGCAAATGTACTATTTAGCACCCGAAAAATTGCAGTATTTAAAAATTCCTAGATGTTGCCCACTGAGCTACCAGAACAGGATTAATCTCATGTGCCTGGCACACATGCAGTTGCAAGTGCACTGCACTCTCTGTGGCACTGGGCTCAGGGCAGGGTACAAAAATGTAGTGTAGCACCCACTAAAATAATCGCTGTATTTTGTATAATCGCTGTAGTTTGCAGATTCAACACCAGCATTCTTTCCTAATCTGTCCCTTACAGCTGCAGCATCCTCTCCCTACACTAATAACAGCTCATGTGACGTGGTGCGCTATGTGACTCCAGCTTATATATAGAGGCTGGGTCACATGCTGCACTGGCCTATCACAGCCATGTCATTAGTAGGCATGGCTGTGATGTCTTCTAAGGGCAAACGAGTCAAACACTTGTTGATTGGCGGCCCTGCAGCCTTTCAAAACGCGCCATTAAATCGCCGAACACAGAACTCCAACCCGAACATACAGTGAAATGCCCGTGTTCGGGTCCGGGGTCCAAAAACCGCATTGTTCGTTACAAACCTGAACTTTCCAGTTCGGGTTTGCTCAACTCTATATGTGGACTATTTGTTTTATTACCCAACAAAATATGTAGGTCAGATCAGTAACTTGTGACTCCTCTAAAGGAATATAGAGAAATATACAAATAGATGAAATGGTACATGGACACTGGAATACACTGATGAAAACAAAGAAAAGAGAGATGCACATACTACAAAATTTAGAAAATACAAGCAGTAGGCACCACAAAGTGCAAGGTTTACTGTAACATAGAAGAGAGCAAAGTGGCTATATCTGCAAGAGAGCTAAAGTAAGATGATACTTGTGACGAAATGCCCTTCGCCACTTGGTCCTGTAGAGGCCTGCTTGCCAGCCTCCTTCCCTGTGACTATGGCCCTGGGGTGTATGGTCCTTTAAAAATGCTATTTGGGACTATGGACTTGTATTGGACTGTGTATGGCCCTTTAAGAAGTTGTATTGGGGCTCATGGACTTTTATGGGACTGGTGCTGGCCCTTTAAGCACATTTTTGGGGCATGGTGAAAATCGGAATAATGCCCCTTTAAGACGGTGTCTCCAGAGTTCCCAGACGAGGAAAATGTGCTTGCGATTGGTCATAAAGGACTTCCAGCTAACTTTTGAACTACTGGGTGGAATTGTCTGATCTTTAGATATGTTCATATTTAAAGTATGCTGATTCTGAAAATGTATGTTTTATGTGAATGTCATGCATACTTTGAAAGTTATTAATATTGTGAAAAAAATGTATATTTTCTGCCTGTGATAATTAAGTTAGTCTATTGTTTGGAGATAATTGTATCACAGGTAGAGGGGGGGATTTTGCTGTAATTGCTGGGAGTGTCTGAGTGTATTGTACGTATTGATTGGTTGTTCTTCAAAACCCTGTGGGTGGTCCTATGTGTGGAAAATGGGCATAAAAGCAGAGTGTTTGATTAAAATCCAGAGATCTTCTTGATCCTCAACATGTAGCCCTATCTCGTGATTGGAGGGGACAGCTATACTCACACTAGGGATTGCTATGTTCTGCATACTCGAATGAGCTTTAATCACTTAGCTCTTTTAAGAGCTTGTTCCTGATACGCTCTCCTAGATGAGAGGTCTTCCCTATATGGTCCTGGAGGACAGAAGCTGATCCAGGGTGGACAGAAGACTGTGAGACTCCAGTTAAGCTCCGGTGGTTGTGCAGTCTGCGGTGGTTGTGGTGTCTGGTCCGGTGCTTATGGTCCTCGGCGCAATCTAGGAAGCGTCCATCAACGGAAGGTACTCGGTCGGAGTATGGTGGGTTCTGTTACAATACTCAACTACAAGAAAGGGCTGGGTTTAAACATCTATCTTGTAAGATAAAAAAAATATTGGTGTCAGACTCCTCAATGAAGGACTTTTAAACAAGATTAACTCCAAGAAGGCAAAACCAATATAAATAGACTGAGGACTTTTTTTAGGGCCAGTGACTAAGACTAAGTCTTAGTCCTCATACACTCTGAACATTTACTACACATATCCAGCCCAAGTTTTTTGATCTTTTTTTTGAGTGTTTTCCCCACTCTATACAGCATTAAAAAAAGCTAATACTATTGTTAATTGTGCTCTGCATAAACACATGCATGTTGTTGGCCAATATGTAAGCAGACGGACTACACAATGTCAGACTCTACATCAAGTGACATTATGAACTAGTACAGGAGTAGGCAACCTTCAGCACTCCAGATGTTGTGGACTTCATCTCCCTCTCTTATAGCCATAATCTTGGCAAAGCAACAAGGGAAATGTAGTCTACAACACCTGGAGTGCTGTAGGTTGCCTACTCCTGAACTAGTATAAATGCATTACCTTTCCTAAATAGTAATGATTACAATTAACATGTAGAAAACTATATGAAAATAGATTAACAGTAAAACATATGATATTAGATCAGATGTCATATAAATGTGTGATAGAAAGGAGCTTCTTACATTTTGTATTCATTCTTTTACTGTTTGAAACACTTTCTATGTACATAAACGATTTATATGAATGACTTATGCAAGGCAATGAAAACAATAATAAATAAGTAGAAAGAAAAAAAGTAGAACACACACATTTTCCACGTGTGCTAAGGATCATGGTAAATGTATCTGAAAATCTGCAGATTCATCATTCAAAAACCAGGCAGCTATAAATGTATTATAATCTCTATAATAATCAGGATAATAGGGACATTTTTGTCACCAGATCTTGCTGGAGCACAGGCAGTGCAGATGATTGCAGATGCAAATGGGTCAGTATTAAGATACTGCAGATGTGCTAACTATGCACCATGCTGCTGTATACCTCCAAGTATTAACCAACAAGACAATATATCAGTACTGGGCAAAACCAATGTGCCTATGTACCAATGTGTCTTCTCTTATGTATAAAACAGTTACCAAAGAAAAAAGTTCCAAACAAATAAAGTGAAATGTATGATAATGGACAAAGTTGCAAATATGTAACATATGTTTTATTATACTACAATCCAGCTGTGTCCTATTTGGGTGTAAAGTACTAAAAACAAATAAGTTATTTCCACCACAATAAATCAGAAAATTATCACCTTTTTGCTGTTGGTTATCTGATCTTATTTGGCTTTTTGTTTTTAAAGTTTCTTTTTTTTAAAAAGTGTATTGTGTATGTATAGTTAGAAATTCTGTTTTTGTATCATAATAATGTTTGAGGAAAGGACCTTGGGATTGAAGTCTTGCAATAAATCTCTCAGTTAGCCAGTAAAGTGTAATATAGAAGTAGTGTTTACCTAAGCTGCAAAGAACCTACACTGTTTGGAGGAAAAAGATAATATAAATGAAGTGCACACTGATTGTATGTTTCCTAACCACAGAATGCATTTATCCTTAACAGAAATGTAACATCTGCAATAACATTGGCCTTGCTTTGTCACCTTTGCCCTGTTCTAGTAGAACTTATCAGTTCTGCACTATAGCCTGTCAGTCTTGTCACAGTAGAGTAGTTTAGTTTTTTCTGTTTAGCATCTCTTCACTTTGCTTTATTAGGTGTTGCTTGTCACAGGGGCGTATCCAGAGTCTGATCTCGGGAGGGGGACATGTCCATCAGTCTTTTCCTCTCTCCCATGTCCATCTGTCTTTTCCTCTCTCCCATGTCTGTCTGTCTTTTTCTCTCTCCCCTGTCCATCTGTCTTTTCCTTTCTCCCATGTACGTCTATCTTTTCCTCTCTCCCATGTCTGTCTGTTCCTCTCTCCCATGTCTGTCTGTCTTTTTCTCTCTCCCCTGTCCTTCTCTCACGCTCCTCTCCCTTCCCATGTCTGTCACACTCCTCTCACTCCCCGTGTTCCTCTTTCTCTCTTCCTTCCATGTCGTTTCTCTCCTCTTCCTTCCCATGTCCGTCTGACTCTCCTCTCATTTCCCAGCTCTCTGTCTCTCCTCTCCCATCCCATGTCTGTCTGTCTCTCCTCTCCCATGTCTGTCTCTCCTCTGCCATCCAATATCTGTCTGTCTATCCTCTGCCATCCCATGTCTTTCTGTCTCTCCTCTGCCATCCCATGTCTGTCTGTCTCTCCTCTGCCATCCCATGTCTGTCTGTCTCTCCTCTACCATCCCATTTATGTCTCTCTCTTCTCTCTTCCCATTTATGTCTGTCTCCTCTCCCTTCCCATGCCTCTCTCTATTCTTTTCCTCCTATGACTGTCTCTTTGTCCCTCTAAACATGTATGTGTCTCTCCTCTTCCCAATAGCTGTCTCTTTTCCTCCTCTCCTCGTCTGTGTTCTCTCCTCTCTCCCCCATCAGTGTTCTCTCCTCTATCCCCTCCCATCAGTGTTCACTCCTCTCTCTCCCCCCCAGTGGTGTATCTTGGTTTTGTGCTGCCCTAGGCAGGCAAAATTTGGGCACCCCCACCCACGATGCACACCCACGACATGACCCATAACCCACATTGCACTCCAAGGACGTGCCCCATCACCCCATTTACATGCCTCCATCGCCCCCATTACATACACATTGCTAATATTATTTGCCATTAATATTCCCCAGCCAATTTGCCCAATAATATGCCAGTGTTATTTGCCATTAATATGTCCCTGCCAATTTGCCCAATAATATGCCAGTATTATTTGCCATTAATATGCCCCTGCCAATTTGCCCAATAACATGCCAGTATTATTTGCCATTAATAAGCTACAGCCAATTTGCGCAATAATATGCTAGTTTTATTTACCATTTAATATGCCCCTGCTAATTTGCCCAATAATATGCCAGTGTTATTTGCCATTTAACATGCCCCAGCTAATTTGCCCAATAATATGCCAGTGTTATTTGCCATTTAATATGCCCCAGCCAATTTGTCCAATAATATGCAAGTGTTATTTGCCATTTAATATGCCCCAGCCAATTTGCCCAATAATATGCCAGTGTTAGTTGCCATTAATATGCCCCAGACAATTTGCCCACTAATATGCCAGTGTTATTTGCCATTTAATATGCCCCAGCCAGTTTGCCCAATAATTTGCCAGTGTTATTTGCCATTTAATATGCCCCATCTAATTAGCCCAATAATATGCCATTGTTAGTTGCCATTAATATGCCCCAGCCAATTTTAAAATAATATGCCAGTGTTATTTGCCATTTAATATGCCCCTGCCAATTTGCCCAATATTAAGCCAGTGTTATTTGCCATTAATATGCCCCTGCCAATTTTCCCAATACATCCCCCCATCTCCCCAGCACTTACCTTTGCCTGGTGGATAGTGGAAGGCAGTATGGTGTCCTCCATGCTGCCTGTTCGGCTCCCAGGAAGTTGTGCAGACAGAACATGTGACTGGCGCGTCTGATGTCAAAGCGCCGGTCACGTGACCTGTCAGCACTTCCCTGTCACACTGCACGGGAAGCCAAACAGGCAGCACAGAGGTTTCTGTTCGTCTCCCCGTGCAACCTGCTGGCAGGCAGAGGGAACGTGAGGGGACATCTTCTGATCTCCTCTCACCTCCGTCTCTGCCTTCAAGCATGTTTTTTTTTAAAGCAGCGTTTTTGGCGTTTTTTTCCCCTTCTAGGGGGGGGGGGGATGGGGCAATTGCCCCGTTGCCCCGTTGCCCACCCCCTGGATCTGCCACTTGTCACTGCTTTTAACCCTCATGTTAAAGGTTGTATAACTCTAGTTAAATTAAGGATCACAATGTCAGAAATGTCAGCCATTACATCCTGTTCCTGATGTCATATTATTTAGTTTCTATTTTTTGTTGTTGTTTTACATTTATTGAGAGCTGGTTTTACATTTCAGCACTTGCTGCATAAATTGACTGCATTGCTAACCAGTGAAGTGTAGGAAAGCTTAAATTGTGGATCAAGCATATATCTGAGTCAAAAGAAGAAAACATATGATATTAAATATTTAAACAGAATATATTCCTTTGAAATAATATAATTACATTAAACTATCCCATGTCTTTTACCCAACTCCACAGACCAGTGTAGCATGACTGCAATTTATTCATATATATTTCCTGTTCAGTGCTCAAATTAAAACCAGCTGCCATGACAAAGTATAGTTATTGATGCAGAGATATTATGCAAGAGGCAAGTGAGACGAATCCTTGCATAAGATACCAAGACTTGTAAAACCTGCTTCGTCTTGGGGCTAGTAACAAGAATGTCAAGTACAAAACACTTTAAAAAATATATTTAAAAGATCTATGTATTTTTAATTAAACAGTAAATAAACACTCTCATGTGCTTTATTCTGATCTGCTCAATGCACCACCAAAAAAACATTGCCTAAGATTAAGTGGTGACAAGCACTAAATGTGTAACGACTGATTACTACTCTGTGAAGTCTGTCTCTCTGCCGTTTCACTGTTGTTCATTTGATTTTGGTGCTTGGATTGCCCGGAAAGATTGAGGTTTGGAATCCAGGTACATTTTTGGAGCACACGATGGTGGTTGCAACTAAAGAAAGAGCTAAGAAATCTGTGGCAGTCCTGAATTTTAAAAGTTAATTTACTAAAGTGAGAAGGTGCATTGAATTAAGTAGAATTAACAGAACTCCCACAGAGTATCCACAAGTATGAGCAATTAGGAGTAACGTGCTTGACTTGGATGATAACAGGGTGTAATACCAGAACAGGACCAGCAGGATGCAAGCGTAGTAGTATACAGGCCAAATCACGGTACCATAGGGGAGAATAAACGATATGACAAGCCGAGGTCAGGAAGCCAAAGATCGTCATAGTAGGAGGACAAGCCAGGGTCGGGAGCCGGAGGTAGAGAGGTCAAATAACAAGCCAGGAGGTCATGATACAAAACGCAGCAAAGTCAAGAGGGAAAGCCAGGTCAAATACAGGAGTCGAAATACAGGAACACTTGGAGACTGATAGCAACACTAAGGAGGCAACAGGAACTCTGAGCAAAGTAAGTATGTATGTCTCTGCCTTATATACTCCTCACTAGTGGTCCTTTAATTGGTTTGCGGGAGAGGAGTTCATACGCACATTGCCATGGCAACATGTGTTTCATATTATGGTTGCTGGACAGTACATGGGGACAGTAGTGCGTACAGCCCTGATGGTGGAAAGCCCAGCCGTGGTTCTTGTGACAGTGGAGGGAGGCCTCCGTCTCGCCGCGCTAACATGCCTGCGGAGTGTACCGTGTATGGGGGGGAGAATACTGATGGGTAGTAGTGCAGCGGTAGCAGGCCTGACACTTTTACTGAATAGGTCCCACCTGCTTGTCTTTTGGTAGGGCATTAAATAGGCTACAATAATGTACTACAAAAAGTTAAAGTAAAATGTTTCTTTATTACTTATTATTGTCCTTTGGTAAAATGTATCCACTTTATACACTGTTATATTGCATGGATTAACTTAAAAAAATGCGTATGCCTCACTGCATCAAAACATAATTGTACGTGTTGAAATGCAACAACCTGTATTTTGTATCTGCTTAAGTGTGTATCCTTTTGTTGGATACAATGCTCGTAATTTACTTGGAACAATATGAACATTATTTTTATGTGTAAAATATGTAAAATAGTAACATTGTTTTTTAAACCTGAATTACCTCATTGTGTTTTGTTTGCTTGTATTACAGTCTGGGCGAGACTGGGACCATACACTTTGAACGAGGAGTGTGAATCCACATCATTACATTTTGGATAGTGGAATATTGAGCCCACTATGCCATAGGAGAACATTTAGCCTTGTACATCAAAAATTGGAACCAAAGTGGCACCTTCAACTCTTCTGATTTAAAGATTTCTCATTAAATGTGATTATATTTTTTGATACTTCTAGTCATCTTAAAGAAATTCTTTCCCCTTCCATACTGATAATTTACTTGATTTATGATGGACTGCCATAATGCTGGTTCCCGCTCCTTCCACCTTCTAGCTATTCATATCGTGGAAGCAGCCACAGCCTTAATAACCAAATTTATATTTGGGTTGTTTATCGGTGGCATGTCAATATAGAACAAAAAGATGTGGGAAGCCAGAGTCCATTCAAGACCAAAAAGATTCTCTAATTCATGTTTATTTATTTATTTTTTTCATTTTTTTTTTTCAATTTCACTAGTTCAATGACATAGAAATATTATGAAATATTTGCACAAAGTACTTGCACAGAGACAATGAATATGCTGAAATAAATGCATTATAAAGACAATAAATATGTTGGAATATATGCATATATATAAATGTATCATTTAAAATCTCATGGTATGGTATAATTCATGTTTCAAGGGATTAAGTTTATCATAAGTCCACTAGATGTTAAACATAGTACCCGGGTCAACCATATACCACCAACATTTATTCTAGTAAAATGATACATTTTATGTAAACTTATAGGGAAATAATACCAATAATGTGATGATTTTAAATATTATTTGTGTTGATTAATCCAAGTACCAGGTCTCCACTGGATAATTAATCACTGGTTCTGTCACGCCAAGCGCCGTCATGCGACTCGCGGGAAGTTTAAAAGGCCACCAAGCACTTTCATTCAGTGCTTGGTTTTTCCCTCTGTGAGCCTCCTAATGTTATCACTTCTACGGATTTAACTTATTGTTATCGACCTCGGATTTCTCCTGACTCTGATCCCTATCTGGTGCCTTTTATCTGGGACTGTCTCTCATTTTGCCTCTTGCCTGATACCCTGACCCTGGACCCCTGACTATTCTCCTGCCTACCTGTCAGGCTCCAGACTTCACCTCACCAATCCCCAGTGGGACCCCCTTCTCAGGTGTCCAGCTACCGCTTCTCCACCTCTCGTCGGGTGGCCGCGCGACCGTGGTACAGGCCACATTGCCTGCCTCAAGTGCCTTCAGAGTGCCAGTGTCCAACGGAGGGCAGGTGGGCATGGATTCAGACCCGGTCGTGCGCTCCTATAGGAGAGCATGGAGAGGAGGGGAGTGAGGAGGCAGAACCCTCCTCCCACTCCTGTGCTGGCTAGACCGGAGGAGGGCTATTCCCTAAGGGGAGAGGGGAGGAGTCAGAGCACTGAAATACTATAAAATGAGCAAGCACTGTTCAGTCAGTGCTTGCTCGTTTTCAAGCTAGGTGTTGCTTTCAGCTCCCCCTATTTGTTCAAGTGCCTTTCTAGTCCCTACTTATGTTCTAGACTTTGTTACTCTCTCGAAATTCGACCTACACTTCCCTCTCTCTGCTTAAGATCCTAATTTACCTGCCCCGACCATTTGGATCATCCCCAACTCTGCCTCTGCCTAACCCCTTTGGTACCTTGTTTTGGTCTTTCTACACCCACACTCCTTTCTCCGAACGGTGCCCGCCTGTTCCTGCCTAGCATCCTCAGCTGTGCCTTTTGTTATACATCCCTGCTACTGATTCTGCTACCTCACAGCTGTGTTACCTGCAAATTCCAAGGTCTGCTAAGCTGTGTTACCTGCATATTCCAAGGTCTGCTAAGCTGTGTCACCTGCATATACCAAGGTGTGCTTAGCTGTGTTACCTGCATATACCAAGGTGGGCTAAGCTGTGTTACCTATCTTTGATACCAACTATACTTTATGCCATAGTAAGTCTCGTCTTCCTAGTATATTCTTGTTATACCCCTGCATAGTGGTCTCCCATCCTTGTACCTATCCGCACAAGAAAATGGACTCAGTGGGTTAGTGTTCATAAAACTTTTAATGCTGAGATATGCAACATTTTCTTTATTGGGTGAGTCATTTTGTAATTCTTCAAAGATTTGAAGTTAACTATTCCACAACTAAACAAAGTTCTTAGGTCAATTTCCCCAATCATAGTCTCCAATACTCTGGGATACTATTGTCAATGAGCAATTTGATTTACATTTTTGTTTAAATTTCAGCATATCAGCATAATCATATCAAGGTAACATGTTTAATGATAGGTTTAATTATACCTAATTCTAGAAAAAAAATTGACTCATCCAAAAAAAGCTAAATAAATCTATATTTTTACACTTCCATTTCTCGTCATTATACTACCCTAACTTAGTGTCCCGCTTAATTGTCCACCCTAGAAAGTGGACAGCCATACATGCTTCATATATTTCAACAGCATTAGACTAATTGAGAGCATTTTCCTTCTACAGAAATTGAGCTTCTTTGTTTCCTAAATACATTTCATATACATTTTGTGTCCCTTCCATTCTGAGATTTTAGTTTCTTCAAGCAAACCAAGATAATTCCCATTTATTATATCCTCAAAATTATTTGTAAATCTACACTCCCAAATATTCAATACAGTTATGTGTATAATGGTCAGGGTTTGGGATCCACAGTGCAGGACCTAGAACAGGTGGGTATTGAGTCTTCTTGTACTCTCGGTCACCAGGCCTTTGAGGTAGTAGGCGGTCTTGGTTCCAAATCAGAGATACCTTTGGTTGAACCATGGGCACTACTGAAAAGTTAAATTGCTGCATATATTTTTCTCATTTACCTAAATAATTGATGTAAATAACATTCAGCATAATTCTCATGTTATCAACTACTAAGAGTTCAATTCAAATTTTATTGAAAAAACCTCCTTATGATAACAGTATTTTTTAAACATAAAAACTTACAATGCACTGTTCCAAATTATTATGCACAGTAAGTTTCAAAACACTTTATAGGTTGTAAAGAACTGAAAATTGACATTTGTTGTGTTTGCAGCATATTTACTGAAATCAAAAGCTATTTCAATCAAACGTATAACTTTTTAAACATTTTAACTAGACATGTGCATTCGTTTTCGGACGAATGCATTTTCGGACGAAAATAGCATTTTCGTCCATTCGTCCGAAAAACGAATAACGAAAATTTTAACTAACAAAATCCGAATGAACGAATGGTTAATAAACGAAAATCATTCGTTCATTCGTCCATTCGTCCATTCGTGCTATTGGCATTCTAAACCGAAATAGAGTCGGTTTACAATACCAATAGCATTGTACTACATTCCATAAACCGACATGAATGACTTTCGGTTTATGGAATGCATGTAATGCTATTAGCTTCCTATAAACCGAAATTGAGTTCCCATTCATACGAATAGGTCAATTGACCTATTCGTATGAATGGGGACTCTTTCGGTTTATAGAAAGCCAATAGCAGCATGTATTCTATAAGCCGAAAGTCTTTAAAACAAACGACGTTCGGTTTATAGAATACATGTAATGCTATTGCTGTTCTATAAGCCGAAAGACATTCGGCTTATAGAACAGCAATAGCATTACATGCATTCTATAAACCGAACGTCGTTCGTTTTAAAGACTTTCGGCTTATAGAATACTATTGGCATTCTATAAACCTAACTAGAGTCCCTCCTCATTCATAAGAATTTCTTATGAATGGGGACTCGACTCTAGTTCGGTTTATAGAAAGCCAATAGTATTCTATAAGCCGAAAGTCTTTAAAACGAACGACGTTCGGTTTATAGAATACATGTAATGCTATTGCTAAACTATAAACCGAACGACTTTCGGTTTATAGAATAGCCATAGGATTACATGTAGTACATAAGCCGAAAGTCTATAAACCGAAAGTCGTTCGGTTTATAGGCTGTCGGCATTTAACTATACAGAGACAGAGTCTCCATTCATAAAATTATGAATGGAGACTTTGTCTCCGTGTAGTAAAATGCCGAAAGTCTATAAACCGAACGATCGGTTTATAGACTTTCGGCTTATGTAATACATGTAATCCTATGGCTATTCTATAAACCGAAAGTTCGGTTTATAGAATAGCAATAGGAATACATGTATTCCATAAGCCGACAGCCTATAAACCGAACGTTCGGTTTATAGGCTGTGGGCATTTTACTACACGGAGACAAAGTCTCCATTCATAATTTTATGAATGGAGACTCTGTCTCCGTATAGTTAAATGCCGGCTTTTAACTATACGGAGACAAAGTCTCCATTTATAATTTTATGAATGGAGACTCTGTCTCCGTATAGTTAAATGCCCACAGCCTATAAACCGAACGTTCGGTTTATAGGCTGTGGGCATTTAACTATACGGAGACAAAGTCTCCATTCATAATTTTATAAATGGAGACTTTGTCTCCGTATAGTTAAATGCTATTGTATTCTATAAACCGACTCTATTTCGGCTTATAGAATGCAATAGTACTACGAAGGGACGAATGAACGAATGATTTTCCTTTATTAACCATTCGTTCATTCGGCTTTAGTTAGCTTAGCATTTTCGTTCTTCGTTTTTCGGGCGAATGGACGAAAATGCAATTTTCGGACGAAAATGCATTCGTCCGAAAACGAATGCACATGTCTAGTATATATTCACATGTAAATTGCTTTTTAAATAAAAAATTATGATATAAAAAAATCTTGTTTTTATTTCCTTTTATGTGACAATGCTGCCTCTCTCTTTCCCTTGCCCCCAGATTTGTCGCTCTCCCCCCCTTAGTGTTGTCTCTCTCTCACCCTCCCTTTGGCTCCCCCCTCGCTCCCCTTGTGTCTGTCTCTTCCCCCCTTCCCTCCCCTTGTTTCTCTCTGCCCCCCCCCCTTGTTATTCTGTCCCCCCCTCACCTGTTTCTTGCTCCCTGGTGGCTAGTGGGGGCAGCCGGGGGATGTATGCACTATACATAATAGACGGAAGTGTCGGGCAGCATGGAGGTTGTCTGCACGATTCGTGCAGACATCCCCCAGCTGCCCGATTCTCCCTGGTGGCTAGCGAGGGAGCGGAGGATGTCTGCGCGATGAGCGAGACCTCTCCTGCTGCCGCCCGGCATGACCGCCGGGACTTCTATGATGAAGCTGGGTACTTCCGGCTTCCTCATAAAAGTCCTGGCTGTCGTTCCGGGCGGCAGCAGGGGAGGTCTCGCTCATCGCGCAGACATCCACCGCTGCCTCGCTAGCCACCAGGGAGAATCGGGCAGCTGGGGGATGTCTGCACGAATCGTGCAGACAACCTCCATGCTGCCCGACACTTCCGTCTATTATGTATAGTGCATACATCCCCCGGCTGCCCCCACTAGCCACCAGGGAGCAAGAAACAGGTGAGGGGGGGACAGAATAACAAGGGGGGGGGGCAGAGAGAAACAAGGGGAGGGAAGGGGGGAAGAGACAGACACAAGGGGAGCGAGGGGGGAGCTAAAGGGAGGGTGAGAGAGAGACAACACTAAGGGGGGGAGAGCGACAAATCTGGGGGCAAGGGAAAGAGAGAGGCAGCTTTGTCTCATAAAAGGAAATAAAAACAAGATTTTTTTTATGTCATAATTTTTTATTAAAAAAGCAATTTACATGTGAATATATACTAGACATGTGCATTCGTTTTCGGACGAATGCATTTTCGTCCGAAAATTGCATTTTCGTCCATTCGCCCGAAAAACGAAGAACGGAAATGCTAAGCTAACTAAAGCCGAATGAACGAATGGTTAATAAAGGAAAATCATTCGTTCATTCGTCCATTCGTAGTACTATTGCATTCTATAAGCCGAAATAGAGTCGGTTTATAGAATACAATAGCATTTAACTATACGGAGACAGAGTCTCCATTCATAAATTTATGAATGGAGACAAACGTATAGTTAAAAGCCGACAGCCTATAAACCGAACGTTCGGTTTATAGGCTGTGGGCATTTAACTATACGGAGACAGAGTCTCCATTCATAAAATTATAAATGGAGACTTTGTCTCCGTATAGTTAAAAGCCGGTGTTCTGACAAATTTCTGGAGCAAATTCTCCTGCGCAATCGCAGGAGAATTTGCTCACTGCGCATGCGCATAAAGTTACAGCTGATAACTCAGCTGTAACTTTGTGACCACCGTGCATGAGACAGCTGCGCAACCCACCTCCCGCCCCCCTCACACCCGCCGCACACCCCTTCTTACCAGATCATCGACCACAGCGATACACAGCGCATGCGCACGCCTATCCAGCCGTTTGGGAATGCGCGCGTCCGTTGTTGTGTTCTTAAGGTGGTAAGTAACACGGGGCGTCGGGACATAAGGGGGCAAGCATCCTGGTGAGGGCTGCCTCATCTTGATGGGATTTGTGATCCTCCTGCTGTATTATTGATGCAGCAGGAGGATCACAAATCCCATCAAGATGAGGCAGCCCTCACCAGGATGCTTGCCCCCTTATGTCCCGACGCCCCATGTTACTTACCACCGTAAGAACACAACAACGGACGCGCACATTCCCAAACGGCTGGATAGGCGTGCGCATGCGCTGTGTATCGCTGTGGTCGATGATCTGGTAAGAAGGGGTGTGCAGGGGGTGTGAGGGGGCGGGAGGTGGGTTGCGCAGCTGGCGCATGCGCGGTGGTCACAAAGTTACAGCTGAGTTATCAGCTGTAACTTTATGCGCATGCGCAGTGAGCAAATTCTCCTGCGATTGCGCAGGAGAATTTGCTCCAGAAATTTGTCAGAACACCGGCATTTAACTATACGGAGACAGAGTCTCCATTCATAAAATTATAAATGGAGACTTTGTCTCCGTATAGTTAAAAGCCGGCATTTAACTATACGGAGACAGAGTCTCCATTCATAAAATTATGAATGGAGACTTTGTCTCCGTGTAGTAAAATGCCCACAGCCTATAAACCGAACGTTCGGTTTATAGGCTGTCGGCTTATGGAATACATGTATTCCTATTGCTATTCTATAAACCGAACGTTCGGTTTATAGAATAGCCATAGGATTACATGTATTATATAAGCCGAAAGTCTATAAACGGATCGTTCGGTTTATAGGCTTTCGGCATTTTACTACACGGAGACAAAGTCTCCATTCATAATTTTATGAATGGAGACTCTGTCTCTGTATAGTTAAATGCCGACAGCCTATAAACCGAACGACTTTCGGTTTATAGACTTTCGGCTTATGCAATACATGTAATCCTATGGCTATTCTATAAACCGAAAGTCGTTCGGTTTATAGAATAGCAATAGGAATACATGTATTCCATAAGCCGACAGCCTATAAACCGAACGTTCGGTTTATAGGCTGTCGGCATTTTACTACACGGAGACAGAGTCTCCATTCATAAAATTATGAATGGAGACTTTGTCTCCGTGTAGTAAAATGCCCACAGCCTATAAACCGAACGTTCGGTTTATAGGCTGTCGGCATTTTACTACACGGAGACAAAGTCTCCATTCATAATTTTATGAATGGAGACTCTGTCTCTTATTAGTTAAATGCCGACAGCCTATAAACCGAACGACTTTCGGTTTATAGACTTTCGGCTTATGTAATACATGTAAACCTATGGCTATTCTATAAACCGAAAGTCGTTCGGTTTATAGAATAGCAATAGGATTACATGTATTCCATAAGCCGAAAGTCTATAAACCGAAAGTCGTTCGGTTTATAGACTTTCGGCTTATAGAATACAATTAATACTATTGCCTTTCTATGAACCGAACGAGAGCCCCATTCATAAGAATTTCTTATGAATGGGGCTCTCGTTCGGTTTATAGAAAGCCAATAGTATTACATTGTATTCTATAAAACGAACGAAAAAAATTAACGAAACGAAAATAATGAACGAATTTCGTCTGAAACGAATGCACTAATGAACGAAATTCGTTTTAGACGAAATAAATAACATTTTCGTCCGAATGGACGAAAACGAAACGAAAATTTTAGTTTTGCACATGTCTAATTTTAACAGGTCACGTTACATTTTAACTTAGGACCCCTTATTTGATAGCAGCTTCACAAGTCTTGCATCCATTGAACTTGTGAGTTTTTGGACAGTTTCTGCTTGAATTTGTTTGCAAGATGTCAGAATAGCCTCCCAGAGCTGCTGTTTGGATGTAAACTGCCTCCCATCCTCATAGATCTTTTGCTTGAGGATGCTCCAAAGGTTCTCAATAGGATTGAGGTCAGGGGAGGATGGAGGCCACACCATGACTTTCTCTCCTTTTATCCCCATAGCAGCCATTGATGCAGAGGTATTATTTGCAGCATGAGATGGTGCGTTGTCATGCATGAAGATTATTTTATTACGGAAAGCGTAGTTCTTTCTTCTGTACCAGGGAAGAAAGTGGTCAGTCAGAAACTCCACATATTTTGCAGAGGTCATCTTTACACCTTCGGGGACCCTAAAGGGGCTGACCAGCTCTCTTCCCCTGATTCCGGCCTAAAACATGACTCCACCACTGCCTTGCTGATGTCGCAACCTTGTTGGAACAGGGTGGCCTTCCACTAACCATCCACTACTCCATCCACCTGGACCATCCAGGGTTGCACGGCACTCATCAGTGAACAGGACTGTTTGAAAATTAGTCTTCATGTATTTTTCTGCCCAATGCAGCCATTTCTGCTTGTGAGCATTGGCTAGTGGTGGCCAAATAGAAGGTTTATTCATAGTTGCAAGACTCTGGAGGACTCTACACCTTGATGTCTGTGGGACTCTAGAGGCACCAGCAGCTTCAAATATCTTTTTGCTGCTATGTAATGGTATTTTAGCAGCTGCTCTCTTTATCCGATGTTAGGATCTGGCAGAAATCTTCCCCAATGTGCCTTTATCTGCACGAACCCATCTGTGCTCCGAATCAGCCACAAATCTCTTAATAGTGCGATGATCACGCTTAAGTTTTCATGAAATATCTAATGTTTTCATACCTCGTCCAAGGCATTGAACTATTTCACTCTTTTCAGAGAGATCCTTTTTCTTCACCATATTGCATGAATATGGTGCTCTGCTTAATAATGTGGAACACCCTCCTTTAGTAGTTTTTCCTTAAATTGGGCTCACCTGGCAATCTAATTATCACAGGTGTCCGAGATTGTTTTCAGTGATCAAAAGAGCCCTGAGACACAATGCCATCCATGAGTTAAACTGAAACACAAAATATTTAATCTTTGTGACACTTAAATAGAATTTGCATAATAATTTGGAACAGGGTGTAGATACCAGACACACAGCCACTGGTACTGAGATACTGGATACCAGTGTCAGAGTGAATGCCAAAGTCAGGATGATGGGGGTCAAGAAAGTCAAAAGCAAGCTGATGTCTGGAACACTGGGACAGAAGGTCACAATAGGTCAAACAAGCCAGGTCATGAACACTGGATGCAGATAAAAAAACAGGCACTGGAGAACCTATCACAAGCAAAGGTAAGAAGCAACTAAGGGGTTTAAATACAAATATGGAACCAATCAATGTGTAAATGCAAAAAGAAAACAGAAAAATTATCTCCAGCACACAGTGCAATCTAACATTCAATAAACATATAATGAACCTATAACTGATAAATATCGCCTGCAAAATAAATACAATAATAAATAAATATCAGTGCAAAAAATACTTGTAACATAAACAGAAGTGCAATAAAAATGCAATAAAATGCCACCATGTTTAATAGGTTTCATGAGTATGTGGCGGTGAATGGGTTCGAGGAGCGGAACGGCAGTGTGCAGGTAAGTTAGGGGAATCTGTTACATTATGCTGCCAGTTTGTTGCAACCATTTCCTTTAAATTAACTAGTTGTTGATAATTAAAATTAAATGTATAACCTGACTTTGACTTAGGTTAGGCTTGTAATCTGAATAAGATCCACATTTTTCAATCTCAGCAAGTAGATGTTTCAGGGTCAACAGAATATTGACTGCGTAAAGAATTAGCGTATGGACCTGCAGCCCTGTTTTTATTTTCACAACTCTTCAAAACTGACTCAATGAAGCTGGTAGTGGTTCAATTGATAAGGCATATAGCAGGGGGCTAGTGGGCACCCCTGTCTAGTGGTGTTACTACTATTGAAAAAAGAAGATTCTAGGTAAGGTCCAGAGATCTTAGCTTGTGGGATTTTGTATAGAGCCATAGCTATCTACTATGGTTTTCAGTTTAATAATCATCAATGAATATTTCTGTGACTAGATTTTTATATTTCTAACTGCAGGTTACTTTAAATATGTTTATACTATATAGTTATATTTATGTGAAAAAAGCACATGAAAAAAAATTAAATTTTTCTAAATATTTAGGACACCCCCAAAAAGTAGGCAGAATTTTTTTTAAACTGTGATTTTATATTGTCAATAAATATCTTTATGTTTTTATATTTTCTGACACGTAGTGCTTTATTCATGAAAAAGGAAATCGCAGAGACTTGACAAGGGCATGTCAGACATAAGGCCAAAATTCGACAACTTGGCTACTTTGGTCTTAAGTTTACAATTCTCTGCAGTTCCCACAGGGCTTTGTTCATGAAACAGGGAACGTTTGCCATTCCCTTTCATAAATCGATCACACAGAGGGTTTGTATAAAAGCTCCCACACTGCCAAGTTTGGGAGAGCTATAAAAAAAAAGGTGCAATTGCTGTTTGTTCTGTATAATGGTCCTTTTTCCTTTCTGTATTGGTAACTTTAAAATAATTATGAAATGCCTTTAAGATGAGTTGTGTGCTGACTTCCCTATGTATGTGTATTTATGATGGTCACTTCAGTAGCACACTATATTAAATATACCGGTTCTGGGTGTGTCTGCCCACCATTTATTTGGTTCTCTGTGTATAAATTATGAAGCCTGACTAGCTTCTTGGGAGTATGGCACCCCACCCACTCAAAGGTGCTCTATAGATTGTGGTCAGGGTATAACTGTAGTTCAAAATAAAGTATCTGAGATTAAGTTCATGTAAGTTAGAATTCACCAATTTTGAAGTACTTTGGTATAGTGGTGGACTAAGCATGATATACAATATTTTCAACTAATATTTTCAACTAAGATAGGTGCTTTTAAAATAATTTAAAATAGCTCTAAAATAACTGCAAAATGACTTCAAGATAACGTTAAAATAATTTTGAAATTACTTTAAGATGAGTTGTGTACTGACTTCCCTATGTGTACAGGATTTCCGACAAAAAGTGATGTTGTGAAACTCATGAGAGTATTCACCTCCAGATAACATAAGTCTTAGTATCCATTTTTATAACAATATTAAAATAACATTTTACACTATGCCATATTTTCCTATCTGTTCCATGCTATCACATATATGCTGCATTCTGAGACTTATGTCCTATAAAGATCACTAATAGATTACTATTAATTACCTTAGTGAGTCAATTGAGCATTAGTTTCTCTGCTTCATTACATGGGAGTTTTGCTTCACGGACTCCATAATATTTTAGAAGAATATGCGAGTTGCAGGTGAGTTTAGGTGAGATGATGTGAGTTCAGATAATATGAACATGTAAATTCACCACATTAACCATACCTTGTGCAATAACAAACCTGGTGAGTTTCCCCTGCTAATCAAACTCACCATGTTTGTCACTGCACAATTATATAGTTATACCATCCTCAAGGGATGATATATGCTGCCCTGCGTCCCTGCAGGGGGCCGTATTTAATTAAATTGGGGCCATAAACATTGCACTGGCCTATGGACCCATGGGGCAATAATTACTTATATTTAGTGACTGCAAGTATCACGCTCACTAAGGCCACTTATTATTTAACAGGGCCAGTGGAAGGCTGCTGGCCTCAGGGGGTGCCAACCATTTAAAAAATTTGGGGGGACACTAGGGTACTGGGGTGACTATTACATCCCCAGTTCCCTAGCAATACTAGTGCTTTAATACACTGAATATCTATGGTCCCCGCATTCCTGAGCAATTCTTTAACCTGTAAATAACTCAGTTAAATAAATTTTAAACATACACAATGTAATTTTTAATGCTAGAAAATGTGCTGGACAGACAATAGAACTTAAACTGCAACTTCAAAGACTCTTTTATCGGTTCTGTCCTGTGTAAAGCTAGATCAGTAATGAGCAAAACACCTATAATAACTGCCATGTTAAAAGATCAAAGCTAGCATGCATTATAGAAACCTGGCTGGATGAAAGTGCCGGCCCTCAAATTGAAGCTTCTATTCCAGATGATTATTCGGTATGCTACGATCCTTGACAAGGCTGCAAGGAAGAGGGCATTCTGATTTGTGTCAAATGGACCTTACATTTCCATAACATGTATTAGTCACGAATCTATGAATGTGCAGCTTATAACTTTTACTTTAACATTGAAGTGTACAGATCATGGGATTGGCTTAAAAAAAACCATGTAGAGCTTTTGACAGAATTAATGCTTAAGCATTCTATGTGTCTGATTTGAGGTGACTTCAATACATGGTATAATGACAACTTCTGCTTGATGGTGCACAGGCATCCAGAGGTGGGGGTGACTTGTCTCCCCTGGAATAACCATCAACCAACAATCAACCTTTTCATACAGAGAAGCTGTGGGCTGGTTAGGGAGATCAAAATATCTTCCTAATTGGGGTTGGTGTGGTGAGTGAAAAGGGAGGAGGAGATGCGTTTATGCAGTGGTGGTAGTGCTGTATAGGAAAAGTGTTAAGAAGCTTGAAGTGTGGTGGATGGAGGGTTGAGGGTGCTCTACATAGGGATGAAAAGATGATTTGGGTGAAGTTTGAAAGTGTACAAGGTTCTTACATGTGTAGTAGATGAGTGTAGTTATGCAGGAGAGTATGATGATTAAATAGAGGTAATGGGGTCCTGGGGATTTCATAAGGTTTCATAGATATACTGGAATGTTTTGATGCAAAGAGGTCTTCCATAAGATGGACAAATATAATATGTCTGACTTTATGAGATAATGTTATTTCCTGTTCCATAAATTCAGAGGTAGCTACTGTTTGGCCATTGCTAGGGTTTTTCCATTCTCTTATTCCATTGTTCACTTTCCAGTCAGTGAAGGCATATAAAATGTGAAGCAGCATTTTGAAATTGATGGCAGCAGGCCTATATCTGTTTAGTAATATAAACACAATAGCTGTGTCTAACAAAATGTAAAATGTTTAAAAATGAAAAATGGTTGTGAAACTTACACTTATCCAACAATTTCATAAAATATAAAAATTAAAAGTCATTTTTTTTAAATCTTGCAGGGAAATAGTTTCAAGTGAAAAATGAGTTGATACTTGCTTACACTCTTGAATAGTTATGTCATCTGGAAGTTGAAGCGGAGTGGGTCTGGAACATGTAAAATGTCTTGCAATAGTTTTTACATGTGCAATAAACAACTTACAGAGTAAACCATGCTCAGACTGTCTGAATATGCCCTTTCTCCATGGCATTGACTTTGATTCCTATTAAGCATCTTGCAAAATCATTTTTCCAATTATTCATTGATTACTTGGTACAGTTAACACATTGTTAAAATGCATTTGGCATTTGCTTAATAACAAGCCATATATTTTAATTTCCCTGGGCAGGTATACATTTGGAAGATTACTAGATTGATAATGATGTACTTCATGTATCACTAGAAAACCTATAGTTCAAGTAAAATACTTTCCTCAAGGGAACCTCCCCACCTTCAGCATGTCAGCCAATTCTTCTAATATGACAGTGGATGCATGCTTCCACCCACCCCCAAACACGTTGGCTTCCCAGAGTGCTTTGTGTTTCAGTCTCGGGATGTTGACGTCAATTCATGGTGCCGACCAGATGCATGTGAATTTTCCAACTTTATGTTTTTTCACTTATATGCCTTTGGCAAAGCTTATCTATGCCGAGATATAGCGGAAAGGCACAAAAGTTTATGTCTTTATAAAAAGATTTGGATGCACATAGTAGCAAATTGCGCGGCACAATGTATAGGCATATTTTTATCCTCATTAAAGTGATTAAAGATTTCTAGATTGGTTAGAAGTGTTATTTTCTGTTTCTCTTTTACTTTTATATGCAACCATTTTTACAGAAAGTATTAACTCCATGGTGGGAACTTACAATAGGCAATACAGTGTTGATATGATGTGTCTACGTTTGCTGGGAAATTAAAAAAAATGGTCACTTTCAGTGATGTATAACCCATAGCAGTCAGTGAAAAGAAATCAAACAAAACAAAAACCTATAAATAGATGAAAAGTAAATTAAAGAGGTAACTATATGAATCTGGTGACAAAATCATAATAATATTTCACCTGTTTTTGGGGAGGGGAATTTTGAGTTTAAACTTCCTTTTAATTATATTGTCTGATATCTGGGTTATAAGTCACTGACCATGCTTGTCTCTATAATATAAGCAGTTTTAGGAATACATTTTTAAAAGTTAGGGTTTTGTACATATAGGTTCCATTGTGGAACCTTCACCTATAGACTGTCTATCTTCAGTTTTGTACTTTAGCAGTGTAAAGAGAGATGTGCTCATGTCACTGGGGAGACCTCATTTGGTGTTTTGTATGCAGTATTGGAGACAGTACCGCCATAAAAAATAGAGATACTTTGGAAAGAATCCAGAGAAGGGACTACTAAAAGGGTTTGTATGTTAAGATATAAACATTACCAGTAAAAGCTAAAGGATCTTAATATGCGCAACTTGGTGGAAAGAAAAGAGACACAAGGAAGTGATCGATACATTTAAATTTATCAAGCGAGAGGTGGAGAGAACATTTAAAAGACACGAAACCACAAAACATGGGAACAAAGTCAAATTAGAGGGTCACAGGTTCCAAAGTAATATTAGAAAATGTTACTTTACTGAAAGGTTTATGGATATATGGAGAAGCATGCACAGGGTATCCTGAACACATGACAATGACTAAAAAAGTTGTGTATATCTATTTTCTACCGAGATTGAATTGTTACAGTATCACAAGCACATCAGTCAAATAACACTAAAATTATATAATATAGATCACAGAGACATTTCCTGGAACTTAACTTGTATTACTTAATATTAATAATTTGTTTTTGCTTATTTTACCATTGATTAAGATTACCTCTGTTTTGTACCATATATGTTCATAAATATGTATATATATTTCAAATATAAAGCATTATGTGGTTCTTCCTACCTTTATTTGTTCATTTATATTTGTGTCACATGGTGGCATTGGGGAAGTTATACAAATTATATATACATAATATTATGTATTTTAGCATAATACATATACACACATAACCATAATGATGCACCAGCAAATCACATTTTATATCTTCTCTTTGCAATTAACCAAGGAATCATTTATTTGAACATATTTTTATTTGCAAAAAATGCATTCAAGTTTCTCAAAGTTAGGAAACATTTAAAAAAAAAAACATATGTTATAGCTACATAAAAGATTCCATAGAGAGAAAAGAGGAACTGTCGTTTAGATCCCTTTGGCTCCATAAATCCTTAAAAAATGACTTTTATAAGGCACTTAAAGTTGGCACTATTAGTTATCCCGCTGTTTCACAGTCAAGAAAAATGCAGTGCCAAGTTCCCAGCTCATGAAGTCAACATACTTTTACTGATATTAAAGTCTGTCTTCTTAAAACCAAATAATTTAGAAATGTTTTCCTTCATAAAGAAAGACATCCAACTATCTACCTGTTTATCTACCCACATATATTTATATAAAGTCCAAAGAGATCAGCGCACTCACATCAAAACAAGTTACAATAACTCACAAAGCTATAGGTTTCATAAAGCTACTTAAAAACATAATTCTAAGATCACATGTCATATACTATTGACTGGAATGCATTATTATAGTTTTAGAATTTCTAAAATAGTAATAATATCAATACAAAAACTGTGTTAAAATCCCACAAATGTTGAATTAAAATGTTGAATCTGGTATTTGTGTGAATTGCTTGTGCAATGGGCTATCTATTCTGATCTTGGCATAGTTTTAGTATTGATATTTCAATAACTGTGCAGGATGCCAGCCTCCCTCACCCTTCCTCCAGGGGACACTTACCTTCCACAGGGGCCCCCGTTAACTCTACATTCCCGCCACGCTGGAGCTCCATCACGTAGTAGGCCGCATCCCCGGCCTCGAGTAATGTGAATGCCCAGGCCAGTGCGCACTTCTGCGTTACACATGGCGGGGGTGTGTCTTGATGTCAGATACTGTCCCCGTATTGGAGGATGCAGGGACAGAGGTGGAAACCTCTCTGCAAGGTCCCATAGAATCCTGTGAAGGTGGGAGTAAACCCCTGGAGCTGAGGGGAGGAGCTGGTAATGGCAAACCATATAAAAACCCCTCACACTGTTCAATCCTTACTTGAGCTGCTAAGCTTGGTGTTCCCTGCTTAGTTCCCTTGTTCCTGTGTTGCTGTGTATCCTGTGATAGACTTCCTGATATTGACCCCTGGCTCGTTTTTGGACTTTCCTGACTTCTCCAACCCTGACCCAGCTTGCCTGACCATTCTTACTCTGATTTACCTCACGGAACTCTTTAATTGTCCATTGGACTTTCCTTACTCCCCTGGCCCTCAGGGACCCTGGCACTCACCCTGCTTTATGCTCCCCAGTCCTGCAGGCCCGTCAAATGGACTTGCAGTACCATAAACTCTCGGCTTGAAGAAAACTCACAACTCATTGCTTTCTAATGAAGCTCCACCATACATTGATGGGTCTATTCACTAAAGGTTGACTTTCATTTTGAGATATTTAGCACCAAAATTTGACTTAGAAAAAAACCCTTGTTCGAATCTTCCCAATTGAAAGTAATGGGAGGCAAAATGATCAAAGCTAACTTGGGTGACGAATTTGTCTTAGTCTCAAAAGTAGCTTTGAACATTTTGTCTCCCATTATTTTCAGTGTGGAAGATTCAAACCTGGGTTTTTTCTTTAAGTCAAACTTGGATGCTGAATTTGACTTAGTCTCAAATTAAAGACCTCCAAAGTGTAATTTTTGTGAATAGACTATTGAGTGTTGGGCATCTGTTGTTTATTTCTTCAGATATCAACTAATTTGGATGTAATGAATAGGAAGTGTTAGTCTTCGATACAAGTGGCCCTGCCTTAAATTCAAGATTTATGAAGATTGCAGCTTACAGTGTTTGATAAAACTGGGTCCAATCAAAGAAGTAATATGGAAAAGGAATTCCAAAGAGGGTTTATCACATCACCTGTGCATTAGTCTGGCTCATGAAAGAAGTAGCAGAGTCCTGCTATAGTTGGCATTCCCCAGCCGTCAGTATACAGAATAAAACAACCAGCAAACATACATGCTTGCTGTTTCTTTTTATTCGCTAATCAAAGGAGAGAGGAGGATGCATACTACCTGAGGAATCAATATGCCATCTCATTTTACAGTCGGTCCTGGTTCTTCCCTAATGACATGTACATTGAAATCTGTGGTACATATGCTCATTGAAATCGGTTTACATTTTTTAATAACTCTAACAATCTAACTATCCTGCTAATTGTCCATCTTTTCATGTCGGTGAGTTTTTATTTGGGACCACAGCCAATGTAGTTTGTCCATATTTAAAACATGCTGCAACGCTGTTTACATTTTTTCCTTTGACGCATTAGTTAATTTTTGAGTTGCTGTTACCAATACACCCAATGCCCCTTTAACTTGGCCTTTTGGAAGTCTGATCATTGCCATCTGTACCTTTGGAAACTTTGAAAAAATTCTAATTGCTGACACACATTTCATGCTAAATGGAAATCCATCTAATATGACTGACCTTTGAAGCTGTATTTGCAATTGCAATTTACTATAGTTACTTCTAATTGACAGTCATTGTCATTTGATGCTTCAGTTATTTTGTCCAATGTGTCCATTTTCTGCGTTCAAATACAATAAAATGTGGAACACAACCCTAAAACAGTGTATTAATACAGTGTGCTTCTGAAGTTACAAACATTTATACACAATACATAGAAATATCAACACATGACATTCAAGCTACTTTAAAAGCACCTATCTTAGATTAATAAAAATGGAGATTTAGTCACACCATATGGCCAAATCCTGCTTAGCCCACCACTGTGCCAAAGTACTCCAAAATTGTTGGATCCTACATTAGGACGCAAGATATATAGAGCACCTGTGGGAAGGTGAGGTGCTCCACCTAAAACTGGCCATGCTTCAATAATCATACAAATACAAAGGAATAGGGAGCTGTTTTAGGGTTGTGCACCCATCCCCTTGTATTTGTATGTATATTGAAGCCTGACCAGCTTTTGGGAGTAGCAAGCATAGGTACGCCACACAGGTACTCTATAGTTTGGAACACATTGTCATATGGTGTCACTAAATATCCAATTTTTTTTCATTTTGGGTAGGTGCTTTTAAAATATATTTAACGCTGAGCACTAATATTTCTATGCATTTTGTATTTGCAGATAAGTAAAATGATTTTCAATTATTTGCAAACCAAAATGAAGACAAAATAATATGAATATATATATATATATATATATATATATATATATATATATATATATATATACACATCCAAGAAAAGAAAATACGCACTCACAGGTCTTGAAGATCATAGAAAGTTCATTGTCTTTAAGTCGATACTCCGATAAACATGTATAAGCAGTCGACGTTTCGGTCCACGTTCTGGACCTTTATCAAGACTGAACCCCAAACTAAACGAACCCACATATATAAAAACCTATAACCAATCAAGAATCAGAATACAAGGAAACCGCTATTTCCAGGTTTCGGTGCACTGCTTCTCACGGTGAGTTGGTATTGGCTCGCCTGAGTCGTTTTTCCTTGTATTCTAACACATATGGTTATTTACACATATGGACTACACATATGTGAGTTTAGAAGACTAAACCTCTGAACCTAACACTGTAGAAATTAAAAATTAAAACTATGTGTTCCCCAGAATATGGTTTTAATGAGTAATCACCAAATCCTGGTATTTAAGCACTTCCTGGAGAAGGATATTCTATGACCCCCCTTAAATGCATGGTCACAGTGACCATGATCATGGTACAGAAAGTTCTCCAGACAACAGTGGTGTGTGGTAGGGAAACATGGTGGGATCATCTCGGCCAGATGAGGCCACTTTCATTTCTGTTAGATGAGAAAACCTATGCTCATAGTGATTAGTCGTGGAGCGTCTCAAATTTGAAGCAGAGACCCACATGACCATGGTTGGGTCAGAGCTGCTTGAGGGACAAAATACCCTTGGACAATGAAGGGTGAAATCCATTAGTACTAAACTCATACAATTTGGTGACCAATTTGGATAGCCCCCCTTCCAAATCTGTGACCAACTGATGAAATTGTTACCTTACACTATCAAAACACAATCATACTATTTGTATTTTAGATTGGATTGTTTCTATGTAGCTATGTCTTATCTTGTAATTTTGGTAATAAAGAAAAAAATTATATATATATATATATATATATATATATATATACACAAAGAAAATACACTAGTATAAACTACAATGTCTTTATGGATTTGTGTGCATGTAAAATGTATTTTGTATTTATCAATGATTGAAAAGGAAATTCTATCCTGGTTGGTACCTAAGTACAGATGTGTACAAAAGGGGAATAATGTGGAGAACTTATGTTTTCTCAGTAAATGCTTTGAGGTTTATTTGCTAATTTGAGAACTATCTGACTCAGCTATTGTGGTCTGATTTATTGCAACCCCCCTCCCCCCCAGTTCTCTGTTTAACAGACTCCCTTTCTGTATATCATAAGAGTGATTGGACCTCTTCAATGTGGTATAGAAATAGGTTAGAAACAGTATATTCCATTATATAACTTTCTATTCAGTTTAGCGCACACCGTAACCAAAACATATCATAAAAATTAATAGTCTTGAAATGGAAAATTCACACGGCGGGCATTGTCATAATGCAAAAGTATCAACTGAGATGGAAATTAGGATGTTTATGGAGCACAATTTAGGCAGTATAACATCATTCACAATGTAGTAATATGCTTTTCATAATAAAACAGCTAATAACATCAGTTTGAAGGAATGTCGCCTATAAAACAAAAAGTATGATCTCATCATTTTAACAGCAAAGATGATTTGACCTTAGGCTTTAAGGATAACATTCAGCAAAGGTATAATAATATAAATCAATAATGCATGGAGCACACCTGTTTTTACTAAATATGAATGTAACCTCTTGTATTTAGAGGGAACAGTAACAAAACTGGTTATGTATATGGCCCAAAATTGCACCTGGGGGTATATGGCATGCTATAGCTTCTATAACATCACTTGGAAATAAGTAGTGATTCAATTTGAAACCTATTTGCAAACTTGCAGACAGTCTGTAGGTACAGGTGTTTTCACTTCATAATCAATAGTCTAGACTAGTATTAGGCCCAAGCTACAAAAGCTTCCTGTAGTCACATAAATGGATAAAACCAAATGAAAACATGGCTTGCATAATGTGACATAGCTCATGGATTCAGAATGCACCATGTAAACATTTCTTAATGTTTCGACTTTGTTGATCTTGCACTTGAGATAACCTCTGTGTTGGACAACTACTGTGGAGCTTAGACTGTAATTTCCTGTTGTTTAAAATCAAAAATGTAATAGCCTTACTGTGCTTGACAAAGCCAACTGTTCCTTTCTAGTTTATAAATATTCTAGCAGATTTTCTGAAGGAAAATGGGATGTTACTTAAACTGCTGGGAGATCAAAATATGCATTTTTTTGCGAAATACTTGGAATTCCTTTATTTTTTATTTTTCCATTTATCTTTGTATGCTTTGAGCCATTGAAATGCCCCTTGTAAGTAACCCATTCAAGACAATATTGGTGCCATTTACACATTGTAAAAAGCCTTATTTATTAATATTACTGCTTATCCCTATTTTAGTACTTTGGTGATCTTCCATTTTTAAATCAGATGGGGTGGGAATCAAGGCAAAGAATTGTAGATTTTTAGGATGCCTCAAATGTGCCTTTTTCACATAATTTGTATTACAGAATGCCTATTTTAGCTGTGGTATACATTACATGTCACATTTTTAAGAGTGTTTGAAATGTGTAACTATTTGGAAAGCTGTAGACTCAAGGAGAGGACTCTAGGGAGAGGAACTAATCACTAACAAGTATTAAGGCACATTTTACTATCAATTTGATGTATGTAGTTTAAAAGAAAAAAATTAAGAATTTCCGTACCGCTTTATGTAGAGTACAATGAAAAAGGTTTATACGAGTGTGGAAAAACTCTGTAAAGTTAGAATACTTAAAAAAATATGTTTATAGTTTATTTTTATCAATTAACAAAATGCCAAGTGTTCTAACAAAAATCTAAATTAACTCAACATCATGAATTCTTCTAGGTACACTAGTAAGCTGTATAATTAAACAATAATACCAAACAGGGGCTTGTGACCATCAATTTAATATGTAGGTTGAAACACAATCAGTAACTGAACAGAAACAACTGTGTAGAGGGAATGTGATTTGGTGAGGAACAGCCAAACCCAGCTAACAAGGTGAGGTTGCTGAAGACAGTTTAATGTAAAAAATGTAAAAGACTGTCAGTAGGAGGGCTGGGAATTTTTACAAAATCAAAATGGTTTGTAGTTGAAACAGAAAAAAATATTTGAGGGTCTACTCGGGTAGCTCCGATTTTTGGACTACTTCGGATAACATCCAAATAACATTTCAATTGGGGCTAGACAGATAGACAAATAGGTCATTGTGGATGATTCTCATGCCAATATTTCAGCAGTAGTATTTGTCAGGACCACAGTAATTATTGGGGGGATTGACAGTGTTCCTGGAGAGAACTAAAGGCTAGTCTTCTTCCCACAAGACTTCTGTTTCGTGGAGGTTAGTACAGGGGATCTGTTAGGACTGCGTTCCCCCCCCCCCCCCCCTTTTACCATTGTGCCATGCTTCCCCAAGTACTAGGGATCCTGAAGACTGTTGAGTTTGAATACAGTTTTGGGGTTTCATTGAGGTATACAGTGATCAGCCCAGGCCAGGCACCCCACCCACAAGGCTTAGCAGATGACATCCTTACACAGGAAAGGTAGACTTTGTTTTAATGCTTGTGTGAAGGATTATGTAAGGGGTTTTGTATAATGTAATGTTCATTTGTAAGTGTTAAGTATTGCTTTTATATGTCTTCCTGTTTGTAATGCCATTTTGTTGGTGTGATTTGTTACTTCTTTGTTGAGGTGTGAGGCAGGATTTCCCCAATGTATGTCCAACTGTTATGTTGTGTTCATTAAGTGTCTGTATTTAAAGGTGTCATTATGTTATATCCTACTGTATCTAATTACCTGTTTTAAATTAGTCTCTCTATTGTTTGAGGCTTACCATGTGTTAATTAGTTTCCCCTGTGCTTCCCCCTTGATGTCACACTGTCTGTGTATAAATATCTGTGCATTTTTCAAATAAATGTTCATTCCTGTTCCACTGCTATACTGGTGTGTGTCCATTCCTGTGGCAGAGTCTTTAGATCTGTCACCATTGAGCTTATTTCATAATTATTTTTATTTCAATGGTCCAGTTGGATAATTGTGGGCCATTTCAACCCTTTTTAAATAAGAGAAAAATTGAGTAGACCCATCAGTATATTTTTTGCACTGGAGAGACCATAATTCACTCTATTGCACTCATTCAAATGTTTTTCATGTTGCTCAAGGTTCTAAATCTTAAACAAGGCACCTACAGGTTGTCTCGCAGTTTATGCCCATCTTGAAACACTCTTTTGCCTATTAGGAATGATGGGATGAATACTCTTAACTAACCAAAGGACTAGAGGGGGCGTGCAGTTTGAACTTGCTAAGAGAGACAGGGGATGCACTCCTGACAGTGCAAACTTGTAACAGAAGTTGTTCCCCAATAGGGGCCTGTGGGGTCCCAGGAATTTTGGGTAGGCATTTTCACAATCACTGATAGGAAAAATCAGCATAGTATTCTAAGTCAGGTTGTGTGGCTCTTAAAAAATCATGTTCCTGTGCCTTAATTTTTAGCTGTTTGACTGGGTAAAAAGTAATTGAATTTTTAGATGGCCCACAATAAAACACAGACTATCATCTCCTCTTTAGTGAGAGGTTCTCGTCTCAGGCTTTTGCTTGGTTTGCAAGGTTTTTTGTAGAAACAAACTTGGATTTTTAACATTGCAAGGCCTGCTTTCAAGCACAGTTTTAACAGCCTTACACATTTACACCTTCCCAGTACACACTCAGTTAGCTTCTAACACTGATGTTTTTTCATTCTATCATAACCCAGCAAAGGATGTCAGGCAGGAGCCTCTATACAAGGAGGAAAGTGAAATTAGTCTGCTTGTCACAATGCATTTTGGGGGAAGCTGGTATGCATTCTGTTATGCATTCTGGGGGAGGCTGGTATGCTGAGATAGGACTGGCTGGTGAGCATTGACTGGACTGGATGGATACATACCCACCCAGGACTGGATGGAAGAAGGCATGCTAGAACCCCTCCTCACTGGGCTGAGACCCCAGGTTAGGAATCCTACGCAATAGAATAAGGAGGAACCCAGGAAACCAAACAAAAGTATACAGAGAAAGTTCAAATGCCTTGATAGCACCAGAAAATAGGTATTTAAAGGAGTTGTGGATAATTCATTGCAGAATGAGATCAGGTGGAAGCCACAGAATCTGGAGCAGCAATGAAACGGCAGAGACTAGAGTACATTAGTGGCTTCAATAGGAAATAGCCACATTAAATACAACCCTGGAAGTCAGAGTGCAATTGTGACAATAGAGTAGTATTATAAAGTGTAGAACCAGCATGAACTATGACATTGCAGCAAACCTGTCAGATAAACATCTATAAGAAAAGGCCTGAAAAATCTATATCTACTTTTGGTCGATTTAATATGTTTGGTCTAAGGGTGTATTTGTGGCAATAACTGGACAATACATTAATATTTATACAAACACTAAGCATCCAATATTAAATGTAAAGATACCAAATGTCTTTCAATCAATCAATCAATTAATCATCCAAGAATGTGTCTTCATGTTGTGCTCAATGGAAAGATTGGAGACCCTCAAAATGAAAATTTGAAATGAAAAAAGGTCAGAATTATTGCGTACTCGCAGATGTATAGATTATGCTGCAAAACAGAAACTTTGGATGTCATGGAATCAGTTTAATAAGGTCTATTAAAATCAGCCAAAGTACATTGTAAGCCAATTAAAGTTGTCTACTCTCCTGTCTTTTAGCATATCGGTGGTCCCTCGTTCTTTTCTCCTAAGTCATGTTCTAAGGATACAGGACTGATTAATTGAGCACTGGATGCTCATGTAATTTAGCAATAGCTTGATATAATGACAGATACAAGCCAGCGAAGGTGAATTGTTGTGTAAATAACAAAGCTGTAATATATGCTTTACTATTAGATGCTTTGACACTCTATTGACACACCAGCTGTCAAAGATACCTCTGGCCCTGTAGAAAATATTGCCTCCAATCGAGAATCTCTTAAAGCTAAATAAATATAATGTTTCTTTTTAAGCAACAATAGTTCCCAGCAAATAATTTTTATTGCATCACACAATGAAGGGAGATGCTTTTGGTATATCAGATGCAATAGGAGACTAAAAACCAATCAGTTGAGAGCTAAGTGGCTCCAGGAGATGTTACTCAATTGCTTCAGAATCCAGTAGTAGCAAATGATACTAAAGTATACTGTTAATGTGTAGACACCATTGGGAGTATTTATAATAGAGGCAAGCACACAAGTGTGACATGACTGGAATTTTCAGTATCCAGTTTCTACCCTTTTCTACAAGGTGTTGTGCAAACAAAATGTGTTGCCTCCTCTAGCAATCATTCCATTTCTGTCATGGTGGTATACTATAGCTCCCATTAGTCTATTGTTAGCCAGACACAGAAGGTGGTACATGTTAATTACTAGTTATATGTATTAATAGCCAGACAATAATGGTTGCACAGTATAGAATTTATTAAGTTAATTCTTGCTGGCCTAAGGTGCCAGATAAATTCAGGAGACAATCTTATTTTTAGAAGCTGGAGAAATGGTACTTCCATAGAAATCTATGTAAAACAATGAAAAAAAAGTTAAAAGCCAGTATTAGCTTCCTACAATCAATAAATGTGGTAGAAGCAGCATCAGAATGGTATAGTGCCTGAGCCAGAGGCTCCACCAGTCCTCCAAAATATAAATGAAAACAGGTGGCTCAGCCCTGTCAAGGTGAAATGGATTTTATTCTAAAAAATTGGTAACGCTTCAACCTGATGGGTCTTTTTCAAGACAGTTTTTCAGATTAAAATCCATTTCACTTTGACAGTGCTGAGCCACCTGTTTTCATTAGTATTAGCTCCTTGGCTCCTGAAAATTATTAAAGGGATAGTCTAGTCCCCATACTCACTTTGGTGCAAGATGAAGATTTCTGCTTGTATAGTGTGCTCGCTTTTTCAGCAGGCATTCTGCATAATTCACATTTTTAATATTTGACACAAGCCCTGCCCAATGATTACCTTGCATAGTTACTGCAGGTGCAGCAGCACTGATTATATAGATACTGAGGATATAAAGTTTTGTTTCATTTAGTCACTTCCTGTGCTCTTCCAATTGAATACATTTTGTGGACTCTGAGTAACCTTACTCTTGTACACAGTACGAACTCTTAACAGTGCAACACATTGTCTGATGACATCACTGGAGAGACAGGATATACCTTTCATTTGAATTTAATTATTTCCATTGTTTCCTGCAGAAAAAAGAAAAAAAAGTAAATTACTTTTACTCAGCTAGTGTGGGCAGTCCTGGCTTCTTGCAAACTGCTTTAATTTCACAATTTCATCTAGCTATAAATATTTTATATTTTAAGCAATGCAAAATGTGAAACATGCATTTTAAGGTATGTTGAAATCACATTAATATGCATTAATATTTGGAAGAAGCATTTTGGCACTAAACAGTCCCTTTAAGTTAGTGTTGGTATATCAGCATTTGGTTACCCAGTCACAAACATAATATATGCTAGAGGCTCATTCCATGGCATAACAGGGGAAGCCTTCTCATCAATTCAACATCTACAAAATGGGGACAGTGGCAATGAATGTAGTTAGCCAGACACGAACAGTGATACAGCGTAGAAAATACAATAATAATGCAATATTGTTAAGACCACAAAAAAGTAAATGAGTGGTAATTTATACACTCACATACAAATGTGAATAAATGGGCGTCTCTGATTTCTTTAATATAACACTTTAATACATCTGGAAAAGACAAGAAAACATGCATATGTACAGGACCACAAATAGTCTAAAAAGACATGGCCCCCACTTTTATGGACTCACAGAATAAAAACCATATACAGCAATATAAGTCCACTCAATCTCAAAATGGATCGAGTGGCTCACAACCCTTGACCAGCAGGGCAGGAAACTGTTCAGAAGAGCAGGCGTAGAAGACGATGAAAGTGCCGGCGTCTCAAAACGTTTCACCAGAACACAGGTCTTGGCTTCATCAGGACAAGACTGCCAGACGGTGTTTTTTTATACACATGGTACAGCACAGCTTCTATAAGCAAATGGTTTGCCAGGCACAAACATAATAGTTAGCCAAACATAAACATATGGTGAATCACTCCCCCCCCCCCCCCCCTTTTTTTTTTGAAGGCTCAGACCTTCCCTTTAGCATGCTTCAAATCTAAATCTAAAAGTTGCACTATTGAAGGCAACAGAAAATTGCATTAGGCTTGTCAGTAAGAGCAAAAAATTGAAGAAACCACTGTGGTACTCTGCAGAGGTGGCCAAAATAGTAAAAAATAAAAAGCTAGCATTTAGTAATTATAAAAATACTCAGAGTGAGGAAGATAGAAAGATCTATAAGAGTAGGCAGAAAGAGGCAAAGCAAGCTAAAAGAGCTTCCAAAGCACATACAGAAGAGACTATAGCCCAGTCAGTGAAAAAGGGGAATAAAACATTTTTTAGATACATAAATGAGAAAAGGAAAGTAAAACAAGGATTAGTTATATTAAAAACAAAAGAAGGATGCTATGTAGAAGAGGATAAAGGCTTAGCAGACTGCCTTAATGAATATTTTTGTTCCGTTTTTACAAATGAAAATGAGTGTAAGGGACCTCATTTAGGAAAAAAGACTAATGAGTCTTTTGATGCATGTAAGTTTACAGAGGAAGAGGTTTTACTTCAGCTGTCTAAAGTAAAGACAAATAAGTCGATGGGACCTGATGGGATACATCCAAAGTTATTAAAAGAACTTAGTGGTGTACTAGCAAAACCGTTAAATGTTGTGCCCATTCACAAGAAAGGTAGTAGGGAGGAGGCGGGCAACTATAGACCAGTAAGTCTTACTTCAGTAGTGGGGAAAATAATGGAAACCTTGTTAAAGAATAGGATTGTTGAACATCTAATGTCGCTTGGATTTCAAGTACAGAGACAACATGGGTTTACTTCAGGGAGATCATGCCAAACTAATCTTATTGATTTTTTTGATTGGGTGACTAAAATAATAGATGAAGGTGGTGAAGTAGATATTGCTTACCTAGATTTCAGTAAAGCTTTTGACACTGTTGCACATAGAAAGCTTATCAATAAACTGAAATCTTTAAGTTTGGATTTCAATATTGTTGAATGGATTAGACAATGGCTGAGTGACAGGCAACAGAGGGTTGTAGTCAATGGGGTATATTCGATGCAAGGTCTTGTTACTAGTGGGGTACCTCAGGGATCTGTACTTGGATCCATTCTCTTTAATATTTTTATTAGCGATATTGCAGAAGGTCTTGTTGGCAAAGTATGTCTTTTTGCTGATGATACAAAGATTTGCAGCAGGGTTGATATTCATGGAGGGAAAAGCCAAATGGCAAATGATTTAGCTAAACGAGAAAAATGGTCAGAGCTGTGGCAACTGACATTTAATGTGGACAAGTGCAAGAATATGCACCTTGGGGCGTAAAAACCCAAAAGCAGAATATAGACTATTTGGTACAGTCCTAACCTCAACATCTGAGGAAAGGGATTTAGGAGTAATAATTTCAGAGGACTTGAAGGTAGGTAGGCAATGCAATAGAGCAGCAGGAAATGCTAGCAGAATGCTTGGTTGCATAGGGAGAGGTATTAGCAGTAGGAAGAGGGAAGTGCTCATGCCATTGTACAGAGCACTGGTGAGACCTCACTTGGAGTATTGTACGCAGTACTGGTGACCGTATCTCCAGAACGATTTTGATACTTTGGAGAGAGTTCAGAGAAGGGCTACTAAACTGTTTCATGGGTTGAAGGATAAAACTTACCAGGAAAGGTTAAAGCATCTTAACATGTATAGCTTCGAGGAAAGACGAAACAGAGGGGATATGATAGAAACATTTAAATACATAAAGGGAATCAACAAAGTAAAGGAAGAGAGTATATTTAAAAGAAGAAAAACTACCACAACTAGAGGACATAGTCTTAAATTAGAGGGGCAACGTTTTAAAAGTAATATTTATTTATTTATTTATTTTATTACAAAATATCAAATGACATACAATTTTGTAAAACAATTAAAAGTTTGTGAGGGGGAGGAGCCCCTTACCACCAGACATTCATTACATTACTACATATGCCTATTCAATGTGAAATTTACACAATTTACAGTTTTAAGAAATTAGTTTCCGTAGTAAACATTAAGACAGACAAACAGAACGAAAACATGGTGCCAGGATCATCTATCTTCATTACGGGATCTTATATTTAAATTTACTTGGGTCTCTTTTCTTTTGTCAACACTCGTTTCTTTTGATCCAAGGGTTCCATATGTCATAATAAGTGGTAATTTTGTTTTCTTTTTTGTAGTAACCTTCTTCCATTTTATAAATAAAATGAATCTGTGCTAGGACTTCACCCCAGCTTAAAGGCCCCTTGATTTTCCATTTTCTTGCTATGCAGATTTTGAGTGACATTAAGATTCCCATCAGTAAGTTGTTCTGGGATGCTTTTTTTAGAGGGAGATCCAGGTGAAAAAGAAATGTCTGAGGTGATAAAATTATTTCTACTCCAAACATCTCTTTGATAACTGCCTTGAGATGTGTACATACTCTAACTATTTATTTGCATTCCCACCACATATGGTATAATGTTCCCTGCTCTTTCTCACATCTCCAGCAAAGATCCGATTTGGTTTTATCAAATTTATGAATTCTTGTTGGAATCATGTACCACCGGCGAAAAATCTTGAAATAAAGTTCATGTAGGCCCACACAGTGTACAACTTTCCTAATTTGAGAGTATGAGCCTAACCATTCATCGATACTATATGTCTTCCCCATCTCACTTTCCCATATCCTTAGATTTTTCTCTATATTTACTTATTTCTAATAACTTCCTAATTTTCGTAATAAGCCCCTTCTCGAAGTTCTTTTCCAAGAATTCTTCCATAGGAGGGCAGTCCCCAATTTGTGACGAGGAAACGAAATGTGCAATTCTAAGGCAGGTGAACCTTTCCCCTTCTCCTAGGCCGAATTTGTTTTTTATTTCGGGAAATGTTAATAGTTTATTGTTTAACATTAACTCTGCCAGGGGCTTATTTTTTACATCTTCCCAGTTCTTTAGGTTTAGATCTTCTATGTATAGTTCCAAGTTTCCTATTGGTGTTGAGGGAAGAATCAAATTTCTTATGTTAAAATTTTCCTTTAATTTATCTAGAGTTATGAGAATGTTTTTTTTATAATTGGGTTGCGTTGAGGTTGTTTCAATGCTTTTGGGATATTTATCCAAAACATATGACAGGGATTAGCGGTTATACTATATGGTTCCTCCATTTTAAACCAATCTGGAAGGGGTTTCTCCTTCATATATCAGGAAGTATTACTTTACTGAGAGGGTAGTGGATGTATGGAATAGCCTTCCAGCAGAAGTGGTAGAGGTAAACACAGTCAAGGATTTTAAGCATGCGTGGGATAGACACAAGGCTATCCTAGATATAAGACTGGGAACGGGAGACTAATAAAAGTATTAAAAAAAATTTGGGCAGACTAGATGGACCGAATGGTTCTTATCTGCCGACACATTCTATGTTTCTATGTTTATATCTTAGGAAATAATGTCATCAGAGCCTCTTTTATTCTTCTTTTAATTCTCTCCTTTTCCTTTACTTTTCATAAATTATTAATACAATAAAATATCTGCTGTGCCGCTCCAACATAAAGTTTAGGAAGGCAAAACCTTAAATTAAAGAAAGTGTGAAAAAAAAATATAGAAAGATACATTTTTTTCCTCCCTAATTCTAATTTGCCTTGAACAAACAAAGGAATATCATATCCCTATTGGAGCCCCTAACATAATCCTATAACTAGCTGAAAACCAAAACTCTCTACTCCCTCCCACTCTTGTCTCCTGCAAAAACCACAATATAAAAACACAAAAAGAAAATATTGCCCAGCACACCAAAATTAGCTTGAAGAAACATATTCATCGTATCATATAAAAAACAATGTACGCCCATAATAAGGCATGCAAGGTGATGTCCTAAATCAGGGATATTTTCCTCCTAACCTCAGCATTAGCTTACATTTTGGCTGAAAACATATGTTAGGGCTTGCCTTTAGGAGCCAGACAGACCAATTCAGGAGACAGCTTGGTAATTTTTAGTCAGTTAAATGGTACTTCCATGAAGTTTAATGTAAAACAATCAAAAGTTAGGAGCAAGGGATTTTTGATTGGCTCCTGGCCCTTGACAACCTTTTTTTTTTTTCTAAATTCAGAGTACACATAGGCATCCACAGGATTTTTCAGGGGGTGGGGTAAATATCCTCCCAATCTTGCCTCATACCTGATTCTGCCTTACCTTCTCCACATTGTCTACCTTTGTTGGCTCAGGGTTTCCTGGGGAGGGGCAAATATTAGTGAAACATTAATAGGAAAATGATATGACTGTGGTAGTTGTAGCTAACAGACCAGTATGTACCTGCGCAACATGAGAACTTTCAATTACAATAGCTGGGATGTAAATATTACCAACAACTTCCCCAGTCTGCAATTCCTATGTTTCTTCAGCCAATAATGGCTGATTGTACATTATGGGAGCTGCAATAAACAACACAAAAGTTAGTGTGTAGTGTAGTGTACAACACCACAACCCGAGTGTATTACTACTTCCCGTGAAGAACAGCTAGCAATATGGCTGGCTGAATATTACTGTAGAAGCAACTAACAAAAGTTAGTGTTTGTATTGCAGACTTTTGTAGCCCCCACCCTTGCACAGCCCCATCAACAGTTAGCTGCTATTCCCATAATAATCAGCTAGCAATATTTCTTGCTCAACTTCACGGGAGTTGCAGTAAACAAACATTAATGTTGTGTAATGTAGATTGGCGATGCACAGCAAACAGTTTCAAGTATTACAAAAAGATGGTAGTAAGAGTGTTGTTAAAAGGGACATATAGACTTCAAAATTGGAAATTATGCAGCAGTGGTGGCTATCCAGGTGCTGTTATTATATTTCAATATCCATATTTTAATAATACTCTGTATCTTTACTTTTTCTCACTAAAAGCAACGATATCCTATTGAATATCTCATGTATTGCCCTTTTAAAAACCACAAGAGGAGATTGTAGAAACCATTATTAAACTTTATTTTGTGTATAACTGTGAATGAAGAACAAACTGTGTTGCATACCTTAGCAAGTCAATAGTAAACAGCAATACATATTTTTTTTAAAGTAACAAAGTACAATCCTTTTATTAATCCTGAACTTTTTTTCTAATATAAACAAACAATTTTTTAACAGAAAAACCTCAAGAACACAAAATACAGTACATAAACATACAAAATGACAAGCCTGAGCTAAATCCTTACATGCTTTCATGTTTTCATTAATATTTCCTTGGCTGAAAATTCAGATCATACATGGGCTGTTTTTTTAACTAATCGTATTACAAGTAATATGTTTTTTTTGTTGTTGTTATGGCACATGTATATGTTCATAGAATGCAGCAATGTGTATCTAGAACAAGTGTCATGAGCAAGAATGTTGGTAGTAAAGTTGGCAAGGTCTTCTAAATTTTCACACAAATATGTTGAATTCTTTTTGAAACAATGGTGTTAAAATAATGACATTCTTGCTAATAAGCTTAAAAAAGGCACAATTAGTGATGATATCCTTTCACTTTGTTAGGATTACTGCTTTGATCTGGAAACAGGCCTGGATCCATGTCCTAGGAAAAATAAAATAAAATATGCATTTGGTCAATAATACATGGTTTTAATTATTTAATATAATTTGCCACTCACCCCTTCACTTACCCTTAAGGAATAAAAAGTATATTTACTCTGTGAGCTACATACTTCTTAACTTCCTGCTACATAATTTTCTAGTGGTGTTGGAACGTGATATTTAGTGTGGGAACTGGAGATCTGAGCCTCTGGCAGCACAGATCTCTATTTCGTGTTTTCTGTTATGCACTCTGTAGGGCATATCAATATGATTTTATAAACAGATATAGTAAGGGTTTTAAGTATTAGGATATATGTGAAAACTATGATAGGAATATAGTAACACTTGTGAGTAACTACTAAGTAAGGATGGAGAAGAAGTCATGTGAGGGAGAAATAAGGCATGGTAGTTAGGTAAGGCATGGGAGTTGGCACCACTGTCTATAATGATGAAGGACAAAAAAGGTATCATGTTGTAATCCTATACCCCACATAATCATAATTTGTGGAAGTTGTGGGACACAGACAGACAGGATTCTGCAGTAAAACTTTACTGGGAATGATGCAAATAAACTATTTCAAGAGTTAGGTTGTATGAAGACATGGCTATGTTTATCGATATATTTATGACTTAGTTTGCTGGACAAACTAGTTCTTTCATGGATACAGATGATAAATGAATATACTATTTGATACACCTGTTTGCATGCAAGGAGATATTGAGAATCCCTTCTAGCTTGGATACTTGCGACTGACTACCTGTTATAAAGGAAACAAACTAAAATATACCGTTACCAATATGCACACAGAATAGGTTAGATAATAAGTAAAGAATATTTTTACCTAACCGAGCACCTCGTTCGGCGATCTAAGAAGGAAAACAAGATTTGTAGTTAACTGGTTTAGGTGACAACTGGACATATCCATTGTGCCAAATGACAGATATCAGAAAATTGCACAGTGCACAATGGTCTGGTGAAAGAATTTGTAAAACTGCAAATGTAAGTGCTTGACCTTAACAGATAAACATATAAATTAACACAAGTGAACGCTGTAGACACACTAGTGGTAAATACCATAACTATTGAAGGAATAGGCATGCTATTAGTTTGTTGACACATAATGAACACATCCATTGTATGCATGTCAATGTGCACATTCTTTTCTTTGGGGTTACAGGACTATTGGCAGAGAAGGAGCCAATGACCTTTACTCTTCTTCATTCTATTACTATACATACTTTGTACTTAAATGAATTTGTATTTACTGAACAGATATTGACAGGAATGGTTTTCTGCAATACTTACAACCTTATACATCTGCCTTGCTCTAATGGCCTTAAGCAAGTATTGACTCTGCATATAAATATGCTACTGTCAATACATTAGATATCTTTAGGGGTAATGCATCATGTGCTATTCTGAACTTACCTTGGAATATGCAGCTGCTTGCCTGAGGATTTCGAGCCCAGAGTTAGATAGCTCATCTCCTCTCTCTTGTGTTTTTGCTGGATGATCATAAATAGAGTACAATATAAATGTATATTTAAATAAAAGTACAAATTTAGATTTAGATTTCTTAGAAATTGGATAGTATGCATTGTATATGGTTTAGCTATAAGATTAGCTTATAATACATTGTATACAGTAATTAGAAAAATATAAAGAAATGGTAAAGCTATATTAATAGACATTCACAGGAAAAACAGTAATGTATTTTTTCTAGTCATAGTAACCATAATGGAGTACATGATTCTATCATTCATATTGGTGGTTGAATGCCTACAATTGCTAGAAGTTATTCTTGTTGGAAACTAATACAACTATCTAATAGTATCTAGTATAAAATGGCTTTGCAAGACAATATATTTATTAGAATATGAATACATATTTCAAGATTGTTTATCTTAAGTTGCTTATTTAAGGAATGTTTTTTCAAAAATAATTCTAATAATTTTTTTTTTAATTGGTTTTTACTAGTAAATGTACATTAAATTATTGCAGGGTTCATTAATTGTTGATGTCTAGTCACTAAAAATTAAATGTGAAGAACTGACAAGTGAACATTTTCCAACTTGGCGATCTTTTTAAGTCAGTCATTAAATGGGTAGCTACACTTCTTATGTGCCACAGTAAGTAAATTTAAAGAAACAAATCTTTATTTTCATTTGTTCCCCTAAACTATGCCTATGTCCTAAAAACCTGATGCAAAGATTAGTAGTTGCTGCTGCTGTTGCTGTGGCAACAAGTGCTGCCTATCTCCTTAAGTCCCCCTTCTTGTGTTACAGCACCACACAGAGAACTGACAGAACACAAACTCCCTCAAAACAGCTGACACAAATTGACAAAAATGGTTGAAAGCATTTTGTATGATAGTGTAGATTGTCTGCATTGTCAGTTTTGACCCTTACTCCAAAATATTAATTAAAAGGTACCTGGTGTTTGCAGTACAGTACTAATAGCATGAATTACTCCATTTGTTGCCAACATATCTGCTTGTCTAACTGGTTCTTTGTTTACATGAAGAGTTCCATTTCTCTGCAAGGGAGTAACAAAAATATTGTTATTTCAAATCCCCCTAAAAATCCAAACAATATTATTACATATAGTCAACGCATTTTTTGAGAAGTAGCTTATGTCAAACTATCTTACTGACTTTTTATGAAATGGTAAATGTCAATATAGAACAAGGTTATGTAGTGTATGTAATCTACAAAGATTTTGCAAAGGCTTTGGGTACAGTGCCACACAATACACCCACACTCTTGAATACTTCAACCATCTTCCTATTCCAGTATAAATCAGATGTGCTTTAGTTTATTCAAGGCCAATCAGAAGCTTCCCTATTCCAGCCCTACCATTTGTTAGTTTTGATAATCCAAATAGTTGAGTTGGGATAGGTAGGCGAGGCTTTTGATTGGCTTTTGATTGATTGGTGGACATATTCTGAGACAGTCAGCTAATCGGATGCCTCCTTTTTTAAAATTGAAATCCACACTCTACCAGGCTGAAATTTCATTCTAAATCCACCTTGTGATGAGGACAGATGGTTAGAGATAGGGCTGCAACATTTTTTTTTTTTTTTTTACAGAGGGTTTTTTTTATTAGACTAGGTGGATTCCTTTTCATTTTTGTTTGGCCTCCTCCCCTGGGCCAAAGATGAGGACTCGAGGGCGACTGCAGTTTTTTTATACCACAAGACACCCTTTGTGTGTCAGGGGGGTGGGCAGTGATTGTCACTGGCTAACCTCCTGGCACATGATGGGTGTTTTTTTTTTCTACCGGTTTCATTTTTTTTTTTAAATCATTATTGCCAAATCCTACCTGGGCAAGGTATATGGCGCCAGAGGCCTTTGGGCTGCTCGTGGCCCCAGGTAGATCATTTTAAAAATTAAATTAGGGGACCCATGGTGGCCTTACCTGATGTGGCCAGGGTCAGTACAAAGGTGCATGCCCTATAGGGGACAAATATTGTATTTATGCAGCCACTGGACTACTGTTGGCCCCATGGGGGCCATTACATATATTTATGGGTGCATAGGACTGCCGCTGGCCCCATAGTTACTACAATGTTTTCATGGAGCTAGAAATGCTTCATGTAACATTGGTACTTAATTGCAGGCAAACTCTGCTGTTTTAGTCACATTCAGGTTGTTTCTAGACATGTGCATTCGTTTTCGGACGAATGCATTTTCGGACGAAAATAGCATTTTCGTCCATTCGTCCGAAAAACGAATAACGAAAATTTTAACTAACAAAATCCGAATGAACGAATGGTTAATAAACGAAAAACATTCGTTCATTCGTCCATTCGTCCATTCGTGCTATTGGCATTCTAAACCGAAATAGAGTCGGTTTACAATACCAATAGCATTGTACTACATTCCATAAACCGACATGAATGACTTTCGGTTTATGGAATGCATGTAATGCTATTAGCTTCCTATAAACCGAAATTGAGTTCCCATTCATACGAATAGGTCAATTGACCTATTCGTATGAATGGGGACTCTTTCGGTTTATAGAAAGCCAATAGCAGCATGTATTCTATAAGCCGAAAGTCTTTAAAACAAACGACGTTCGGTTTATAGAATACATGTAATGCTATTGCTGTTCTATAAGCCGAAAGACATTCGGCTTATAGAACAGCAATAGCATTACATGCATTCTATAAACCGAACGTCGTTCGTTTTAAAGACTTTCGGCTTATAGAATACTATTGGCATTCTATAAACCTAACTAGAGTCCCTCCTCATTCATAAGAATTTCTTATGAATGGGGACTCGACTCTAGTTCGGTTTATAGAAAGCCAATAGTATTCTATAAGCCGAAAGTCTTTAAAACGAACGACGTTCGGTTTATAGAATACATGTAATGCTATTGCTAAACTATAAACCGAACGACTTTCGGTTTATAGAATAGCCATAGGATTACATGTAGTACATAAGCCGAAAGTCTATAAACCGAAAGTCGTTCGGTTTATAGGCTGTCGGCATTTAACTATACAGAGACAGAGTCTCCATTCATAAAATTATGAATGGAGACTTTGTCTCCGTGTAGTAAAATGCCGAAAGTCTATAAACCGAACGATCGGTTTATAGACTTTCGGCTTATGTAATACATGTAATCCTATGGCTATTCTATAAACCGAAAGTTCGGTTTATAGAATAGCAATAGGAATACATGTATTCCATAAGCCGACAGCCTATAAACCGAACGTTCGGTTTATAGGCTGTGGGCATTTTACTACACGGAGACAAAGTCTCCATTCATAATTTTATGAATGGAGACTCTGTCTCTGTATAGTTAAATGCCGGCTTTTAACTATACGGAGACAAAGTCTCCATTTATAATTTTATGAATGGAGACTCTGTCTCCGTATAGTTAAATGCCCACAGCCTATAAACCGAACGTTCGGTTTATAGGCTGTGGGCATTTAACTATACGGAGACAAAGTCTCCATTCATAATTTTATGAATGGAGACTCTGTCTCTGTATAGTTAAATGCCGGCTTTTAACTATACGGAGACAAAGTCTCCATTTATAATTTTATGAATGGAGACTCTGTCTCCGTATAGTTAAATGCCCACAGCCTATAAACCGAACGTTCGGTTTATAGGCTGTGGGCATTTAACTATACGGAGACAAAGTCTCCATTCATAATTTTATGAATGGAGACTCTGTCTCCGTATAGTTAAATGCTATTGTATTCTATAAACCGACTCTATTTCGGCTTATAGAATGCAATAGTACTACGAATGGACAAATGAACGAATGATTTTCCTTTATTAACCATTCGTTCATCCGGCTTTAGTTAGCTTAGCATTTTCGTTCTTCGTTTTTCGGGCGAATGGACGAAAATGCAATTTTCGGACGAAAATGCATTCGTCCGAAAACGAATGCACATGTCTAGTATATATTCACATGTAAATTGCTTTTTAAATAAAAAATTATGATATAAAAAAATCTTGTTTTTATTTCCTTTTATGTGACAATGCTGCCTCTCTCTTTCCCTTGCCCCCAGATTTGTCGCTCTCCCCCCCTTAGTGTTGTCTCTCTCTCACCCTCCCTTTGGCTCCCCCCTCGCTCCCCTTGTGTCTGTCTCTTCCCCCCTTCCCTCCCCTTGTTTCTCTCTGCCCCCCCCCCCTTGTTATTCTGTCCCCCCCTCACCTGTTTCTTGCTCCCTGGTGGCTAGTGGGGGCAGCCGGGGGATGTATGCACTATACATAATAGACGGAAGTGTCGGGCAGCATGGAGGTTGTCTGCACGATTCGTGCAGACATCCCCCAGCTGCCCGATTCTCCCTGGTGGCTAGCGAGGGAGCGGAGGATGTCTGCGCGATGAGCGAGACCTCTCCTGCTGCCGCCCGGCATGACCGCCGGGACTTCTATGATGAAGCTGGGTACTTCCGGCTTCCTCATAAAAGTCCTGGCTGTCGTTCCGGGCGGCAGCAGGGGAGGTCTCGCTCATCGCGCAGACATCCACCGCTGCCTCGCTAGCCACCAGGGAGAATCGGGCAGCTGGGGGATGTCTGCACGAATCGTGCAGACAACCTCCATGCTGCCCGACACTTCCGTCTATTATGTATAGTGCATACATCCCCCGGCTGCCCCCACTAGCCACCAGGGAGCAAGAAACAGGTGAGGGGGGGACAGAATAACAAGGGGGGGGGCAGAGAGAAACAAGGGGAGGGAAGGGGGGAAGAGACAGACACAAGGGGAGCGAGGGGGGAGCCAAAGGGAGGGTGAGAGAGAGACAACACTAAGGGGGGGAGAGCGACAAATCTGGGGGCAAGGGAAAGAGAGAGGCAGCTTTGTCACATAAAAGGAAATAAAAACAAGATTTTATTTATATCATAATTTTTTATTAAAAAAGCAATTTACATGTGAATATATACTAGACATGTGCATTCGTTTTCGGACGAATGCATTTTCGTCCGAAAATTGCATTTTCGTCCATTCGCCCGAAAAACGAAGAACGAAAATGCTAAGCTAACTAAATCGAATGAACGAATAGTTAATAAAGGAAAATCATTCGTTCATTCGTCCATTCGTAGTACTATTGCATTCTATAAGCCGAAATAGAGTCGGTTTATAGAATACAATAGCATTTAACTATACGGAGAGAGAGTCTCCATTCATAAATTTATGAATGGAGACAAACGTATAGTTAAAAGCCGACAGCCTATAAACCGAACGTTCGGTTTATAGGCTGTGGGCATTTAACTATACGGAGACAGAGTCTCCATTCATAAAATTATAAATGGAGACTTTGTCTCCGTATAGTTAAAAGCCGGTGTTCTGACAAATTTCTGGAGCAAATTCTCCTGCGCAATCGCAGGAGAATTTGCTCACTGCGCATGCGCATAAAGTTACAGCTGATAACTCAGCTGTAACTTTGTGACCACCGTGCATGAGACAGCTGCGCAACCCACCTCCCGCCCCCTCACACCCGCCGCACACCCCTTCTTACCAGATCATCGACCACAGCGATACACAGCGCATGCGCACGCCTATCCAGCCGTTTGGGAATGCGCGCGTCCGTTGTTGTGTTCTTAAGGTGGTAAGTAACACGGGGCGTCGGGACATAAGGGGGCAAGCATCCTGGTGAGGGCTGCCTCATCTTGATGGGATTTGTGATCCTCCTGCTGTATTATTGATGCAGCAGGAGGATCACAAATCCCATCAAGATGAGGCAGCCCTCACCAGGATGCTTGCCCCCTTATGTCCCGACGCCCCATGTTACTTACCACCTTAAGAACACAACAACGGACGCGCACATTCCCAAACGGCTGGATAGGCGTGCGCATGCGCTGTGTATCGCTGTGGTCGATGATCTGGTAAGAAGGGGTGTGCAGGGGGTGTGAGGGGGCGGGAGGTGGGTTGCGCAGCTGGCGCATGCGCGGTGGTCACAAAGTTACAGCTGAGTTATCAGCTGTAACTTTATGCGCATGCGCAGTGAGCAAATTCTCCTGCGATTGCGCAGGAGAATTTGCTCCAGAAATTTGTCAGAACACCGGCATTTAACTATACGGAGACAGAGTCTCCATTCATAAAATTATAAATGGAGACTTTGTCTCCGTATAGTTAAAAGCCGGCATTTAACTATACGGAGACAGAGTCTCCATTCATAAAATTATGAATGGAGACTTTGTCTCCGTGTAGTAAAATGCCCACAGCCTATAAACCGAACGTTCGGTTTATAGGCTGTCGGCTTATGGAATACATGTATTCCTATTGCTATTCTATAAACCGAACGTTCGGTTTATAGAATAGCCATAGGATTACATGTATTATATAAGCCGAAAGTCTATAAACGGATCGTTCGGTTTATAGGCTTTCGGCATTTTACTACACGGAGACAAAGTCTCCATTCATAATTTTATTATTTATTATATACATTATAACATATTATTTATTATATACATGTATTCCATAAGCCGACAGCCTATAAACCGAACGTTCGGTTTATAGGCTGTCGGCATTTTACTACACGGAGACAAAGTCTCCATTCATAATTTTATGAATGGAGACTCTGTCTCCGTGTAGTAAAATGCCGACAGCCTATAAACCGAACGTTCGGTTTATAGGCTGTCGGCTTATGGAATACATGTATTCCTATTGCTATTCTATAAACCGAACGACTTTCGGTTTATAGAATAGCAATAGGAATACATGTATTCCATAAGCCGACAGCCTATAAACCGAACGTTCGGTTTATAGGCTGTCGGCATTTTACTACACGGAGACAGAGTCTCCATTCATAAAATTATGAATGGAGACTTTGTCTCCGTGTAGTAAAATGCCCACAGCCTATAAACCGAACGTTCGGTTTATAGGCTGTCGGCATTTTACTACACGGAGACAAAGTCTCCATTCATAATTTTATGAATGGAGACTCTGTCTCCGTGTAGTAAAATGCCGACAGCCTATAAACCGAACGTTCGGTTTATAGGCTGTCGGCTTATGGAATACATGTATTCCTATTGCTATTCTATAAACCGAACGACTTTCGGTTTATAGAATAGCAATAGGAATACATGTATTCCATAAGCCGACAGCCTATAAACCGAACGTTCGGTTTATAGGCTGTCGGCATTTTACTACACGGAGACAGAGTCTCCATTCATAAAATTATGAATGGAGACTTTGTCTCCGTGTAGTAAAATGCCCACAGCCTATAAACCGAACGTTCGGTTTATAGGCTGTCGGCATTTTACTACACGGAGACAAAGTCTCCATTCATAATTTTATGAATGGAGACTCTGTCTCTGTATAGTTAAATGCCGACAGCCTATAAACCGAACGACTTTCGGTTTATAGACTTTCGGCTTATGTAATACATGTAAACCTATGGCTATTCTATAAACCGAAAGTCGTTCGGTTTATAGAATAGCAATAGGATTACATGTATTCCATAAGCCGAAAGTCTATAAACCGAATGTCGTTCGGTTTATAGACTTTCGGCTTATAGAATACAAGTAATACTATTGCCTTTCTATGAACCGAACGAGAGCCCCATTCATAAGAATTTCTTATGAATGGGGCTCTCGTTCGGTTTATAGAAAGCCAATAGTATTACATTGTATTCTATAAAATGAACGAAAAAAATTAACGAAACGAAAATAATGAACGAATTTCGTCTGAAACGAATGCACTAATGAACGAAATTCGTTTTAGACGAAATAAATAACATTTTCGTCCGAATGGACGAAAACGAAACGAAAATTTTAGTTTTGCACATGTCTAGTTGTTTCATTGGATTTTAGCCCTTGTTGATTACAAGGAATCCTATAGCATCCCCAGGCCCATTAGTTTGAACCGAATATGACTGAAAATCAGCCCAAAATCTGCTGAAATATTGAGTAACGGAATTGTGAATGTATCAAGAATTCGGCTACAAATGCCAATCTGACCCCATTTTGGATCTAGATCGGGGTCTACAGAGTATTCTCTATAGTGTGTGTGCCCATCTACACATACGTGCCTATCTACACATACATAACAGTATATATGTACATAAATACCATGTGTTACAGTGATTAAGTTATATAAATACCATAAAAAAGAAACTTACAGAACTGGCTTCTAGTTTTTCACCCTGCAATGTCTTTAGTCTCACAAGCTGGCTTATTGCTCCGCTGACCACTATCTCATCAGCCATATGATATTTTAAGAGATTGGACAGTTCTTTGGAATTACCTTTAAAAGGAAAAAAATACATTGAAACTTGAATATTTACTAATTCAAATATTAATTCAGATATTAAGAAAAGGCTATTTTTATATACTAATATACACTGATCTGGACTAACAATTAAAATGTTTGCTTCACTTTTTTATATAGTTTAAATACAGTTATTAAAAATCATACTTATATTTTATATTTTCAATTATTTTTATATTACCATTGAAAGATGAAAGAAATAAACATAGAAAAAAAGAGTGTGTACAACAGAACAATCACTAAAAATATGTTTATTTACAATGTAGTTATATATGAAGAGAAACATATGAAGGGTAAGAAATGTGGATATTTTTATGTGACTGAGAGGATTTTTCTTTCCATTTATTTTGACAACATTATAGTATTATATAGTACAATGTAAAATTACTTGCTAGTAGCAAGTTGTGAAATAACACAGTTTTTATTTAATTTATAAATTTGTATCAATTTTATATTAGCTATCATTTTTAAAAAGATCACAGCTTACCATGAAACACATGAATGACAAGAAGCAAGACAAGTAAGTGCACAATTATAATTTTTCCACAGAATATTATATATAAATACATTATAAGAATATATGTGAATACCATATACACATACCCAAAAGTTTATTCAGGTCCCCACGTGGAAGAGCTCTGAATGCTTCATCTGTTGGAGCAAACACTGTGAAGGATCCTTCTCTATTTAATGTTTCAGTAAGTCCAGCAGACTGAATTGCACCAACCAACATGCTACACGAACAAAAAAAGAGAACTAGTAACCAAGTCAATAGATAATTTAGTCAAAAGAGTCAATTAATAGTTATGCCTACATTTTTAAATGCTTAAGCACATTATTGATCTCTCTCCTTATAGGTCCATAAGTGGGCGGACATGTTTTTTAGAATCTTAGGTAAAAGAATCTTAGGTCCAAGATATCTGGCCTATAATTTTGCTATACAATTAGAAAGTTCTCAGTATATTTTGAATTCTTTCATTAAAACATTTCTTAAAAAAGTAACACAATGCAATCTTTCAATTAAACCTAAATGTTTTGGAGAAGAATTGAAGCGTGCGCTGGTAATGTATAGACACACAATACATGGTATACATACAAAGATTATAGAAATTTACCTTTCCATGTAAATGTTTTGTCAACAGTTTTCCTTTAATATCAGTTAAAATACAAATATTTATAAAAGTTAGGCCTATGTTTGTGAGAGTTTCTTTTACAAACCTATTGCCTATACCCTCAGATATTAATTAATTGTTGTTTTGTTATTGTACTGGTTATTTTATATTACAAGTTAATGCAAGCCCTTTAAACATTTAGTTTTCATTGTTCATTACAGTCCATAATGCTGCACACTTTCCGATATAATTTACTGTAATGGATGATAATGATACATTTTAAAAGCAGGGTTGATATCAAGCCCTAACTTAACACCTAATTAAAATGTTGCCTTTGTTAGTGTTTATTTTGATAGATAATACTTTTGAAAGTTAATATACTTTACATTCCAATTTACATTTTTTATATTTCTATTTCCAAGTCTCTCTACAAATATTATTACCTGAAACGATTATCAGCCTTCAAGACATCCATCACATTTCCAGTTGGTGGGGTCAGCAATTTATCCACAACAAATAAAGTACCATACCTTCCCTTTTTGTCATGTGCATCAATACAACTATTTTCAATGCAAAGAGCCTACAAAAAACAATATCACACTCAAATTAAAATCCTCACACTACCGGCATATTCAATGTCTACAATTAAAAGTTTACATGCAGAGCTGTAAGAGTAGTTGGCCTTGTTTACATAAAATATGATGTTTTTAGATGCTTTGAGGCACACCTATTCTAAAATCTTAATGTGAGGGTGCGGGGGTTTGGCATGCGTGTAAGCAGCGCATGCAAATGCCTTATGCGTTTAAAACTGACAAGCAGCCTTTAGTCATAGGCATATTGTCGGAAACACAACACACTATATTGTTCTCATCTAACTCAACATATTTTAAACAACAATCAGCTTATTTTATAGCATTCAAAAAATGACCATTGAAAAAATACACATCAGTGGTAGTAGTGGATTACATTAAATACACTTACATTTCTGTATACAAACACCCTAAGTTTCTTTCCACCAACAGTCTCTAAAACTTGTCCATGATAAAGATATTTGGAAGAAAGCTGTTCTTTGATGATATGATTCTGAAGTAAATTTGTCATGTCTCTGTCAATCCTAGGAGTTCCATCTGATAAATTATATACAAATTATAGAATAGGCTTTAAACATATATTCATGTTACATCAAATATAACCTTAAGATTTAACTTAGATTCAATGCCAGCTGTTATGCACTGCGTGAGGTAAGGTTTTAGTACTGCGTGTTATTTCAATTGCAAGAATGTGCATTAACAGCACAGGTATTGTGGTTAGGGAAAAAAGATGATTTGTAAAAAAAATAAATAAAAAGTATTATTCCCTAAAAAACAGTTAAGTAAAATAATAAAATAAATGGCTCCTGGAGTTGGGGGATATAATGCCCTCAGCCCAATAAAATATAAATGGCCAGTACAATGACCTTGGCCATATAAAATAAAAAAGGATGCCAAACCCTGGCATAAAAATCATATTGGGAAAATGAGGGCAAAAAAAAAAAATGCCACTGGCCCCATGCATTTAGTTAAATTGGGCCTCTGGGGCCAGCAACATTCTGCTAACCCATTAAACAAACAAATAAACAAAGTATAAACATTTCCTATCTGCCCACTCCCTTGGCACACAAAGTGTGCACTTGGATAAATAGATACCTAGTAAAATGTCCAACATTGTTCAGAGATGCTCTTGCGTCTCCTCTTTGGCCCAAGGAAAGGGGCCATCCAAAAATGAAAATAAATCTATCTCTAAAAAAAATGATGTGCCAGCAAAAATAACATAAGAAAATCACCACACCTATCTCTAAGCATTTATCCTCACTGGACAGTCAATAGTAGGGCTCTGTTGTCCTCTGCTGATGCGCATTATTTTTTAGAGATAGGTGGATTCCTTTTTATTTTTGGATAGCCCCTTTCCCTGGGTTGAAGATGAGGAGTGAGGGCATCATGATCATTGTTGGGCATTTTAATAAATAATTTGTTTATGCAGGGCACCCTTTATGTTCTAGGGGATGGACAATGATTTTCCCTGACCACCCTCATTTTTTTTAAAGGTGCCTTCAACTGGGTAAGGTAGAGGTAGAGAGTTATATGTATTTATTTATTTAATTGTATGGGGGGGGTAGGAATAGTCCAATGCCCCAGGGGGTCAATATAATTAATTGTATGGTGCCAGCATGAGGTTTACCCTTTCAGGGCTGTATGGAACACTGTTTGTGTTCCCTACAGCACTGAAAAGGTTATTGTTCATGTTTTGGCTGTGTTAAGGGGGTAAAATTACCTGGCAAAGATTAATGATTTTTCCCCATTCCTTTTCACTGGCCTTCATTGAATTACTGATTGTGCAATAGTTACCACACAGTACCATGTTTCAATATCATTCTTTTAACAAGTGTAGTAATGATTCTACTGCACATTTTAACTTTTTTTTATTTACTGCTGATGGCAGTTTTACACTTAAAGGGGGTCATTGACCCTAACCCTATTAATCTTAATAAAAAACAATAACCCACTTCACCATGCTGGACAACTCTCTATCATTCTAGAAGAAGGTGATCATGGAGTGTTCTAACTTATCAATATTTATTTCCTTGAATATACAGACCTTTAAATGCATTGTTATGTGGTGCAATGACAGTCACACGCTCATTTACTGCAAGGTGAGAACCTAGACCTGCTTGTTTGAAGAGGTCAATGGCCGTAGAAACATCAGAATCTTGAGCCAACTCAGTTAACGTTTTAGCTGGAAAATATATATTCAGTTAGGTTATGTTGAACAAAAACATATTTGCAGCTGTAACGATCAGCAACAACAATTTTGCATAAATCATATTTATATAATGTGAATATCTAAGACATTCTGTAAATAGACTCAAATTTGACCATGTTTATCAACAACAAAATGCCTCAATATTGAGGTTTCAATAGCTATTCCACTAGAATAGTCCACTTGCATCAGTGGTAGAGGTAAGCACAGTAAAGGAGTTTAAGCATGCGTGCGATAGGCACAAGGTTATCCTAGATATAAGATAGGGAACCAGCTACTAATAAAAGTATTACATCTGTGGATCTAAGACATCAGGAAAATGAATTAAGCATGACTTTTTCATTTGACCTTTCATATATAGCATACTTAGAAACCAAACATTTATTTTACCTGACCCATTTTGACATAAGCTCAACAGAGGAAGAGACAGGACTGTATATATGTAAAATATTATTTTTTAAAATAATTATACCTGCATCCGGGATCAACAGTTCATCAATAAAATGTACAACACCATTAGTGGCCAATATATCCTTCTTAGAAATAATGGCTTTTCCATTAAGTGTAAGTTCGTCTCCAAGGCACCCAATCTCAAGTGATGAGCCTTCCAAAGTCTCCATAGAAGATCCAGCGACAATTGCTTCAGAACACTGAGCAGTATTTAACATGTGGTGATGCAACAGATCTAAATAAAGAGACAAAATCAGGTGTTTCTTTAAGTTTCTAATATATGCTAAAGTTTGACTTGTCCATGGGAGTAACACTGAACCTTACTCCCCCAGTGACAAATGAAGAAAATGCCTTATGTAACACATTTTTTAATACTCTATTACCCTACATTACCTTTAAGTGCTTCTGGGTCCCCAAGGATGCGGGTCAGAGTTTCTTGGGGGATTTTTTCAAATGCCTCGTTGGTTGGAGCCAAAAATGTGAACTGCTTATCCTCATTCTCCAACAGTGAATTGAAACCTGAAGCAGCTACCGCAGCCTGTAAATATAATAAACTAGTATATATTTTTTGTAATTGAACAATTTTCCTCTCAGGAAATAATAAATTCATTGACTAGGGTGCGATGTGAAAACTGAATAAACTTTTAATAAAAGCTGTAGTTTACTCAAGTACTACAAAGTTCTTATTCAAACAAAACCACAAAGTTGTCCCAAACACATACACAACATTATCTTGCTAGTGGACATGAAGGGTTAAGATGTAAGGTAGTTTTATATATTGCATGACATGGATATATGTACATAGGTTAAAGGAAATGTACTGAATATAAGAGTGATTATGGTTCTACTATTGGAATGCTATTTGGCTCCTCCTAAAAAATAACTTTCATTCATCTAAATGCACAATTAAGTTGGCACTGCGACAGAGTCAGTCAGATGGCACAGTGACAATTACAGTCAAATATATACAAAGTACTGACAGTTTAGTGGTAACTGGTAGGCACCACATTTGTTATGTTGGACATTTATTGGATCTGGTGACAAACTATATAATGATGTTCTATGAATGTTCACAGACCTTGGCACACACACTGCATACCTGCCAACTTTTGATCCTTGGTTCCTTTGATGTGAAGGAAGCAGAACTAAAAGAGGTGATGTGATGTCACTCCCACCCCTTTGTCCAGTCTCCTCAGTAAAGGACTTAATGTCTGTAGTTCAATTCAGCAGTCTTTAGACGCACAATAATACATACAAACACACTCTCACACAGAACACTCACTAATATACCTTACCCTTAGCCCCTAACTAGACTTGGGCGTTTCTGTTCGAATTAATTGGTTTTCAGATGAAATTCGTCTCTTTTGTCTGAATACCGAATTCCCTAAGCCTAACATTGTTTGACTTATTCTGAAAGTATAATTCCCTTCCATTCAAAGTTGACAATCACATTATAACAAACAAAAAAAGCAAATTCATTTTTGGTTAGTGTTATACTTATACTTATTCTTACACTACACAAACCATGTACAAAAGTGAAAAGTCATGAATATTATGTACTTATGAATTATATGCATAAAATGAGACAATGAGGTCTCAGGTGTAGGCACAGTAATGTACTCACTTTGACATAGTGATACTTACAGTGTTACTCAAACTGTGTATTCTATTATATGAGGTAGATACATTATGACTGGCATAGTGACATTTCATATGTAATTGCTAAATACCTCCAGACACATTTATACTGATTTCGTGACAAAATAAAATCAATAATAATAGTGACAGCCATAGGCACATTTTGATTGACAGTGAAGTTGACAGTTTTACTTATACAATGTCAGACATATGTGCAGTGAGTCAGTCACATGTTCTGGGGCAATAAAAGGTAGAGATAAGACACGGTGAAGAAAATATGCAGACAATATTGTACTGATTAAAGGGACTGTCTGGTGTCCAAACTGTATCTTCCAAATGTTAATGCATATTAAAGTACATTCAAAATACTTTAGAATGCATGATTTACATTTTGCATTGCTTAAAATATCAAAATCTTACACTTAGATGAATTTGTGTAATGACAGCAGTCTGCAAGAAGCCAGAACTAACTAAGTCAATTTCTTCTATTTATTTATTTTTTTCTGCAGAACCCAATGAGAATAATGCCATTGAGATTAACGGAATACCCTGTTTCTTTAGTGATGTGATCAGATAATTTGTTGCACTGTTAAGAGATCCTACATTTCCACGAGCAAGTTCACTTAGGTTCCACACAATGCATTCTATTCCACCAGCAGAGCAGCAGGGGAAGTGACTAAATGAAAAGAAGCTTTTACAAGCTCAGTGTCTAAATACAATAAATTTACGTAACGCTAGGTACAGAGCATAGAAGGGAACTACATACTAAGTTAGACAAACTAGAACAGACTCTTACATGAGGTAGAGAACCCTACTCACAAGCGTACAATCTAGAGGGAATAGGGTAAATTAAACACATAAGGGAGTAAAGAGGTCAAAGGGAAGATAGTTGTAGTAACATTAATGTGGATGGTTGGGGCTAGGTGGTATTGGCCAAGGAATAATTTTGCATGTGTACTAGCTGGATCAGTTGTAAGCTACCTGATACTAACAGTGATTGAGGGCAGCGAGAGCTGGTGTGATTATCTAGAGATACATTAACCTGTATGCTAGTGAGATGGGTAGTAAGCTTCTTTACAGTACCCGTAGAATAGGATTCCACTTGCACCAAAGTGAGTTTGGGGACTAGAGTTTCCCTTTAGTGTAGACATGGTGATGCATATATATATAAACTGTCACAACCAGTCAAACTTTTTCTTTGATACAGTGAAATGGATATAGTAAGATTTTTTCACATCCGGTGACTGTGTTTCCCTCCTCCATGCAGGCGGGAACACTGCACGGAGACGTCCGGGACTGCACGGGACATGGAGCAGCAGCCAGGCGGTAAGTGATGGGGAAGGGGGGAGGAGGGAGGAAGAAAACAAGCACTGGAATGGCACAATATTACTGGTATCTGACTGGCACAATATACCTGGCATGTGAATGGCACAATATTCCTGGTATCTGAATGGCACAATTATTCTGGTATCTGACGGGCACAATATTACTGGGCTCTGAATGGCATAATATTACTGGGCTCTGAATGGCACACTATTAATGGTATCTGAATGGCACAATATTCCTGGTATCTCACTGGCACAATATTACTGGGCTCTGAATGGCATAATATTACTGGGCTCTGAATGGCACAATATTACTGGGCTCTGAATGGAATAATTTTACTGGGCTCTGAATGACACAATATTCCTGGTATCTGACTGGCACAATATTACTGGGCTCTGAATGGCACAATATTACTGGGCTCTGAATGGCATAATATTACTGGGCTCTGAATGGCACAATATTACTGGGCTCTGAATGGCACAATATTACTGGGCTCTGAATGGCACAATATTACTGGGTTCTGAATGGCACAATATTACTGGGCTCTAAATGGCACAATATTACTGGGCTCTGAATGGCATAATATTACTGGGCTCTGAATAGCACAATATTACTGGGCTCTGAATGGCACCATTACTAGACTCTAAATGGCCCAATATTACTGGTATCTGAATGGCACAATATTCCTGGTATCTGAATGGCACAATATCACTGGTATTTGAATGGCACAATATTACTGGTATTTGAATGGCACAATAATACTGGCATATTAATGGGCAAATTGGCTGTGGCTTATTAATGACAAAATGATACTGGCATATAATTGGGCAAATTGGCTGTTAGAGAGAGAGAGATGTCTGTATGTATAGATATGTATTGTTTTAGAATTATACAATAGTCAACTCGTGGGGCTCCTGTGTGTTGCATAATTAATGGCGGTCCCATGTGTGCATAATTATGGGTGCTTGTGTGGCATATTTATTGGGCCTCATGTGTGGCATAATTAAGGGACTATTTTGTGTGGCATAATTAAGGGACTCTTTTGTGTGGCATAATTATGGGGCACTTGTGTGTGTGGCATAATTATGGGGCACCTGTGTGTGTGGCATAATTATGGGGCACCTGTGTGTGTGACCTAATTAATTGGGCAGAGGTGAGGCATAAATAGTGGGGCTCTGGTGTGGCATAATTTATGGGGGTCTGGTGTGGCATAATTTATGGGGCTCTGGTTTGGCATAATTTATGGGACTCTGGTGTGGCATAATTTATGGGGCTCCTGTGTGTGGCATAGTTATGGGGCTCCTGTGTGTGGCATAGTTAATAGGCCTTCTAACTGGCATTACTAAGGAATCTGTTTGGCATTGTCTTGGAGGAAATCCAGGGAGGGTGACACCACGAGTTTCCGCACCGGGTGACACCAACCCTAGTGACGCCCCTGATTTCAAGTAACATGGCAGGAAGTCCTGTAGCCTAGAGACAAAGGCAGCACAACAAAAGGAGCCTAATCAGAAAGTATGTCTTGTGGGATATCTTTAAATGACAATGTAAGTTGGAGGAAGTAATCTTAAAGGTATTGAGAATGGTACAGTGTACATTTTTTGTGTATATTTACTTACATTGATTAGGACCTGCTATCAGTTTATAACGACCGGATGACAATACTAAGAATGCCAGACACTCAAGGTAGACTGTGGGTGAGTTGTTAGAAATCATGCATATCCATGTCACCCAATACATATTCAAACCACGGTTTATTTATTTTTAATAATTTTTTTTGATGATGAGACTTGTAGAAATAGAAACGTTGTGGTTTTGAAACCTAGCAAATAAGACAGCACTACTATATATATATATATATATATATATATATATATATATATATATATATATATATATATATATATATATATATAAATAACAATATACTTATTGTATGATTTAAGACTAAGGTAAAGCATATTTATATTTATTGAAAAATAGAAAAAAGCAAACAAACAAACAAAATAAAATATGTATGACATTGCAAAACAAAATAATTTGCTCTTGTAAAGTATGATTATCTCTCGGAGTAAAATGGTCTGAAAGAAAACCTACCCTCAATGTTTCCAAGCTGTCTTCAGTGTCAATAACTTGGTCAATGTTGTTTGTAACAGCTGTGATTACTTTGTCAATGACATGGACTACACCATTAGTGGCATGGTGGTCAGCCTTTATGAGTCTGGCACAATTTACCGTAACAATCTGAAAAAACAAAGAAACAAATAATCAGTTTAAGCTTCTAATAGTTGCAATATTTAAAACTGCACTTACTGATCCGTTAAGGGATGTTAAAATTGACTGAGTTTAGAATTAGAGTTGTAATAGAACATTAACAGTGGGAGAAAACTGTGAAATTTTAATCAATGTTTCAGTTTTATACTTAAGAATTGTGTAGAGAAAGTTGACCTTACACTGTAAACATTTAAACTCTTAAAGGGACATAGATATTTATTCTGTGAATGTAGTGATTAAGAAAATAATCCATATGTTTTGATTATAAAGTGAGACAGTGCTATATATAAAATACAGAATAGTAATACAAACTCCGGGAGACAGATATATATAAAATATAAATTTATTATTTGAAAAAAATGTGCATATATAAAAATATAGCAAAGGCAGACATCCAAGGCCACTAAATGAGTATAAATAAGTGGTCACATGGATATAATACATACATTATTAAAAGTACATAAAAAGTCACAAATATGCAATATAAAAAACACACAAGATTTTTAAAAAATCCCTTACCCACTGGGTTTGTTCACCTGGCCAGGTTTTTGAACAATTTGGTACTGTTTGCACTAGAAAAAAAAGCTACACACCACAGTTATGTTTTTTTCTAGTGCAAACTGTACCAAATTGTTCAATAACCTGGCCAGGTGAACAAACCCAGTGGGTAAGGGATTATTATATATCTTGTGTGTTTTTTTATATTGCATATTTGTGACTTTTTATTTATGAACATTTAATAATGTATGTTCTGAGATAGTGATCTTCATACTGTCAGTGCATGCCCCTACTGCCATCAGCGTATATGTATATGCACTAATACATGGGTTAGTATTGTATTTTTATTATATCTTATTATATGCACTTTTTGACACAATTACTACTTTTACTCACTAGCGCTGTGCCTATATATATATATTTTTTTAATCTATATGTTTTGTTAGCAGAATTGCAAGTAAACATATAAATTGAGAGAAAACATTTGTTTTAATTCCCATTATGGATATCTGTGATGTCTTCTATTTATAATATCACATTGTGGCTTAATATACAAATTAAACATTTCCTACTGAAGGCAGTTTATTTGCACATCAAGGTGATGTCATGAACAAGATACACTACATCCATAGTAAATCCTAAATATATATTTTGTCGTAATCTATGCATTTATTTGTAATTCTGCTAACAATGTACAGATCATTTTTATGCTCTACATTGACTGTATAATTTAGATGACACTTATACACACATATGAGGGGGCTTTCATTTGGATAGTAATTATGGCAAAAAAAGATGTTCCAGTACTCTTCTACTTTGCTCATTGTGAGTTTAGTGGTTGTGGTACACACAGAAAAAGGCCAGGTTATGATTATTGAATTAAATATGGTAAAACAGAAAGGAAGAACATTAAAAACATGATAAAAAAAAAACATATGACAATATTAAAGACAAATAAATTATGCTAATGTAAACTATTCCAATTGTTATAGATATAAAAAGCATTTGAAGTCAATATAAAACACATAAAAAAAATATGTAACTGGAAACTTTTTTGTACATTTCAGATAATGTTATTAGAAGCAAAGTAGAAGAAAAAAGCACAATATATTTTCATACTAACAAAGTACTTACCCCGTTGGGATAGTGATGCACGTGTATGTCCAAGTTTTGATACATTGAAGGAATGGTTATTCCATGTTTCAACTCATCTGTAAGAAGACGTCTGTCTACCATATGGTAGCGTAGAGCATTCAGAAGCTCAATATTAACATTGCTCACTAAGGCATCTAATATTTCCTGTAAGACATGAAATTTGCAATGAATGTGTCAGGCAGATGGCCAGTAAAACTGTTGCAGATGTTCTTTGCATTTGAGGCTGGCATGCTCTATTATTGGAAATAGTAGTCCTACTAGGTAGGTTGAGAGAAATTGGGAAATACTTACAGCAGGCAAATCTGCCCATGCCTCGTTGCTTGGTGCAAAAATAGTAAAACTTCCAGGCCCTTCAATTTCAGGTCTTAAAACGGCTCTATCTGAATATAATTGTGTTGTAGCTGCTCCAACTATACCCAGTGTATCATAAATATTGGACAGTGGAAGAGCTATTGAGGAGAGAAAATAAATCGACAAAAATGTATAAAGGAAAATTAAAATTAAAATTAAAACTGAATCAGCACAAATGTAAAATTCCTGTTGTAATGTTAACTCAATGTGTTAATTAAGCATTGCATTTATGTTTTGCATCCAAATCAGTTGAGAAATAACATAAAGAAATGGTGCATTGCTCACATTTTATTAAAATAAGATGAATTAGAAAAATATGGTATTTAGCTATAGTTTTTCTTTTGTTGGTTTTCTTTTTAAAGAGACAGCAGACTTTTTATTTTTAATATTAGAAACACAAATGAAAAAAACATTTAGTGTTCCTTTAAAGGGAGCCATCTTTGTCTCATAAGCAATCTCCATTGACTTTGCCCTGGGATCTGAATCTGTTTATTCAGCAGAGAAATAAATGTATCTATTCGGTCTAGTCAATAAAGGAGGTCAACTTTGGAGGTCGACTTTCACTTTGAGACTAAGTCAAATTTAGCACCCAAGTTTAAAATAAAAACAAGATTTGACTCTTCCCCACTGAAAGTAATGGGAGTCAAAATGAACAAAGTCAAATTCGGCACCCGGGTTTGTCTTAGTCTCAGAAATAGCTTTTATCATTTTGCCTCCCATTCCTTTCAATGGGGAATATTCAAACCTGGAGGGTTTTTTGGGTGCTGAATTTGGCTTAGTCTCAAAATTAAAGTCAACCTCCAAAGTCGAATATTAATGAATAGACCCAAAGGTGTCAATAGTGTTATCTGAACTTTTCTGTGCTTAGGAAATAAAGACCCCTATTTATTGGAGAGAAGATTGTAGGCAACAAGAGATGAATAACAGAATGAAGGGCAAGTTCATCTATGTGCAATGATGTTTGGAATAATAGGTGGCATATAGCTCGTCATAGCATATCTATGTTTGAGAAAATATTCTGTATGGTGAAACACTTTCTAAATCGAAATAAAGAAAAATAAAGATGAATATAATATATCTGACATGGGAGTACTATGTATAATATATATTATCATGGTTACCACTATATGCATATTGTATCATCTGAATTATAAAGGTGTTCTCTTCATTATAAATCTGTAACCCATTATATATAATCTGTGAGGGGCAATGGGAGAGATAATATACTACATCACTTAGGATCATTCCCGCGTTATAGTTTTGTCTGTTTTATAATAGTAGGTGTTAAACAGCATTATATGGAGTAAATAAAAAAATATGTCTGATATTAATTCAGGTACTTGAACTCGAATATATATTTAATGTGCTTTTAAAAAGGGGGATAACCCTAATATACAAATATACATGCAAAATAGCTGTATTTGTCATATAGGAACCTAAAAACTATTTTGTTAAGAATATATATGAAAATTTACACTATAGTGTGAAAAAGAAAATTGTGGGAAACCACATGCGTATGAAGTACAGTGAAGACACTATGATGAATTTTAAAAAATAGGCTTCAGTGTCTACTCTGAGTGACACATTAACCATCTAATTCTAAGAAGACTATAATTAAACACACTGGAGAAGCTATACTTCATGTATGTTACTTGATCATTTACTCTTGCGCTTAGTCATTTTGCACATTGGGTCTACTGACATTCGTTGTTGTTATTGGATTTCTTTGTACATTTGTTTTTTATCCTGCTCTGTATGCAGCCTGCTTCTACAGAAGCTGCACTAGTGCCTGCTGGACAGTTGCTACTATCTGTTTGCTGATGACACCTACGACTTTTTTCAATAAATACCAATAAAATACCATCTGTGAGAGCAAGCACTATTAGCACTAGTGCAAGAGTATTATTATACAGTGTTACACTATGTGTATTTTTCATTTCTTCCAATCACATTTGAAGAGATGACCTAACAGATACTGCTTCCACATCTGCTATTAACTCTAGTGCAATTATTCATTGTAATTGTATTGGTGGGGGGGCCACTCATTTTTCTATATTAGCAAATATGCTCAGGGAGTATGTATGAACAGGCTTTTACACTGCGATGTGTGATTGTGCACCGTAATCCATGGAACCAGCAAAACTCTGTTATATATTACACACACACACACACAAAAATAAAACCATAATGTGAGATTAAAGCCAAGATTGGCTTAAAAATTTGTCACGGGCATAACTACACATTTTACTGAAAAGTGTTGAAAAATGTGATTTTCAAAATTTTACAAGGCAGCGAAGTTTCTATATGATACCTGTATACAACCATATAGAGAATTCAACAAGTTGCTGACTATAACTTGCAACACGTGTAGCTAAGAATAATTTGTATCTTGCAACAATGTGACATTAAACTAGCAGCTACATCATGGCTTAGTTTGTGTAGCTGCCGAAAAGCGCGATGGGTGTGTTTAATTAATATTTTCAGAACTATGCTAGTTCTGGAACTATGGGAATAGCTAACATGCTCCGGGGAATCTATGTACACATCACTCAATGTGATTCTTTGGATCTATTTAAGTGAGCATGAGAATGGCTAACAAGGCAGCCGATTTCAACAAATGTTGATTTCAGTCTTCTTGAAGACAGCAAGCATTAATCATCACAGTGCAAATCTATTTCTATCTTGGATCAGCTAACAAGACAGCCACAACCATAACTACTAACATGATTTTTTGACTTTCAGCATAGCATGTATCAGCTTTGATCTGGCCAGATATGTGAATCATTTATAGCTAGCCACACCACAGCTACTTCGAAGAGTTTTGTCTATCCTACGGCTTAATGTTTCCCTTGAAGGGTTAACAAGGCAGCCGCATTGATATGCCTGAATATATTAATTTTGGAAAGAGTCTCCTTGGATGTTCACAATACAGCTTTCCATTCAGTGCACGAGTTCTGGTTGCTAAAACAGCTGTGCTATTATGTCCTCGATCGGCTAACAAGGCAGCCGCGCTGATATCTCTGAATATATTAACATTGTAAATAGTTTCATTTTATGCTTACTAGTGCAGTTTTCCTCACAGGGCACTAGTTTCAGAGGATTTAAAGGTAGGTAGACACAGAGCAGCAGGAAAGGCTAGCAAAATGTTTGGTTGCATAGGGAGCGGTAATAGCAGTAGAAAGAGGGAAGTGCTCATGCCATTGTCCCTCACTTGGAGTATTGCATTTAGTACTAGAGACCGTATCTCCTGGTGGATTTTGACACTTTGGAGAAGGGTCACAAAAGGGCTACTTAACTGGTTCATGGATTGCAGGATACAACTTACCAGTACAGGTTAAAGGATCTTAACATGTATAGCTGGGAAGAAATTTGAGAAAGAGGGGATATGATAGAAACATCTAAATACATAAAGGGAATGAACACAGTAAAGGAGGTGACTATATTTAAAAGAAGAAAAACTACCACAACAAGAGGATTTAGTCCTAAATTAGAGTGGCAATGGTTAAAAAATAAAATCAGGAAGTATTACTTTATTGAGAGGCTAGTGAATGCATGGAATAATATTCCAGCAGAAGTGGTAGAGGTTAACACATTGAAGGAGTTTTAGCATTGCTCTGCTTGTAAATTTGGAAAATCATACTTGTCAATAAAGGTGTATTTATCAGAATTTACTTTTTGGATTTATTTATGTATTTGCTGGCAAAATTGTGTGAGTTTAGGACAATACCAAAAAATTGTGAAAGCAAGCCAATAATTCCATAGTTTCTCCAACATTAGTCTGAATATCTGGAGTTTATTTTATTCAACCTATAGTGGAGTAAATACCATCTATAAATTATTTTGAAATGGTTTTCCCAATGATTGGAGCATTGCTAATTCTTTAAGAGCTGGTACAAATTTAAGCCATTCTTCCAGGTCATAACAAGCTCCCATATCTCTTTCCCATGCAAGCATGTAATCATCTTTAAATTTAGGCGTGGGCATTAGATAAGAGTAACACTGAGATATAGTACCACGTTTATTAGGATTATGTTAGTATGTTTTTTTTCCAGAGCAGATAATACATTTTCTGTATAATTTTGATCTAAATTTTGAATTAAAAATGTATCTTTTATTTTATTAATAAGTAATTTGTGTTCTATTTGCATTTTATCTTCTAGGCTGAATTTATCTAGAAGTTTATTTAAAGACATTAAAGAATTACCTAATAAAAAGTCATTTAAATTTTGAATTGATTTAGTGTGCCAATTTTTCAAATTTAAATCAATAGAATCTAGTTTTAACAGACATCGGCATTACTCGCGACATTGGCTTTGTTCAAATTCTTCCCTGATCCTATTGAAAAAATTGATAAAATTATAATTAGACATAGTCAGAGCGGGGCGAGACAACCAGGAACTGCTGTGTCTCGCATGTGAGACACAGCAGATAGTAAACCCATGTGTATCTATTAAGATACACGTCGGGTTTACTAAATTCCACCGGCACATGTATTGTTTAACCCATGCTTCCTTTAAGGAAGCAAGGGTAAAACAACATTTAATTTTCCTTTAAAGAAGTTTTTAATTATACACTAGAAAATAAGGGGTACAAACTGGCCCTCAGACAACCTTCTTTGCAGTTAGATAATCTTAGATACTACTGGAACAAATGGGAAACAAAGATTAAAAGAGAATATAAGTTTTGATTGCTTGTATAAAGAAAAGTATTTGAAAAATAGTTTGACAACAAAAAATGTTAATCTGTTATGCAGTGATCAGAACTAGGTATTGTTGTGACATGTTATGTATACCCCATCCCCTCTTTTTTTTTTCACCCCTCTTTCTAATTTTCATTTTTTGTTTAATTGATTAACATTGTAATTTAATTGCATAATGAATTCATACCAATATGGTATCACAATGAAAACTGACTATAAAGTGCCTGATCAATACTTTCATCACTGATTTAAATATGAACTGGATACATTGATATTTCCTCTTTTTATGTATAACATATATATTTCCTATTTCACTGTAAAAAGTTATTGTTATTGTAAAAATATCTCTTTAATAAAATATATTTGGAAAAAAAAAGTGTATTTATCCCAGCTATAACCCATGGACCCTGTGACATTACACATTCTCACATTGTATCATTTTGTTTGTGAGTAATATAAAACAGTGTTTTGCTGGTTCCAGGGATTACAATGCACAATCACAGTGCAGTGTAAAAGCATTATAATACATACTCCCTCAGCACAGTTCTTAATATGATTTGATCTGTATTCACATCTTTAACCCTCACTGGTTTAGATCACTGAATGTCTGAAGTAGAATTTTTTGGGAAACTTGACCAAGTGACCTACATTTAATACAGCTACTAAAGTCGGTTTAAGTATAGCCTTCTGCACTTCATTGCACTTCATACACTTGTTTTTCTCCACAATTGGATTTTTTTCACATTGCAATGTATGAATGTTCATATATATTATTAACAACATATTAATACAAGTTAGGTTTTACATTGTGAGACTTCATATCTTTCTTTTCTCTGTATAATGGTACAAAGCATGTATCATAGACATATTTCCAGGAATCACTTGTTATGTGCAAGGTACCTTTGAACATCTGCCATCATGTACACAGGGCCGGACTTAAGTGTCCCAGCGCCCTGTGCGGGCTTCCCCCGTGGCGGCCCCCGTCCCCCCCCTATGTATGTGTCCCTTCCCTCTTCCTTGCCACGTCTGTCTCACTCTAACTCCCCCATACCTGTTTTCTCTCTCTCCCTCTGTTCTGTCTCTCTCCCCCCCTCCCCTGTTCTGTCTTTCCCCCCCAGACCCCCGTGTTCTGTCTCTCTGCCCCCTCCCCCTGTTCTGTCTCTCCTCCCCCTGTTCTGTCTCTCCTCCCCCTGTTCTGTCCCCCCCCGTTGTCTCTCCCCCCCCAGACACCCGTGTTCTGTCTCTCTCTCCCCCTGTTCTGTCTCTCTCTCTCCCCCTCCTCCTGTTCTGTCTCTCTCTCCCCCTATTCTGTCTGTCTCTCTCTCCCCCTGTTCTGTCTGTCTCTCTCTCCCCTTGTTCTGTCTGTCTCTCACTCCCCTTGTTCTGTCTGTCTCTCTCTCCCCCTGTTCTGTCTCTCACTCCCCCCATTCTGTCTCTCTCTCTCTCTCTCCCCCCTGTTCTGTCTCTCTCTCTCTCTCTCCCCCTCCCCTTGTTCTGTCTGACTCTCTCTCTCCTTGTTCTGTCTGTCTCTCTCTCCCCCTCCCCCTGTTCTGTCTGTCTCTCTCTCTCCCCCTGTTCTGTCTCTCTCTCTCTCTCCCCCCTGTTCTGTCTCTCTCTCTCTCCCCCTCCCCTTGTTCTGTCTGACTCTCTCTCTCCTTGTTCTGTCTGTCTCTCTCTCCCCCTCCCCCTGTTCTGTCTGTCTCTCTCTCTCCCCCTGTTCTGTCTTTCACTCCCCCCATTCTGTCTCTCTCTCTCTCTCTCTCTCTCTCTCTCTCTCTCTCTCTCTCTCTCCCCCCCTGTTCTGTGTCTCTCTCTCTCTCTCTCTCCCTCCCCTTGTTCTGTCTGACTCTCTCTCTCTCTCTCTCTCCTTGTTCTGTCTGTCTCTCTCTCCCCCTCCTACTGTTCTGTCTGTCTCTCTCTCCCCTTGTTCAGTCTGCCTCTCCCCCCCCCTCCCCTTGCCTGCAAATGTTGATCAGGGAGGGGGCGGAGCTAACCGGCTGAGCGGTGTAGCTCCGCCCCCACCCTGTGAAGCAGAGAAGCTCCTGCTTCACGGGGAGCTGTGGGCAGCAAAAGAAAGTGCTGCTCGGCTCCCCATGCTTAATGCAGGCTCTCCATGCTTAATGCAGGCATGGGGAGCCGAGCAGCACTCAGCCGGTTAGCTCCGCCCCCAGCCGATCTCCCCCAGCCAGTGCCTCTACCGGCTTTTTTTTTTTTTAGATGGCGGGCGGCGCCCCCTGGGGTGTTGCGCCCTGTGCGCTTGCACAGGTCGCACACCCCTAAGGCCGGCCCTGCATGTACAGTAACTTCAACACATATTTTACTAGCTATGTGGCCCCTATCTTCCAAGGATCAATTTAATGGCTAAAATTAGAATCAATAGGCTCAAAATGCACTTATTCAAGTTTACATACAGTAGCAATCCATTGTGGCAGCAATGAAAGTGTGACTATATTCCATTAGAGCTGTTCTAGGGGACAAAGGCCTACTTCTTTACTTAATTTTTCATTTAAATCCTTAATCAGCTTTATAACATTTTTAAGGATTGGATATACAAGGATACCATATAAACAATCTTACCAGCTGGGCAGCCCTTTTCCCCTGGTATTCTCTCATATCCTGGACAACACTCATAGCTGATTATACTGTAAAAAAATACATAACAATTAACATAGAAAGTAATATAATGTCAAAGTAAATGTTGTTTCTTTATCTTATGGGAATTTTTACTATTCAACAACATCAGTCATTTATTATGTTTGGAAAAATTGGCAGGATTATCCAATCAATTCTAATGTGAATTAATTCAGGCACTTTACATCATTAATACAATATTTGCATTTGGATTATTGTGCATTATATGCCAACATGAGGTAACATGAGGTAAACAAATCTCACCTCACAATGTGAAATCTGAAGTGAACCCATGATTTCATCATGTTTACCCAAATTAACTGCAATGTATACATAGTTAATTGTTTAATAGACAAAATCTCAGCTTTCTAGAAGTGTTTCTACTTAATCACATATTCTTTATTATGGAATAAAAGCCACACCACAAGAGCAAATCAAATCAACCACAACAGTTATAGAGACTACACATCTCCAAAGTGTATATAATTGTGAAGATTCCTTCTCCTATTCCTTTTCCATTCTTTATGTTCTACTTCTGAAAGATTCTAAAACAACTTGTCCTCCTGACAGAGCTATATGGAACAAAGAGGGCTTAAAATGGTTCTTTATTTGTACTCTTTCATTAAAGCATTGTTACTTAAAATCCCTTCCCTTGGATCCAATCTGTAAAGTGAACATAACTTATATTTTTTCTTTATCTATTGTGTACCTGTGAAAATGACATTTTAATGCTATGTACTTTTACGGCCATCGGGTTGCTATGGCAATTTCCCCAATCCGGCAAGAAATGTTGAATTATGCTTAACAAAGAATATACTTCTACATATATAAACTACTTCTAATTATAGACATTTGATTCCAGCATTTATTCTCTGTATATTTAACTACTTTTCTAACAGCCAGGGTTGTCAAACTGCGGCTCTCCGGCTCTCTTGGTGTACATTTCCTCTACTCCCTTGCCAACCTTTTAGCTGACAGAGTAGGATGGGAGTTGTAGGCCATCAGCAGCTTGAGGACTGCAGTTTTACACTTCTGATCAAACCTTTCATGGTTATAAGTTTGCAACTTTGCAACAAAACTACGTGACAAAAGAAAAGCAACTTTTAAATAAATAGAACATTTTCTAACTGGTGAATAACGCATATATTAGTGTGAATAAATCAAATCATGACTGGCCCAGTGAAGATTAGTTCCATTTCACTTGAAATAGTTTGCAACATGAAAATATGTCAAGTCACAGTATATATTACATATATTTTATATTTGTAACTCTGTCACAAACATTATACATTATAAATCTGCGAATATTTTGAATTGCAAACCTTGGGTATAAAATATAACCTTACAAATTGTATTCTACGGTTTGCTTTGAATGGTTTAGTCTAATAAGCAATACCAAAAAAGTACATAAAATAGCATGTTTTTTCCACATTTTATGGAATTTTTAGGGAAAAGTCTCAAAATGAGAGTTGTCTTCTTCAGTCGACCTCCTCAAGTTGTTCTCAAATTGTAGTGAATAGACCCATATGTGTTGAGTTGAAGTAGAGTACAATTTTATTTAAGTGCATACATTTATGTTTAAATAATGGTTTCTGTTTGCATGTGCTTGCATGTCTATATTTGTGACACCCATACACATAAGTGGCCCTGCATGATGGTAAGTGACCTTAAGCTATGAATGTGGAGGTTGGCATATTTTGCTATCTCTTTCATGTGATGGTAAGTGACCTAAATCTGTGTGTTTAGCAGTTGGTGGATGTAAGAGTAAGGAATATATGAAATATGAAAGACAATTATTTAATGTAAAAACCTTTTCTAAATTCAGATATCAAATAGCACAAAACAATGTTGAAGCAGGTGAGGCAAAATATATGTTGTTGCTATGTAAAAGGTTTTGCTGATTATTGAAGTAATTCAATTGTTCTGCAATCAAACGGTTAATGGCATTGTAGTCATTTCAGCCTTCTGGAAAACAAGTTCAAAAGATTGTTGTAGCAACCTCAAGAGTTATTTTACAGTCTAAATATTTACTTGTCAGACGTACATTTATCATGTCTAAAAGCCTAGCTCCATCTTTGGACCACATCCTCCATTCAATGCTTCATGCAGTTGCTATGCAGACTGGGTGATATACTGCACTTTCTTGCACTGCTGTAACCAGTACAGGACTGTAAAAACCAGCCCTGGAAATATTTTTAAACCAGCCCCATAGCATAACATTATTTTTTGTTCACAAAAAGGAAAACCGCACATTTTTTAAAAGCACATCTAAAGAGTGTATTATTTATAGATAAGACTTGTATATACCCCTGTATATTGCAATTTATACCTCCAGTATGAACACAAGGTAATATGTCACACCCTGATATATAACTTATGGACAGGGCAATACATAAGCCCCAGTATGTACACAATGTTATATGAATTGTCCATTGCAGGGATATATACAAGGGCAGTGTGTGAGACATAACCTTCTGTACATATTTAGGACATATATTGCCCTATGCAGGGGTATATATCAGGGCAGTGCATGGGATATAACCTTACCCCAGCACCCAGATTGCACTCATAGGGTTTGCCACAGCACCCAGGACATACCCCAGCATGCAGATTGCACTCACAGGACTTACCCCAGCATACAGATTGCACTCACAGGACTTGCCCCAGCACCCAGGACTTACCCCAGCATGCAGATGGTGCTCACAGGACTTTTCCAAGCACCCAGGACTTACCCCAGCATGCAGATTGCACTCACATGACATAACCCCAGCATACAAATTGCACTGACAAGACTTACCCCTAGCATGCAGATTGCACTCACAGGACTTACCCCAGCACACAGATTTGATTGACAGGACTTGACCCAGCACTCAGGACTTACCCCCAGCATTGAGATTGTACTCACAGGATTTGCCTCAGCACCCAGCCCACTCCAGAGTTTGCACCACAGGACTTGCCCTACAAGGGCGGATCCAGAGTATGTTGGCACTGCCCATGACTGTCTCTCTCTCCACTCATCCCCTTATGTGTGTAGTCTTCCCCTTCTCATTTCTATTTCTGTAGTTTCCCTCCCCTCTCATTTTTGTAGTCTCTATCATCTCTCAACAGTTACAGTTACATAAACGTGGTTGAAAAAATATATTAATTACATAAATACTATGGTGGGTTTTTCTTGGAGCTATGTGATCACAGATCTGTTGTACACTCAAACAGGCTGCACATTACTGAGTTGTTTTGTTATAGACATTTGTGATACATGTACCCCAGATTAGCTTGATATTTATTGATGTAGAGTTCTGTGATGCACTGAGGCACACCAAACATTAAATCTAGTGGAAATCTGAAATAGACTCTCACACATTCATATTACTGTTAATGTTATTGTAGAGTAATGTACGTTGTATTAATGTGGAACTGTGACACTATCACACACTGAACATTTCACCGAATTTCTTTGCTGCAGAACTCTGTGATACTCATATTCAGAAAAAAGCTCTAATATTCTAAAAAAGAGAGACAATAACCCAGCTCACAGTTTACCCAATGGCAGAAAGTGTATTTAGGGCTATGGTACGTGTTACCCAGAATGCCACTGGCTTTAGAGCCAATTCCGATGTGGCATGAAATTGGACAGTCTCAACCACAGGCTGAATTTTGGTGTGACGGTAAAATAAAGATAAGTGTACATTTATGGGATACTATAAATAGAATTAGACTGAGGCTTTACAGTTATTTAGATTTTTTAGATAACCATTCGGTCCATCTAGTCTGCCCAATTTTTTTTTTTCAGTCCCCCGTTCCCGGTCTGATAGCTAGGATAGCCTTGTGTCTATCCCACGCATGCTTAAAATCCTTGACTGTGTAACATGACTGTGCCCCAGTGCACAATCCTAGGAAGAACTTCACTGGCCGCACAGAGTCCCAACCTCAACCCCTCTACACCTTTGGGATGAACTGAACAGAGAGTGCAAGCCATAAATGCTCTACTGGATGAATGGGCAAACATTCCCACAGACACACTCCAAAAACTTGTGGAAAGCCTTCCCACAAGAGTCAAAGCTGGTATATCTGCAAAATGGGGACCAACTACATTTTCAAGTCTATGCATTTAGAATGCAATATAATAAAAGTCCTTGTTGGTGTAATGGTCAGGTGTCCTAATAATTTTGTCCATATAGTGTATCTATGAAAGTCTCTGTGTGCAAACAGCATGTGTTATCTTTCCAGAGACATCAATGGATCAGCATTCTGATCTCCCTAGACTCTTCTTGTTAAACTGTGTAAACATCCAGATAAAGTAGGAACATTTTAAAGTGTATTTAACATCTTCCTCTCACAATCCATGATTATTTATTTTAAAAAGTCTCTACTTGCAAATGTTTATTTAGCACATGCTTTTTCTGCGAGTGTAAAGCACATTAGCAGTGTTTGAACAGCTCAGTTGAATTCTTTTACATTTACCTTGGTTAACCAGACTGTTGATTTAAACCAGATCACATTGAAATTATTGTATTTTCTTTTGTAAACATTTTAATCCCAGGTAAAATAAACTAAAAGTGGTCCCACTCACATAATCAGCAATAAATGCATTACAATAGTTATTACAGAATGTCCCTGCCTCTTCCAGTGTGAAAAGAGCAGAAATTAAAAAAAGATATTATTATTCGAATTTTCAGATGTTACTAAATATGGCTAGAGGCATTTTTTTGTTTATACATTAACAGCCTGTCACAGTGATTTTGAACACTTTAGGTCCTGAGTGAGCATCTAACAAATGCAATTAATGCACCACAAACAGCCAGTAGCACAAGTGTAATATTTGTATGTGTGTATGCTCGTGAATTGTAGACATATCTTGCCAAAACCCCTACAGGACTTGCAAGAGTACTGATTTTGCAAACACAGGTTTTGCACAAGCACCCAGATTGGACCTATAGGATATGCCCCAGCATCCAGATTATAGCCACAGGACTTTCCCCAGCACCCTAATTGCACACACAGTATTTGCCCTAGCACCCATATTCCACACACAGGATTTTCCCCAGCACCCAGATTGCACACACAGTTCTTGCTAGAGCACTCCGATTGCACTTAAAGCTTTTGTCAAAGGACCCAGATTACAACCACAGGACTTGCCCAGCACCCACTGTGGCATGCGTGCCATAGGTTCGCCACCACTGGGTTTTTGGGGGGGATCAAAAAGGCAGCCTTTCATTTCTCTAAGCAGCATTTCACCTAGAAACACTGCATAGATTTCTTACTAGGCAACTGTGTTTCCTTTCAAAGTAGTAGGTTAACCTAGGTCTAGCTCTAGCATTCGGCTACAGTCATGTTGTAAAAACAAATACAACAAAGAAAGTGTTTCAAGAAAGGCAACACAATGATACTTTGTGCATACATAAATTGTACAGGAGCCTATATAGAGCATTGAAACAAAAAGCTTGGCGTGAGCCTTTAATCAATAAGGATTTGTCACTTCTGTCATAACTATTCAAAAACGTGTTTAATAACATGCACAATTTTAACACTACAAAAGTTCACAAAAGTTCATACATTAAGCAATACTTTAAATGCCTATTAAAAAAAAATTCTGCCAATTATTGGAGTCATTATGGAAAAAAAGAATTATGGTTAAGTAATCAGCCCACACAGAAAGCACTTAGACCACCCATAAACAATGGGAGTGGAGGATGGCTTCCACCTTCTACATCAATCCGGCAAGAAGAAACCATGACAAATCCAGTGTTGTGTGTCAGGGCCTATCATCATAGCCCATGGGGTCATCCATCTGTTTTTGCATTAAGTGTCTCAGTCTATTTATTCATGGTTATATGTGAGTCTCTCACTTTTACAATTCACTTCTAGAACAGAAGTAACCACAGATATGAACAGAGGTGTAGATAAACTTACATATATGCAAGCGCACAGGACTAATTAGAGAATTAGAGAATATTATTTATAGAGAAGATAATCATCAGGGTTAGAAGTTTAAATTAGCATAAATAAAGCTGCTAGATTAAGGACTATGCATTTCATACTTGTCAGCAATTTAAAAACATGAATTGTCAGAATTGGAGTATTTTGATGGTTTTTCCTAAATCATTTCCTAGAACAGATTGAATTAGTTCTCTGAAAACTCTCAAAGAAAATTAGTCCAACATGTTAGGCAGATGATAGCATTATTCTAGGAAAAAGGAGTCAGATCTTCAACACCCAAATTTAGTATTTCAGAAAACTGCACAGCAAGGTTACAAACTGCAAAGAAGGAATAGAAATAATAAAATAAGGTGAAGTAATAGAAAAGTAGGGGGCAAGGGAGGAAGAAATTAACAAAGTGTATTATGGACAGCACAAAATGACAAAGAAAGGAAAACGTGAGGTGATGGAAGGGTTTCTAACTCCATGATGTGATGTTGCCCTAAAGCCTACGTTGTTATTAGTAGACCTATTGTATGTTTTTTTTTAGTTGAAAAATATAATAAGTAGGTAAATACAAAGTGATGGGTTACAGACGGGCACATGGTATAACAGAGAGCAGCGATTTGTAGACATAGGCAAAATTCAGTAATAGAAAAAAAAAGTGCATAATACTAGCTGGCCTTGTGCAAAAAAGAAAAACACTAAATAGGGTAGAAATTTACATCACACCAGCAATCATGTGTTGTCTAATAAGTTGGGAGATGTGTGAAAGCCTTAATTGAAAAGGACAGGAATTTGGCGTGTGGAAAAAAACATTTGTAATGGAAAAAAAGCAATATTCTTGAAGAAAGATATGTATTTCAGAAGAATGAAATGCCCAAGCACTATGAATTCATAAAAAGCAAGGGTACAAATTCAACTTTTGTTTGCTGTTCAAATACTTCGTACATAAGGCAAATACTTTTTTTAAGCAAAGCACTGCATCATCTGCATTAGAGTCTAGTGCCAACATTCAGTTACTCATTTCAACCAAATAATCTAACAGTTTTAAATTCAGTTTGGATTATGTGCCAAAATATACTGAAAGTAATTCTTAACTGTGTTCTGTTAATACCAGATCTTTTAAGTTTTGTCTTAATGCTCAATGTCGTAACAGCCATTTTGTGTGCTTAGTTTCGCTGGTTCTCTCCTCCATTTTGAATGCAGATGTTGGCACATTGTTCAGTGGAAATAATACTGTGACACGTGACTTGTAAAACATCCACCAAAGCAACACAGTAGAAAATAAATCCATAGAAAATGTTAACAACTTGGTTGTCATTTCACCAGAGTTCATGTTCACTTTCAATAATAAATCCCACCATACCTTGCTATAATTGAGACAGCCCACCCACAAACAAGCATCACATACAGTCTCTCATAATATATATAAATATATATATATGTATATATATATATATATATATATATATATATATATATATATATATATTTATACATACTCATATCATTGCCTTTTTACTTCATATTTGCATTAATAAACAGGTATAGTAGGATGTAACATAACATTGTTCTGATATTACTGATGAAACAGCTATTCATAAATACTTATAAAGTGGATTTTATAGCAAAAGCCACATTCTGGGACTATATATCTGGCGTGAATATATCACTTTGCAGACAGAACAACATTCATTTTTTTAATTTTAAATCAAGGAAAAAGGAGGATAAGCCGGCTCCACCAAAATGAAGAAAAGGAAAACTCTCCTACCATACTCCGGATAATGGGTGCTATGTATCAGCTGCAGCGGCAGCGATATGATAGGTAGACGAAGGAGAGAACAAATGCACATGCACTGCAGGTTCCGGTAAGAATGAAAAAAACTTTTCAAAATGTATTCGTGGGATCCGATAAGCAGTAATACAGTGACAACACAGGAATCGTGATAAAACTCAACAAATGGGGGAAAGGGACTCGCCTTTCATTTTAAATCACCATGATATTTTGTAGTGGTGTAAAATGTCACAAAAAACATACAAATAGTATGGGATATATGACAAATTGGACATGCTTGATCAAAAAGGTGAGGCCTTGCCCAAATATAATTGATAGAGGAAAAGTTAAATGGAGAAAGATACCTCAGATTGCCTAAGCTTTCTCTTCAACTGATAATGATATTAAAGTCAAAGCGATGCATAACAACTAAAGATATAAACCATTTTAATGCTGACTTCCATGCATATGGTGTTGGTTAGAAGCAGATTTCTACTTGAAATTGGTTGCCCCATCCCATACACACACACATATCACTTGGCTGTTGATGGAACAATTACTGGGCAGTCTTAGCCATGTAACAGTTTCAGGAAATATACTCTGATAATCCACTCAAGGTTATCATGAATCACAAACCATTTACATTATGTTCCACATAACAGAGAAGCAGCCTATGGAACAAAAATGTATGAAAATCAGGGGTCTTCATTAACACAACACCACTTAGGGGTGTGGTTTTAATATGATCTATTTCAAGTCAAATACTTCCCTAATTTTGATGTATCCTAGCCATGAAGCACTATCATGCTAAAGAATGCAACTAGCAAGAAACATCAGGGGTATGAAACTTAGAACCAAGCAATTCTTTAAGGATCCTCCAGTTTCCAGTATTTTGATTCCTTAGGGCACTTCCGTGTGTTTTGCTAAAGGAAACTGTGTTAGATTGTTATTTGTCTCAAAGTGCACTGAGTTGTTCACTAACTCAGCTGTCAGTTGAATAACTCTAGCCTCTCTGATGCCCTGCACAAGTCATGTCCTTTAACTTTTGGATTTTTGTCTGACCCTTGAATGGACATTGACCAGGTGTTCTTGAATATTTTGAATTTATAGTTTGTCTGTCTCTTTTTTATTAGGTTTTTATCCTAGACTTTAGGTACTTGAAAATAAAACTATGGAAATATGTAGAATTTTCCCGACAATAAGCACATTATCTTCTCTAAGAACATCAATACTTTATTTACGGATTATTGCAATATATCCAAGCTTATATTACAGTTCTATAAAATGTTTACAGCTAAAAAGGTCAAATGTATTTTTTTTTCCTCTACAACCTTTTGTTGTGTATATTTTATCATTTATTTCATTTACCCACTTAAATATGTTTCTGTTTCTTTTAAAACAACATATCTGGGTGCTTTTTGTAGTAAAGCAGGGCGTTTAAAGAAATAATGACTAAGTACTATTATTGTCTTGTTGATCTAGGCAGAAATGTTTGCCATTTTGAAGACTAGGAAGAATTTTTTCCTTGTTAAAGCAAATTTTGGTAACCACTTCAATCAGCAAACAGAGATGTATAAAAGGTTTAACTAGATGAATGTGGGTCATCATTTAACAGAAATTACTATGTTACTAGGTCTCCACGGACTTTAGCTTACATATTGTCACATTTAATGGAATAATAGTAATTTGATGGTAACATGAGTGGGAAGTCCATACTTTAGATGCTGAATTTTTTGTTACCAACACAAATTGTAGGATTCGATAAATTTAATGCTACAAAGTAAAGTTGTAGCTCTGAGAAATTCCAAATAGAAATCCTTCTTTTTTTATGTTCAAAAGGACAGATTAGTCCTGATTGCTTTTTTTTGTAAGGCTGGCTAAAGTAATAGATCAATATGGTACAGTCGACATTGCTTTTCTAGATAGATTTCATCAAGGCTTTTGACACTGTCCCACATACAAAAATAAACTGCAATCTGAGTTTGCAATCTGGTTATTGTTGAATGGAATTGGCCTTGGCTACAGAGGGTTGTGGTCAGTGGAGTAGATTTGGGGGAAGTTCTTGTTACCATTGGGGCACCTCAGGGATCTGAGGGATTTTGTGATATTGCAGAAGGTTTTGATGGTAAGATAAGTATTTTTGCTGATGACACAAATAATTGCAACAGGGTTGATGTTTTTGGAGGGACAAGCCAAATGGCAAATGATTTAGGTAAACTAAAAAAAATGGTCAGAGCTATGGTAACTGGCATTTAATGTGAAAAAGTGCAAGATAATGCATCATAGGTGTAAAAACCCAGAGCAGAATACAGAATATTTGATACAGTCATAATCTAAACATCTAAGGAAAGGGATGTATGGGTAATTATTTCACATGATTTAAAGGTACATAGACAATGTAATAGAGCAGTAGGAAATGCTAGCAGAATGCTTAGTTGTACAGGGAGAGTTATTACCAGTAGAAGGAGAAAATTGCTCATGACCTGGTATGGAACACTGGTGATAGCTCATTTGGAGCATTGTACACAGTACTAGACACCATATCTCCAGAAAGATATAGATACTCTCTACCATATAGAGAGTTCAGAGAAAAGCTACTAAACTGGTTTTAGGGACTGTAGGATACAACTTACCAGGAAAGGTTAAAGTATCTTAAAATAGATAGCTTGGAAGAAAGATGAGGCATAAGGGAGATGATAGAAACATTTAAATACATGAAGGAAATCAATCAATGAGGAGAGTATATTTACAAGACAAAAAAACACAACAAGAGCAAGGGATTAAAAGTAATATCAGGAAGTATTACTTTACTGAGACAGTGGGATGCATGGAATATCCTTACTTCAAAGTGGTAACGGTTAATACAGTGAAGGAGTTCCTATCCTTGATTTAAGATATGGCCAGGGGCTAATGTAAGTATTCAAATGTTTCTTTTCCGAAATTGGGCAGACTAGGTGTCAACACATACTATGTTTTATGTAACTACAAACATACATTTCACCAAACACTAGTTTAGTTATCTACCAAAACAAGATCATTTATGACAGGAAATATGGAACTCTGCTCCACAAGTTTCAAAATAAACATAAATAAAGATGGCAAAGTATGTGATGTTATAAGCTCTAAGATTTTCAGTCATAAGGGGTAAAGAATTTCCAAGCTTAATTATAGTATATAATAGTCCAGTAAGCTTTTAAAAAAGGTTAGCCTCTATAAAATATCAACAAGAAGTGCACTGATTTAGTAAGTAATTTTATTACCAAGTTTTAATAAAATTGGGTTTTCAAATCACAATTGTAAACACATATATGGCATAGAGAATCAACATCAGGTACTTTACTAAGACCTCAAATCAACATCATTAACCTAGCACGCCTTGTGTGATTTCACAGCTGGTTAAAAAAACACCCTTCTGTGTTTCCAGCATATGAAACTCAAGACAGAATTGGCCTTGCCAAAAGCTTCAAAGATTTAACAATGCATCATGCAGGACCAGTTGAATTTTTCTAGCAGGAGAAATTCTCTCTCCCTCCCCCAAACTTTTCTTTCTCTCTCCACCTCCCTCCCTCCTTTTCTCTCTCTCTCTCTCTCTCTCTCTCTCTCTCTCTCTCTCTCTCTCTCTCTCTCTCTCTCTCTCTCTCCCCTCCCTCTCACCTTGTCTCTCTCCCCCCCTTGTCTCTCTCTGCCCCCTCCCCTTGTCTCTCTCTGCCCCCCCTCCCTTCCCTGGTCTCTCTCTGCCCCCTCCCTTCCCTGGTCTCTCTCTGCCCCCCCCCCTTATCCCTGCCCCCTCCCTCCCCTTGTCTCTCTCTGCCCCCTCCCTCCCCTTGTCTCTCTCTGCCCCCGTCTCTCTCCCCCCCCCCCCCTCACCTGTCTCTCACTCCCTGGTGGCTAGTGGGGGCAGCAGGGGGATGTCTGCACGATAGTGCAGACATCCTTCATGCTGCCCGACACTTCCGTCTATTATGACGGACAGCCAGTCCGTCATAATATGCGCAGACATTCTACGCGCAGACATCCTCCACTGCTGCCCGGCACTTCCGCCGGGACTTTTATGATGAAGCCGGAAGGACCCGGCTTCATCATAGAAGTTCCGGCGGTCCTGCCGGGCGGCAGCGGAGGATGTCTGCACGCATTGCGCAGACGTCCACCGGATATTAGTGAGGGGGATCCAGGTCCCCTGCAGCTCTGCCGGGGACCTGGATCCATGTCTTATAGTCTGACCTCGATTTGAGGTCAGATTATAAGACGACCTCGAATATAAGACAAGGGGTCTATTTCAGAGCATTTGCTCTGAAAAAAAACTTGTCTTATATTCAAGTAAATACGGTAATAAATATGCCATTAAAGCATGTTAGAATTATGACCATTATTATGACTATTCATTTTTTATTTGAATATGTATAATTAATTTTTTATTTGATTTCATTTCAGGCCATTTTGGGAGTACATTGGCTATTTTCGCAATAGATAAAAGTCCTCCCATTGACATCTAAGGGAGAACTTTGGCTATTTCCATAATAGCTGAGGTCCACCTGAAATGACCCTAAAATAAGGCATGGTATTTCCCAAGTCCAACCCAGCCAACAATTTTGGCTGCCAAAATGTATGCATGCGCCCAAGTCTAGTATGTATATTTATCATTTGTAAACATTATAAACTATTCAAAGCCCACATGACATTTATTTTCTAAAGGTTATATCCATATAATGTAGACCATATTTAGTCCTCATATGTTGTTTTCTGTTCTTACAAACAGTCTGCGTTATTTGCCTCTAAAACATGTATTACAGGAAACATATTTTTCTTTTCTCTACATCAGGTCTCTCCTTCACACAGAGACAAGAATCTGTTGATTCATTTCTGCCAGTCTTCAGCAAAGAGGTATGATCCAGTGAACTTTCTGTTTGGTACACATCAGTACACTGCTTCACACAGAAATGTAAAAAAAAAAAACTATTGCTGCCTACTGCTCTTCCTGTTCACTACATCGTTGTTTCCAAAAGGAATACATTTATTGATGCTTAATATTCTTCCTCTAGGAGGTATGGGTCATTTAAAGGAACACTAGCACCTAAACATTGTAAATCAGAGAACATATATGGTCAATATAATGTATTAATACAATTTCAAGCAAATTAATTTATTGAGAGAAATGTTTTAAATGTATTTGTGGCGTCTCCTGGTTATGACATCCCATTGTGACTAGATATGCAAATTGCACGCTGAAAGTAGTTTATTTACATGTGAAGCCACTGGTGATGTCATAAACAGGAGACACCACAGGCACATTTTAAAACACATTTACTATAAATGTATGTCAATCTTGATATTGTATTATTCTTTACATATCACAGGATAAACTATGTTTAGGTGACTGAGCACCTTTGTTCTTTCTTGACCACATCTGTTCGCTGCATCAAAAAAGAAATAATATTGTGTTGCTTCTTGCAAGAAAAATGCAGTCCAGAGAACTTCCTGTTTGCTTCACACCTCAGTAAAGTATCTCTTCCCAGGAGCATTATTTAAGCATGTCTGGCTTATATTGATACTTTTCCTAAAAAGTAATTTTTACATTTTTGAACTATTTGAGTGGGTTGTGCAAAAGGAAAATAAAAGCACCAATAAATACAGTAACTAACATTGCACACAGGTGGAAAACAAATGCTGTGGTAACTTCCCCACGTTCACAAAAAAGCTGAATATTATCTAAAAGAAAGTTTTTATGTACAAACTTAAAAGCTAGCATGGGGCAATTTACTGTCTCTTTAAAAATGTATACCACATGGCTTAATGTGAAGCATCTGTAGGAGTACTTAAGCTATACATGTGGCTGATGCCTTAAGTGTTATACAGTAGTTAAATCTGAAGTACTTTGCTTCAAATACCTCTGCACTGGTCTTCTTGTCTCAAAGGAATTGTATGGTAGAAGAATCAATACATCAGCATCCTGCTTTACTAAATCAAGTTTTATCTTCACATCTCTATTACTAAAGTACAGACTTTGTATTAAATGTGTCAAGCAAAGTATTTTATGTATTGCCAAGACAGGTTTAGGTAAAGTAATAAAAAGTCTAGAAAATGAAAACAAAAAGATTATTGTTTGATCACATGTTGTAGTACGCAGTTTTATTTTGGGTACCATAACATTTCAACAAAACATAAATAAACCTGCTTTCAATATAATTACTTCCTTGAACCTAGCTTGTTGCATGATAAAGCTTATTTGAGCACAGCAAACATGTCACAATAATTGAAAAAATCTTCAAAAAGATCACTTATTTAGCAAATATTGCTAATGCTTATTTTTTTAATAATGTTTCCCACTAAACAGCCCATGTATCAGTTAGGCACTGTGTAGAATGTCTGGTTTTGTGGTCTTTTCTATAGAATGTCAGTGCAATGTATACACATACTGGATTTCACAGAGTACCTGCAAACGAGGAACAGACTGGATCTTTAAAGAAGTACTTACGTTGCTTTGCCACAAATCTTTCTCTGATACCATTGCTTGCAGTTTGTATAATATTTCTTGTTGGTCCCAGCTAGCCTTTGCACTGCACATACATTGGGGCTAAACAAATAAGGTATGCAAAATCAATACATAAAAGGAAAATACACATCTACCTAAACATACTACATTAGCGCAGTGCAAAATACACAGGGAGTGATTTTTTAAATTTGTAGTCATCTCCTTAACTTTATCATACTTTATATATTAAAAAATAGGATGGCACATTCATCTCAAGTTTTGTTCAGTCTTTAAAGTGCAATTTAGAAATCTTACAGACATTATAAAACTGGGATGCATTACAAATTACAGACACATTTTTATGTATTAAATAAGTAATAAGGTATATAAATAGTCCTTACCCATGTGCTCTACCTCTGATCCGGCTGTGCTGTAAGACTTGCTGGTAAGGGTACTTTGCTGTGCTTACCAGTGTTACCAATAATGTAACTGTAAAACTCAGTAACACAATACCATTCATTTTGGCAGAACTAGAGAGTGCATGCAGGTTCAGAACTCACAAAGCTCCTGTAGCAAAAGCCAGGAAATATAAATGGTTCTGTGTTAAATAGACCGAGAGCTGGAATGGGTGGAGAGAAAAATACTGCTACTAGTGCAATCTGAGACTGACTTTCCAGGCTGACTCTTAAGGGAATATGTAACTTCTTGGCGGTGTGTCTGAAAGCGTTTAAGAAAGTCAGAGGTACAATTACTAAAGCCAACTTATGCTGCCAGTCAGCCACACTGAGCAAACGTTATTTGTATTACTGAATACTGCAGTGCATAGTTTCTATTGTATTGAAGTAAATATTTTGATAAGAGTTAAAAACTCTCTCACTTAATTTAGGTTTTTATTCCATTTCTCCTCCTCCACCCCCCTTGTGTTTATGTTTGGAAAAGCAGACATTTTAGTCAAATAGGTTTGCTCAAAAAACTATTGTTCACTTTCCACTGTTGAGGTAGAAGTAGTATGGTTTTTCATTTGTTTTAGGATACAATTCTTGGCTTATTAACAGTGACCCTTTGCATATGTTCAACACTGCTATGCATTGGCATCTGCAGAAGTATTTCAGTAGGTTAATACCCTCTCTGCCATTGAATAGCATTATTGGCTCTAGAGGAGGCTTGGACAGAGACTGTTCTTTCTTTGACCCCAAGTAGTCTTGTGCCTGAATATTGTGTAACTCCTGAAGGCCAGGGAAGGGTTGGCGACTTTTGACCTAAGGGCAAAAACTATTTAGTGGCCCCTGGGGAAACTTTAGCAGCCCTCCCATGATCATCAGATATAGACACAAATAGACAAACAAGACAGATATGCTGATGGTAAGACAAGAAAGTGGGAGCTTATCTCAAACCAAGAATGGAAAGAGTGAATCACCATTTTTTTTCATTGTCACCATTACAGAGGAGACCTCTCCATTAGCATTTTAAGACTGGTCCCTGTTACCTTCATTGCGACATCCTCGGCTCTGTAAGGATGCCTGTACCATGACGCCGACTGACCATTCCAGAATGTGGCATCCTCTGGTACCATCTGCTCTGAATGTCCTTTGCCAGCTTCTTCTCCACCCACAGACCACATAGAAACATAGAAACATAGAATGTTTCTATGTTTCCTTCTGGAGCTCAGACCTGACTCCAGCATGGCCACCACAACCATGCACCTTCCTGCCCTTAGTTCCCCTTAATGTGGAATTGCCAATTTATATAAATAGCACATTTAAGTGGCCCAATTTCCTTTTCCTCCTTGCCTGTTATAGTTAGTTTTCTTCTGGTTTGGGCTTGTGTTTTGAGACTTTAAATGGATGGCAAGCCTCCTTTTTAGCTTTAGGAACACAGCAACAACATACATACAATTTTTTGGCCTCTTGTAGGCCTCATCAGTGGGGCGTGGCTGGTGTTCCTCCCGGTGCCTATTCGGGAGGGGCATCACCATTTTTTGTCCAGAGGAGATGTCTCCATTAGCATATCAGACTGGTCCCACATGTCAGAGATGCAGATAGATAACATGCAGACAATGATATACAGGCAAGTAATTACTTTTTTACCCATTTTCCACTGGATTTTTTATCACCCCTTCTCTACCACAAATCTTGAAGTGGGTGGAAAAAGTGTAGAAAGACTGTGAAGGTGGAGACAGTAAGGGACTCTCCACTCATACAAGTCCATGTATATATGGTCTACATGGAAGGTTAAGATTAAGTGCATACCCGACCTCGGGACTTTCTATCCTACCCCATTGATCCAAACCAGAGTCTAATATACAGAAAATGTCTGCCTATCTCACTCACTGGGGCATTTAGAAGTGAAAACAAATTGCAGTCCTAGCTCATTAAGTCATGTTGCCTGGGGGGAAATTGTCAGTCCACCCCTGATTATGGTGCTGTCTAGTGGTATTATGCCACCATCTCATTATGCCCACTATTCCTACAAGCGTATTGGAATTGTAGTCCACAGCAGCTGGAGTCCCAGATATAGTATAACCATAACATTGTTGAATTGAGTCACACTATAAAAAGTATTTAAAAAGTCCAGTTTTTTCATTCTGCTGTGATTTCTGTGAAATTATATTTTCATCTCTTCTGCTGCTCTGTTCTTTGTAATTTTATGCTTCCCCCCTTTATCCCTGCACATATGGTACTCATTAGCAAACCACTTTTTTTGTGCAATATCTACTTTAAATCCTTAAGTGAAGCATTGTTCCTATTTATTTATAATCAATGCTAGCTTAGGAGGAAAACTTTCCTACACATGGAAAAAAAACTGTTTAGAATATTCTGTGACCATTTCCAAATACGAATTAAAACCTGGTCCTAGTTTTCCCCTAAAAATAAACCCCTGTTTGTGAAATATGTTTGTAAACTTTTAAATGTAATTGTAAGCAATAGTGAGCACTTTTTTTTAATGTTTCTATCCATACAAGTTGTATGTAAGCATGTTACATGTACTGCACATTTGCAGTAGATTTTTATTTACATATGTGACCATGGGCCGCACTAACTGCAGTATGTTACATGAGAATATGACATGTGGCTATTTTATTACCGGGTTTTTTTCGTCATTGATTTATTGTGGACAAGTGACCCCATTTTGAATGCTGGCCACATCCATTTTTGAGGCAGACCCTGCCTAGAGCAAGTGCAAGACTTTTATTTTGCCACCATCTTCAGGAATTTTCTCGTCTCTGTCTCCATCCATGCATTTGTTCTCCACTCTATCTCTTTATCTCTCTTCCCTCTTTTCAGTGATTTCTACATCTAACTTGCCTGCTTTTGCCAACCCCCTCACCCTATAACCATTTCCATTCCTGTCTTGCCACATCGCTTTTCTATAAAAAATGATTGGTGAAGTTTGGCACTTCCATAGTTGCCAGCAGTTTTATTTATGGGGACCTGTTCCTTCAAATTCAGATCTATCCTGCATTAACACTGCTTCTGAACAGGACAGCATTGCATGTAAAGTGACAGACAATGAGAATTGAAACATGTAATGGGGTAATGGAGCATGTAATGGGGTGATGTGGGCATATAATGGGGTGATGGGAGTATATAATAGGGTGATGGGTACATATAATGGGGGTGATAGTGTAACGCAAGGGGTCCAGGTGGTACAGGACTCTGAGCACCCGAGGTCAGAAGCTACATTGCAGGATGGAGACACAGGACCTGGTGCTGGGTAACTGCAATCCCTCTGAGGTTTGGGACACCAAGTTTATGTAGCCACATCCCAGGCCCAGTGAAGCAGCTGCTGTATCCAGGATTACATGGCAAGGACATAATTAATTAAATGACAGAGAAAAAACTGAAAAGCAACTGAGGAGAAATATAGAGTGCAGGGCTACAGGACAGAGGCAAAACATAGGCAATATAAAGCAAAAACCAAACTAAGGATGAATAATACAAGGCATAGGGATTGGGGTTAGTATTAGGGCTTAGTGTTAGTATTAGGAGTTAGTGCTAGTATTAGGGCTTAGGGGGTTAGTGTTAGTATTAGGGGTATTAGGGTTTGTGGGGTTAGTATTAGGGTTCGGGGAAGGGTAACTTTTAGGAGGGGTGTAATTTATTGGGGGGGTTAAGTTATATAGCGGGTTACTCTGATTACACACTGCACTGTCAGTGCTTACATTGCCGTAGTGAAATGGCCACGTTGAGTTTCACTGCTGACAGATCATCTCTCAAACTGCAGCGCTGAACTGTTTTCAGTGAAACCTGTTAACCTACTGTCGGGCTCGGGAAGGGAGCTACTTAGCAGGGTGGATAACTGAAGCCCAAAGGATAAAGGAATACACAGACAGCTCAGAGTCTAAGTAGATCCAGTAAGAAAAATCCTTTATAACAAGCACGAGTCAGGGAAGGCAGCATAGAGGCAAAACGGTGTAACAATCCAGAGTCGGGGCAGGCAGCGTAAAGGGAAAATGGGGTAACAATCCAGAGTCAGGGCAAGATAAAAGCAGGGAAATCAGTGAACAAGCCGGGGTCAAAAAGCCAAGGAAATCAGTAAGAATAAATATGGATATCCACAAGTGGGAACCAGGGGCTGGTCAGAGCAGAGCTATGATCATCTTAACAGCCAAGCATTGATTGAAGGCATTGCTGGGTTTATATAGGGCTGGAGGACCAAAACCCCTCCCACCAGTTTAGAGTGACACCTTAACTCCTCCTACTTGTTTGTACTCTATGAAGAAGGTTTCCAGCCTTCTCCCCAGCCTCTCCCCCATCCACCAATGAGATTGCGGCAGACAGAATTAGGCCATGCCCCCTCGATGGCCGCAACACGCAATCACCCGCAATTTGCGGTGCTTGTGTTACTAGAGGCCGAGGATGCGGCCTAGCACGTCGTGGAGCATTCATCCGGCGAGCAGAGGAGGACTGGGGAGCTGCAGGATCAGGTAAGGGCCCCCTGGCTGGTGGCAGAGTGGGTCTCGCCTGATATCATGACAATATGTGAGATGTTTTATTTAAGGCAGATGCGCATGGGTCATCAGTGTGGGGACATTCTGTCATCAAACTAATGGTGACCACTGGTCATGTGACCAAGCTCATGTAAACCTTTCTTACAGTGGTATAAGCTTTACCCTTTGACATGGTAATTAGGTACTTTACAATACCTTTACAAGTTAGGAAGAGACCACCACTCCCCCTATCTCTCACTTCTCTCTCTTCTTTCCCTGCTGTGAGGAGACATGAGTTAGGTTTTATCATGTTGAAGTGTGGGTGACATTTGATGATTTTTTACTCATAAGGTTTAGTTGTTATTGTTGTTTAGCTGTTATTATTGTTGTTCTAGTTATTTAGATTATGTGTCATTATTTGTTTGTTGCTGTTTTTTGTTTTTGTTTATATGTTTATATGTGTATGTGTACATAATTCATCCAGTTTGTTTATACACCACAATCAGACCCTCTAACATTTTTTGTCCCAACTGTGATTCCAGGAGAGAAACTAGCAACTCAGGGTGGATATGACATAGGACATCATGAACGAAGAAAGCATCTAAGGTTCACAGGCTCTAACAGGGAAGACTGAACTTGCATCCATCGCCAAAAAGTGACCCATCATTTCCCCAACAGTGAGAAATCTAAGGCGGATGTCCAGCAGAGCTTCTCCAGGTTTGACATCACAATTATTCGGTGCTCCAGGGATTAAGAAAATCTTGACCAAAGACCAAAAGGAATATTGTGACTGAGTGAGGTTGTAGCATAGCATCCTTCCTGGGGGAAAAGAAAACATGAGAAGGGAAAAGAAGTAAGAAAATGAAAGTCAAAGAACATGATGAAATACAGAAGCAGAGAAACTTGAGCTTGAGTTTTATGGTACAGAGATGAATAATACCAAGAAGAGGAAAATAATAGTAATTACATTGGTAAATCTGTGAGTTCTATTCAAAAATACTCTCTGCAATATAGTAATGGACCTTTTTTTAGGCTTGTTTTGTCCTGAATAGCAATAACAATTGACAAAGCTCATTTAAAACATTTAAATTAAGAACTTATGTATGCAATGCAGCCAAACACAAACAGGAAGGTCGGTTTTTCCTGATTGAGTATTACCTCAGCTCAGAATTTCTTTATGCTTCTGTTTAAATATAAATTGCCAGGACAACTGGGAACCCAGGCGATATATTACTTTATAGTTTGTTGCAGATCTGCTGGTAATGCAAAATTTGCTGCCACAACTCAATTCATAAGAAAGAAGGTTCCACTTATATAAGGAATTGAGCTCCTTTAGAAAATCTCAATCCTGTAGTAAAAAATCTACGAGAGGCCAAAGAAACTTAGTGAAAACATGCACATACTACTTTTTTGTAACCTCTTAATGATCAGAAGTTGCTAGCATCCATGCTTAATTGTTGCAGGGTCCCGAGTAATTAGCTGTTGCAGGGACCCGAGTAACCTACTGTCGGGCTCGGGAAGGGAGCTACTTAGCAGGGTGGATAACTGAAGCCCAAAGGATAAAGGAATACACACAGCTCAGAGTCTAAGTAGATCCAGTAAGAAAAATCCTTTATAACAATCCAGAGTTCATAGTTACGTTACAAATTATAGGCACTTTACTAAGGAGCAGAATATTTTAGATATCTGGAATAACATGATTGATTAATTTACTGTAGATTCATTGTAATACTACACTGTTTTTTTCTGTTAAGCCATACATATAATGTACAGAGCAGGCATCATTCTGATTTGTGAACTAAATTGTGTGACTTACACTTTAGTAAATTTGTATAGCCCAAATAAGAAACAGAAGAGCTTCTTACAGAATTATAAGATAAAGTTGAGAAAATAAAACAAGGCAAAGTAATCATAGCGGGCGACTTTAATACAATTATGGTTACAGTTTTAAATAAGAAACGTAAACAACTTTAAAACTGCATGTCTCATTTTCATAGATTGACATGATCTGGGAGAAGTCAGTTCTGGCTAAAATAATTAAGAACATTTCCATCAAAGATATAGTCTGGTCAGACTTTAACTCTATAATTATGGATTTAAAATAAGAACATAAATATAAGCCCAGGGTTTCATTGAGTATTAACGGTTATATATATATATATATATATATATATATATATATATATATATATATATAAAAAAGAAAAAAAATATATATATAAATATGGACTTCATTTATAAAATGACAATTTTTTTCTTTCAAGAGATCTGTTAAGATAAAGCTTCTAATATAAATATTAGGTTTGCTTATAAAGCCACTATAAGAGGTTATTTAATAAAGTTAGGCCATAGAAATGATCTATGTAAAATAAGCTTGATTCATCAAGGATAAATTTGGGTAAGATTAATGAAATAAAAACTTCTGATGGATAGAGTTAATTAGAAGAAATACCCAAAAAGAATAGTTACAAATAGAGATAGCCAGAATGTCTGCCTGTCTCCAGTAAAAAATAGGTTCCGCATTTAATAACTATTACCAATCACTTTATAATTTTTCGGAAGAGGAAGATAAGTGATTAAGTAATGATTTGAATGATCATTTAACAAAAATCGAAGTTGGAATGCCATTCACTGAGGTCTTTAATGATTTTATCGATGAAAATAAAATGCCAGAATTTTAAACATTCAAATGTTTATATTTTAAACTAAAGACCTATTTTCATATTAAACAAGGATATTAAATTATATACTCCAATTTTAGCTGAAAGAATGATATCTGTGATTGCAGATACTATGCATAAAGATCAAGTAGGAGATATCCTCACTAGAACATCCACAAATCATAAATAAAGAATAACTGACATCATGGACTTTGACAGGGTGAGATGGGATGTTATGGAGCTGGCCCTGAAGGCACATGGGATTGGCGGCAGATTCTTAATAGCAATAATGTTGCTTTATTCAATAGCCAGAATACTTTAAATCATCTTCAAGCCCATGGCTGAAAAAATAAGAGGCTGTCAGGAAAAAACATGTTTCCAACCTATGGCACTGGTGCTACAGGTGGCACTTGGAGACCTCTGAGATGACACTCAGTATGTGCCTACAGTATCAATTATGGAGGACCCAGTAAATGTTATGGTCTAAGACTGACAGTGCATATTAGGCACTTTAGTGAACAGTTTTTACTTGAACATATTGGTGCACAGAAACTTATGTACAGGAAGGAGAGCAATAGTGACCAGGGTAACTGATATGGATGGATGGAAACATGTCTGAAATGGGAGAGTACTGTGAGAGTTTCATCTTGACTCTCTGCAGAAGATTTGGCACTCAATTTAAAAAATGTTAAACACCATCACTGTCCTAGATCTTCTCTAACATCTCTTATGCAGATAATTGAGAGATTTGGAAAGTTAGCAAATTATAAATTGAATGTCATGAAAATAGCTTATCTTCCTGTAAATATAGAGAAATTGGAAGCAGGGCCGATCCTAAGCAGGGTCACGGGCGCCTGGGTGCAGGTTTTCTTTTGGCGCCTGAAAGTGGGGGTGGTTATATTATGAACTCCTCCCCTTTAGACATGTCTGTTCCAGACGCCCATTAGAGCACAAACTTTAATTTGATGTAAAGGACAAACACAAACTTTTATTTTAAATAAAGATATATATTTTGCCATAATACTGTGAAGTGGTTTTATTTATTTATATGATGCTCAGCCAGCAACATGGGAGAGTTTTTGCTGGCTAGCAGAATGAGTTTTTACTACCATTCCCATGATGCCCAACCAGCCAAAGTCTGGCTGAGCATCACTGGAAAAGAAGTACACAAGGAGCGATAAATAATATTCCACCATGCCAGTCACTCACGTGTCTCTCTCTCCCCATGCCACCATGTCTTTCTCTCTCTTTCCCCATCCCCTTATGTCTGTCTCTAACTTCCTATACCCACATGTCTGTCTCTCTCTCCCCATACCCACATGTCTCTCTGTCTCTCCCCACTCATACCTAATGTCTGTCTCTCTCTCCCCACTCAAACCCAATGTGTGTGTCTCTCTCTCTCTCTCTCCACTCATACCCAATGTGTGTGTGTCTCTCTCTCTCTCTCCACTCATACCCAATGTGTGTGTCTCTCTCTCTCTCTCTATCCACTCATACCTAATGTCTGTCTCTCTCTCTCTCTTCCCTCCTGCCCCCATGTCTGTCTCGCTCTCTGTCTCCACTCCTGCCCCATATCAGGCACTTTTCAGTGCTTTTATTTTTAGGCTGCGCTGGCACAACGAACGCAAACCAACTTAAATCTACACATTCAGCGTAGATAACTCTTGTGAGTCTGTTTTATACATTGGAGCACACGCCGATTGCACCAACGTGCGCCGTGTTTATCCATGTCCCCCAATGTGTATATGTGATTATGTATGGGTGCACATACATAATTAAATACAGTCACATAATCACACAGTCATATGCAAGTATGCAGTTACATAGACACACATATATACAGTCACACACGCAGTCAGTCACATACACACAAACACACATATACAATCACATACACATACATACACATAAATATACAGTCACACATGCAGTCAGTCACATTCACATACATACACACAGAAATGCTGTTGCCCTCCCTGCTTAATTACCTTTATGTGCAGGGAGGAGGACGTTCTCGATGGCAGGGCCACCACCAGGAATTTCAGGGACCCTTATTGAACACATTTTCTGCCCCCTCCCCCAATTAATATGTCAGGGTTATGCCAATTAAAATGTCAGGGTTATGCCAATTAATATACCAGGGTTATGCCAATTAATATGCCAGGATTTTGCCAATTAATATACCAGGGTTATGCCAATTAATATACCAGGATTTTGCCAATTAATATGCCAGGGTTATGCCAATTAATATGCCAGGATTATGCCAATTAATATGTCAGGGTTATGCCAATTAATATGCCAGGATTTTGTCACTCAATATGTCAGGATTATGCCAATTAATATGTCAGGAATTTGCCAATTAATATATCAGGGTTATGCCAATTAATATGTCAGGGTTATGCCAATTAATATGCCAGGATTTTGTCACTCAATATGTCAGGATTATGCCAATTAATATGTCAGGAATTTGCCAATTAATATGTCAGGGTTATGCCAATTAATATGCCAGGAATTTATAACTCAATATGTCAGGATTATCCCAATTAATATGTCAGGGTTATGCCAATTAATATGTCAGGGTTACGCCAATTAATATACCAGGATTTTGCCCATTAATATGCCAGGAATTTGCCAATTAATATGCCAGGATTTTGCCAATTAATATGCCAGGATTTTGCCAATTAATATGTCAGGGTTATGCTAATTAATATGACAGAATATTGCCAATTAATATGCCAGGGTTATGCTAATTAATATGCCAGGAATTTGCCAATTTATATGTCAGGGTTATGCCAATTAATATGCCAGGAATTTGCCAATTAATATGGCAGGGTTATGCTAATTAATATGGCAGGATTTTGCCAATTAATATGCCAGGAATTTGCCAATTAATATGCCAGGATTTTGCTAATTAATATGCCAGGAATTTGCCAAATAATATGTCAGGGTTATGCCAATTAATGTCAGGGTTATGCTAATCAATATGCCACGATTTTGTCACTCAATATATCAGGATTATGCCAATTAATATGTCAGGGTTTTGCCCCACAGTATGCTCGTTTGCCACCCTCCTTCCACCTGCCCCAGTACTTACCTCTGCTCTGTCTCCCGCCTGGCCCAGGACGCCTGCTTAATGGTGTCTGCAGAGGCTGACATCCGGCAGAAGAAACTAGATGCCGGTGTCTGCCTCTGCAGACACCATGCTCCCTGCAGCCAATCAGAGCGCGACGGGGGCGGAGCTTGCACCCGTCGCACCGTGTTTGGTGTGATAGGGAGGTGCGGTAACTGCAGGCGCTCACCTGTGGCTCGCACCTCCTTGTCACACTAATCACAGCGCGACTGATGCAAGCTCCGCTCCCGTCGCGCTGTGTGATTCAGGCGGCTCTCCTCCCGTGCGCCTGGGCCCGGTGCACCCCGTGCACCCGCCCAGGATCGGCCCTGATTGGAAGTGGACCTTGTACAGTCAAATTATAAAAGTGACTGGTCCCAGGGTGATATTTTGTGTTTTGGGCATTAACCTGCCATTGCATTAAGACAACAAATAGGAAATTGAATTTAAAAAAGCTCAAATTTCCTGGATGGGAAGGGTTAAAGTGGTTAAGTCCTACATTTTTAGAATGCTACCAGTAAGGTTTCCAAAAACCTGCCTAGATATGCTACAGGCTGCCGTTTTAAACTTAAATAGAATAATTTAAATAGAATAAATAGGGAGATTCTATCAAAAATATAAACAACAAGATTTTGGATTGATACACATTATTAACAAACAGAATGAATGTAACATACTAGAAGGATGGTATAAGATTGAAGCTTTGATAGTAGGTATGAAGGATATTTCCTCTTTGCTATGGGTTTTTGTAAATAGAATTAAGACTTAAGAATTAAGAATACAAAAACTTTGTATTGTCAGGGGTATTAAAATAATAATAAACCTTTTGGGGATTTTGCTAAAATTAATATTCTTATTCTAAAATAGAAAATTAAAATTTAAGAAGCTGGATGAAAATATTTGACCCCTTAAGAAGTGGGCCCTTTTTAACATTTCTGTGCTTTTGTGATTAGCTGTAATTTTCTTCTTTGTCATTTGCTGTACCCACACAAATTATATATTGTTTTTATCGGGACAACAAGGGCATTCTTTAGATACCATCACTTTGATCATATCCTATAATATAATATAAAAAATATATAAAATATTGTGAAAAAACAATCTTTTACTCATCTACAAAAGCTAAAGGAAAAACCTGCTAAATATATTCTACTATTTCTCTTGAGTACAGGAATATCACCCATGCATAGGTTTGTTGGGTTGTTTGGGCTAAAAGGACACATTAGGGAGGTACAGTTTTTGGTTTTCCAACTTGGAATTTTGACGTCCAGAAAACCTGCACCTATGTCCCATTTGGGACATTTTTGAATATTATATATTTTACCCCATCAAACCATGTATTTTTTAAAAGAAGAGACCCTAGGCTATTTCAAATGGTGGTATTTTAACACTTTCCATGCACTAATTCTATTACCAGCATTTGTCAAAATTTGTGGTAGTAATTTTTGTTGTTGTTTTTTTTTTCACATACATTGTACTTCAGACATGAATTCACACATTTTGGTAACACCCCAATATGTGTTCAGCAGTATCTCCTGAGTACAGGGATACCACCCATGTATAGGTTTGTCAGCTTGTTTGGGAGTTAAAAGACCACATTTCAGTGCGCTTTTTGGTTTTCCAACTTGGAATTTTGATATGTAGACAACCTGCACCTATGTCCTTTTTGTCACTGCCACACAACATCCCAATATGTGTTCAACATCATCTCCTGAGTACAGGGATACCACCCATGCATAGGTTTGTTGGGTTGTTTGGGGGGTAAAAGGCCACATTTAAGAGGTGCGCATTTCCAACTTGGAATTTTTTGTAGTCAGCCTGCGCCCATGTCCCATGTGGGACATGTAGGACTTTTTCCATAAACCGAAAGTCTATAAACCGAAAGACATTCGGTTTATAGACTTTTCGGTTTATGGAATACATGTAATGCTATTGGCTTTCTATAAACCGAAATAGAGTCCCCATTCATACGAATAGGTCAATTCAGTGCCGATCCTGGGCGGGTGCACGGGGTGCACCGCGCCCAGGCGCTGTAAAGCTCCGAAAGAGGAAGGCGCCCGGCATGGAGAGCTAGTGCTACTATGCACTTGCTCATGCCGGACGTGTTGTGATCCTACTCTGACGGGAGCAAAAACACGTGGCCAAACACGGAGGTGCGGCCCCCGTGTGATTGGCTTTGGTAACCGCACCTCCGTGGACTGATCTAAGCTAGAGGGACATGCTCCGCCCCCTCACGTTCAAAAACATCAGAGCGCCTGGATGTCAGCTGACATCCTGGCACTCAGAAGAAGAGTAAAACCGCTGCAGGGACTGGAAGCCCAGACTGCATGACAGTCTCCCTCCCAACTCCGCAACTAAAAGGTAGAGAGGGGGACAAACATTATAACATTTTTGTTTAAGTAAAAAAATAAAATACATCTCTGTGTAAGGGTATCTTGATGTGTGTTTGTGTATGTGTAAGGGTGTCTTGGTGTGTGTGTGTAAGGTGACTGTGTGTGTAAGGGTATGTGTGAGGGTGTCTGGTGGTGTATGTGTGTGTCATTTTGTGTATGGGGGTGTGTGTAAGGATGTTTGTGTATGTGTGTAAGGATGTCTGTGTGAGTGACTGGGTATGTGTATAAGGGTGTCTGTGTGTGCATGTCTATAAGGGTGTCTGTGTGTGCATGTCTATAAGGGTGTCTGTGTGTGTATGTGTATAATGGTGTCTGTGTGTTTATGTGTATAAAGGTGTCTGTGTGAGTAAAGGTGTCGGTGTGTGTGTGTGTAAGGGTATCTGTGGGGTTGTATGTGTAAGGATGTCTGTGTATGTGTGTAAGGGTGTCTGTGTGAGTGACTGTATGTCAGTGAGTGACTGTATCGGTAAGTGTTTGTCTGTAAGCGACTGTATCGGTGAGTGTCTGCCTGTGATTGACTGTGTATTGGTGAGTATATGTCTGTGAGCGACTGTGTATCGGTGAGTATATGTCTGTGAGCGACTGTGTATCGATGAGTGTATGTCTGTGAGTGACTGCGTATCTGTAATTGTATGTCTGTGAGTGACTGTGTATCGGTGAGTGTATGTCTGTGAGTGACTGTGTATCGGTGAGTGTATGTCTGTGAGTGACTGTATCGGTGAGTGGCTGGGTAATCTGTGTGTGTCTGTGAGTGACTGCTGTGTATGTGTGTCAGTATGCATACACTCACATAACATGCACTAATACACACTCACTAATACACATAACACTCACTAGAACACCTACATAACACTAATACACACTCACATAACACTTGTGAATACTCACAAAACATGCACTACATATACTCACACTAATATATGCGCACTAATACACACGTACAAACACACACTCACATAACGTTCACTAAAACACTCACTAATACACGTTCATATACATTGGCGTTTTTATCATGGTCACAGGGGTGCTACTGGTGTTTGGATGTATAGCATGTGGTAGTTTTACGTTTCTCCTGTGTAAACCTTTGCACCTGGGCCCAGTCATTTCTATTTACGCCTCTGTGTATTTGTGTATATTTAAGTATGTGATATATATGTATATATAACATGTGTGTGTACCCCTGGATTGCTATAACCAGTGTCAGAAGACTTAACCCCTGGATTACTATTTAGACAGGCAGTGCTAGAGGGCTTAACTCTTGCAATGCTAGACAGATATATGCAGGGTCAGTGGACTTAACCCCTGCAATGCTAGACAGATATAGGAAGTCTGCCACTCACACATACATAGGCAGTTTGTCACTCACACACACATAGTCTGTCACTCACACACACATAGTCTGTCACTCACACACACATAGTCTGTCACTCACATACACATAGTCTGTCACATAGACACATCAGAGTTATTGCCTTACGTACCCAGTGGTGGCAGGATGCTGCAACTTTGAGCTCCATGTGAAAGAGGAACTGAGTCAATCAGGAGAGGCCTCTGAGCTCTCAGCCAATCCGGAGTTAAGAGGTTTCACCTGATTGGCTGAGACCTACCTCTGTCAGCTCTCTCAATCCGGACTTTGCATTGCCCCCGATTGAGGCTTCCTGGGACATAACGTCCCATTTCGGGAATGTCCCGGGCATTCTGGGACACGCGGTCAACCTACCTCTTGCCCCCCACCCCAAATAAATTCCTGGAGATACCACTGTCCAGTTGACACAAACTACAAAAATCTCAGTCAGACACTGATTGAGCGAACAAGACACAGGTAAATGAGTGTTATTATGTTTAAACTATGTTTGCCATGCGTTGCCTTCTCCATCCATTTAATTAATAAGACATAAAACTGTTTTCTGAGCAAAGTTTCTTAGGAGTTTAACTAGTTAACTTGTTAGTTGGACTGTGCTAAATAATACTGTTGCATATATGAGTGAACATGTGTTTAATCATGATTATTAATATTGAATGTGCTAATCAAATGTGAAAATAAATATAATATGAGATGGTAGCATTGTTTTTATTTTCACACTTGTTTATAACATTCAGTACGAATGCTAGTGATTAAACATTTTCTCCATTAGTAATCACACTGGGTTTCTACTTTTCTCTTTTTTTTTAAATAATATATAATAACGTTTTTTTTATTTATTTATATTTCTTGAATACATTTGTAAAGGGGAGGGGTTAGTATTATAGCCACGCCCAACATGGGGGGCGCCCCAAAAAAATCCTGCACCCAGGCGCCTGTGACCCTAGGATCGGCCCTGGGTCAATTGACCTATTCGTATGAATGAGGACTCCATTTCAGTTTTACAGAATAGCATTAATATTTAAAGGGGCGTTTAAACTCTGCCTGTTCTCATCTTGGCTATTGCTAACTAGGTTTGAACTGCATATAAGGTTATTTTATCACTGTCCCTTCTTTGTCAGATGTGGCTCCTGTTTCTTTGTTTTGTCTCATCTAAAGTTATTTTGTTTGAGGCTGTGAAATTAAATATTAGAGATGTGATACACAGTGAAGATTATTTTTTGACAACTGTGACCTATAATATATATTGCAAGTTTGTTTTTAATAGAAAGTCACCTACAAACCTGTAATTCAGTCCCGTGAATATAGGCTAACTGTTTTGTTCTAGATTTGTTTTCTTGAAAAACCAAGACCAATAATTTAAGGTACTATTAAAACCTTTTCTTTGCTTTCAACAAAATATGTCCACAATGTCTCACAAGGCAGGCATTAACAACCTATTAAAAACAACTTAATTAAATGTTCGTAAAAAGAATAAGGGATGCTTGGTGTGTTTGGCAAGCATGATGCACTTACAGTGATTATTTTTAATGAACTCAAGCTATTTATAGCACAGCATTTAGTTAAAACGATTTTCTAGAACATTTTAGGGTTTTGAAAAATTGCTCGTATTAGATTGTTTCTCAGTGATTTACTCCCTGAGTTAATCATATAAGTGTAGTTTACTTTAAACTTCACCCATAAACATAATGCAATATTTATTGTTACAAAAAACCCCATAAAAAACAACCAAACAGTTAAACATATTACCTAATCTAGTGTAATGTACAGTACACAATATAAACAAACTAACTTTTCTTTTTATGCAGATTTATTTTACAGAATGCACTTTCATTTACACATTACATCATTCCTAATCTGCCTTCAGTGAGGGACATGGCTGGCAGAGCCATTATTATGGCAGATAATCCTCACTCTTGTTAAATATGATTGTCATTTTTAGAGATTAATTACCCTTCTTCTCCGTGAATAATTAAGGAAAGTGAGTTGGTTTGCTGATTGGCAAAGCAGTGATGATAATTGTTAGTCTGCTGTATCAAGTAAAAAGTTGTTCAAATGGTCGCTCTGAACAATAGTTTGCATTAAAAAAATATTTTACTCTGTTTTATTACTTCTGATTTCACGTATATGTATGTATGCATGCATGTGTGTTTAACCATTTTTTTTAGTGATGCATTTAATGTTTACATGCTGCCTTGCAGAATATTTAATCCATATATGTTCAGAGTTGTAATCAATTAATTAGTCAATGTAGAGAAGGTGGCAAACCACCCAAGTGCTTGCACACAATTAAATCAGGGTATGACCCCATTACATACACATTACATGCCCCCATAACATGTCCCCATCCCATGCTCCATTACCCCATCACCCCATTACATGCCTCCATCACCCCATCATATGCCCCATCACCCCCATTACATGCCTTGATCACCCCCATTAAATGCTCCCATCAAATGCCTCCATCGCCCCATTACATGACCCATCACCCCATTACATGCATCAATCACCCCATTACATGCCCCATCACCCCCATTACATTTCCCCATCACCCCCAATACATGTCCCCATCACCCTCAATACATGCCCCATCATCCCCCATGCCGCCTTTTTGGCTCTCCCGCGGTGTGTGCAGAGAGGTCAAGTGACCCGGTGCGTGTCTGACGTCAGAGTGCTGGTCACGTGCAAATACCCCTCGACTTACATCTGAGGTTCATCTTATAATCAGACCTCAAATCGAGGTCTGAGTATAAGACTGGGATCCAGGTCTCCCACAGACCTGCAGGGGACCTGGATCCTAGACATGTGCAAAACTAAAATTTTCGTTTAGTTTTCGTCCATTCGGACGAAAATGTTATTTATTTCGTCTAAAACTAATTTCGTTCATTACTACATTCGTTTCGGACGAAATTCGTTCATTATTTTCGTTTCGTTTTATTCGTTTCGTTTTATAGAATAAGTGTAATACTATTGGCTTTCTATAAACCGAACGAGAGCCCCATTCATAAGAAATTCTTATGAATCGGGCTCTCGTTCGGTTCATAGAAAGGCAATAGTACTACATGTTTACTATAAGCCGAAAGTCTATAAACCGAAGGTCGTTCGGTTTATAGATTTTCGGTTTATAGAATACATAGAATTACATGTAATTCTATGTGTTCTATAAATCGAAAGTCTATAAACCGAACGACCTTCGGTTTATAGACTTTCGGTTTATAGAAAACGAACAGTAGTAGTGCCTTTCTATGAACCCATTCATTAGAATTATGAATGGGTTCATAGAAAGGCACTACTACTGTACGTTTTCTATAAGCCGAAAGTCTATCAACCGAACGTTCGGTTTATAGGCTTTCGGTTTATGGAATACATGTAATCCTATTGCTATTCTATAAACCGAACGTTCGGTTTATAGAATAGCAATAGGATTGTATGTATTCCATAAGCCGAAAGTCTATAAACCGAACGTTCGGTTTATAGACTTTCGGCATTTGTAATGCATGTAATAGTACTATTGGCTTTCACTACACAGAGACAGAGTGTCAGGCTTCCATTTTTACTTTTGTTTTTTTTTTACTCGCGATCACGTCATTAGGCCTCGCCCCCTTCATTAGGCCACGCCCCTTTCAATGACACGATCTTCCTGTGACTATAAATAACAGTCTGCAACAGACACAAATCGCTGAGTATTGTCTTTAGCAGCTGTTGTTCCTGACTCCTTAGCTTCAAGCTACCTTAGAGTATCCTGCTTCTTTCATTTTTGATTACCTGTTGCTGACCCGGATATCCTCGACCATTCTGATTTCTCCAATCCTGACCTTTGGCTTCCTGAATCGAATTGTGTACTTCTCCAATCCTCTGAATACGGACCGTCCCTGTTATCCTGCATTTTTCTCTATCACCTAATCGCAAGTACCTTCCATATCTTCAATCAAGTGTTCCATCATATTTTTTACTTTATACTTCAATCAAGTTACATATATTTTTCCATATTACTTCAAACCATTTGTTTTTTCTCTGCAATCAATATCAGTCAGTTTTTCTTCTTTTTGCTGCTAAACTTTAATACAAGAATTGCTTAAACGATATACCTTGTGTGGATTGTCATTTATTTCTGCAGTTGAGTTTCCAAATATTCTTAAAGTCACAGCTACCCTGACACAGAGTCTCCATTCATAAATTTATGAATATATATATATCAAGAGAGAGAACGCCTAATAACTTGATGCCCTATGTGTACTTTGTACCAAGAGCTTCATGGTGAGTAGATAATATATCATTAAAATGAGATGGGAATATCAGTTTTTTGTAAACTGTTAATAGAAAATAACTGTCCCCTGGGTGCACTGGCAAGTCCTTGTGGTGCACTGGCACATTTGTGATTGCAATAGCAAGTCTCGTATGGTGCAGCAATGAGTTGCAGGGACATGTCCTGTGAGTGCTATATTGTGGGCAGAACTGGTATGAAAGGGGACAGAGGAAGGAACATAGAGCACCAGGGGGTAAGCTGTTTTTTCTATAAGAGTCCCCAAACTTTCTGATGGTTGGGTGCATTACCATCATGGTGAATACCTCTAACTTACTTCACCAAGTGGAGACTCTCGCTAGATTCTGCATCACTGGTCCATTTTAGACATGTGCATTCGTTTTCGAACGAATACATTTTCGTCCGAAAATAGCATTTTCGTCCATTCGTCCGAAAAACGAAGAACGAAAATGCTAAGCTAACGAAAGCCGAATGAACGAATGGTTAATAAACGAAAATCTTTCGTTCATTCGTCCATTCGTAGTACTATTGCATTCTATAAGCCGAAATAGAGTCGGTTTATAGAATACAATAGCATTTAACTACACGGAGACAAAGTCTCCATTCATAAATTTATGAATGGAGACTCTGTCTCCGTGTAGTGAAATGCCGACAGCCTATAAACCGAACATTCGGTTTATAGGCTGTCGGCTTATGTAATACATGTAATCCTATGGCTATTCTATAAACCGAACGTTCGGTTTATAGAATAGCCATAGGATTACATGTATTCCATAAGCCGAAAGTCTATAAACCGAATGTTCGGTTTATAGACTTTCGGCTTATAGAAAACATGTAGTACTATTGCCTTTCTATGAACCGAACGAGAGCCCCATTCATAAGAATTTCTTATGAATGGGGCTCTCGTTTGGTTTATAGAAAGCCAATAGTATTACATGTATTCTATAAAATGAACGAATAAAAATTAACGAAACGAAAATAATGAACGAATTTCGTCTGAAACGAATGCAGTAATGAACGAAATTCGTTTTAGACGGAATAAATAACATTTTCGTCCGAATGGAATAAAAACGAAACGAAAATTTTCGTTTTGCACATGTCTAGTCCATTTATACATATCAGACATGATAACATATTTTTAGAAAGAGATACTGTAGAAACACTGTAGATGGCACTTACAGATCTGCCATTTTCTTAGCTCATAGCACAAGTTTTATTTCACTTAATCCGTGAGAACTCTGGGTTAATTATTTGCTTGTAAATGTTTTGTGTTTGACAATAATTGAGGGAATAAAATGTCATTTCAATGAAACACATAAGAATGATCTTTGTTCATTCACTAGATGACAAGAGTGCCATGTTTTCCACAGACGGGCTTTCTGTATAGCAAGAGCACATAATACACTATTTGTGCTTTGCCCTTGAGAAAATTCATCATCTGGTAACCAGGTACAATATTCCAAGAAGACCTTTCCAACCTACAGAACGTTTTAGCTTACACTGAAAATTACCACTTGTAAACCAAATTTTCTACAAAAGCTATGGACAACAGTGGCATTAAACGTACTTAAACATTTGTGTCTAAGTAGTTTATATCCTACTGAAAAATCAGACACTACCATTGTCTAGGAATTAAAGACGAAAAGATGATGCCACAGATAAGAATCAACTTACTCAAGGTCTGACTATTTGAGCTCAAATCAAAGCACCTGCTTTTTGCATTTCCGCCAGCTAGAATAAGTCTGTAAAAATAAATTCAGCTTTTAGACTTGTTCACTATGCTTTGGAATTGATAACTATCTATTTTAGGGAGCTATAACAGAACCCTTTTGTTCGTGTCATTATTACCAACATGATGGATTACTAATGATTGCTTACATTATGTGTTAGGATGCCTTTCCATTCCATAAATGTAGAGTTAACGTGTGAACAATAGTATATGAATGTGCAGCAGCTCTGATGTGAGCCAAAATTCTTATTACTTTAGACAGCTTGTTATTAGCACTGGTTTCTGTGCTTCTTTATAAGGACAGATGAACTTTACTAGTTTAGTTCTTGAAGTACTGAGAAACAAATTAACAATCTGCAATTGTTTTCTCTCATATAGAGATCGACTACTGACCCTAATAGTATAAGTAGGGAAAGCTGCAAAGAACACAAAAATAAATATTACATTAGGTTCCCGAAAATATTATAGACCTCCTATAGATGTCCTATCTCTTTCCTGTGTAAAAAGTATTATACACAGGGGTAAGCACAGACATGGGAATTTACTGGACCTGGTGATGGACAATTTAATGATGTTCTGTGGACCTTCACTGACCTTGCCATGCACACTTTGCCTATCCCTGAATATAAGCAGTATTTCCACTGACTGAAGTTCAGTTCATTTTTCAAGTACATGCTCCTTACCTGGTAGTGAATCTTGATGTAGCAAATTAGAATAGTAATATACAAATTATTACTAAATGAAGACTGATATCACACATATGTGACATGGATCATGCAATGTTCAATACGATCATTTTATTGTATTAAAAGAAAGATTGTATTAAAAGGAAAAGAAAGATTTAAAGATGATGGAAGTTTGCATTTCTCCGAAAATTATTTCGTCCATTGATGCATTTGTTTTCATTTCAGGAATTCTATCCCTGCAAGTAGAATTCCCAAAATGCAGCTTATTTCATGGTCATTTCAGAAGCAGCTAGAATATTGAAATGCTGTAGAATGTCTGCTGAATTGTCTGTAGAAATGTCTTGTGATAATCAGAGCTTCTAAGTGGAGCTTAGAGCTTGGAGCTCATCCATTTGTTTTTTTCATCCAACTTTGTATTTGTTTTTGGACAAATTAACATGGAATCTCCTTAAAGGAACAAATACAGCATAATGCAAAATTTAATGAATTACACATAATTATTATGTATATTAGAAAGTAAATACCAGTCTCATTCACTTCCTAAAACTGGAAACTTACAACTGGAATACAAATAAATAACAAATAAATAGGTATATTAAATTAAATTATTGGTAAAACCAGCTCTTAGTCAATAGTGATTATATGGAGAATATTCAAAAGATGGGTTTAATGTGATTCACGTTACAAGTCTAAATGATTTGTTTAATCTCCCACATCTCGACAGATTCTAGAATTTAAGTAATGTTAAATCAAACTTCTAGTCTTTGCAATTATTCTCATATTAATGCCATCTTTTTCAAAGAAGCAACAAAACATCTGGTCATTCAGTCATCACTAAAATGAGAAAACAAAGAGAACCAACCAAACTATCTTTGTTTCCAAATTCTGCAGCTCTGCAAACCAAGCAAACATAAACCACAGAGCATGAAGGCATGTTATATATATTTGTTCTGGGCCCTGGAGTCGAGCACTTGGAGAGTAGGGTGGGCCAGAGCTCCACTCCACATTTTGGAGATTCATGGGAGACTGCAGGTGAGGAATACAGTTCTAGTGTTCCAGCAGTCTGATTAACCTCACCTGCAAAAGATAATTAATCTCAGGTGCTGTTAAATACTCCCCCCTGCCAAGAAGGAGAGTAGATTGTGTTTTGCGTCCTGTGAGGTGTAACAGGAGAGACTAAAAGAAACCAAAACAGAAAGGTGAATATATTTCTGTTGGCAAGCACAAGAACTTTTGTTTTGTTTTTTTGAAATATATTATGCTGTAAGCTTTTGAATCTTGGAGCTACATTAAAAAGATAACTTTACCTAGACCAGCTTGTGGATTGTCTCTAAAACTCTGGAAGACTGTGTGTGGAACCCTAATCCCAGGCTAGTGCGTTGTAAAGATTTGTGAGATGTGGGAATCAGTAGATCTCCAAAAGTTTTATAGTAGGCAATGGTAAGTCCATCTGGGCCTGGACTTTTTCCTTGTGGGGTGTCTTTGATTGCCTAAGCCACTTCATCTGGGGTGATCATGTCCTCTAACATGTGCATGCTGGTGTCATCCAGTTTGGTCAGCATGTGCTTGTCTAGATACGTCTGTATGCTCTGGTGAAGGGTGGGGTCTGGGGGAGAAATGCTTGTGGGGTGTAAGTTGTATAGTTCCTGGTAGTATTGTTGCAATACTTCTGCTATTTGTTTAGTATGGTGACATACTTGTCCCGACTTGTCTTTTATTTTAGGTATGTACCATGTGTTTATTGCGTAAGGCTCTGGCCAATAGTTTGCCTGGTTTATCGCCCTGGGCATAAAATGTGCCATGAAGCTTTTGTATGGATCTTTGCATTCATATGTCACACAAAGATGCAAGGTCACTCCTCAGTTTAGTCAACTCAAGAAACACAGACGGGGAGAGAGTCCGTTTGTGCGGGGTCCGTTTAGCTAATATGTCGGTCATTTCTTGCATTTTCTATTTCTCTAAATGTGAACCCAGGCTTATAAATTGCCCCACATCACAGCCTTGTGAGCCTCCCACACATATTGTGGAGGGGTGTCCGGGTTTAAATTTTCTGCGAAATAGTTTTGTAGGTTCGACTGAAGTGTAAGTACATTAACGGGGTCTTTGATGATCGTCTTGTTGAGCCTCCAGTATGTTATTATTTTTGGGATTGTAGGGAGGTTGATTATGGCTCATGTCGGTGCGTGGTTACTCCCGGTGATGGTGTCTATGTGTGCCTGTACTAGTCAGTCAAGGTGTCTATGTCTAATAAATATATAGTCCAGTCTTGTGTATTTGCTATGTGGGTGGGGAAAAAAGTGTAGTCTTTAGTGCTCAGGTAGAGAATCCTCCACGTGTCTATGAGCTGCATGTGGTGTAAGGCTTGTTTTACCTTTTTCGTTCGATGGAAAGCAAGAGAGGATGCCCCGGTTGAGGAGTCCAGAAGAGGGTCTCGAGGGATGTTGAGATCTCCTCCAAAAATTAGCATTCCTTCCGCAAAGTCACTCAAAAATCGTAATATGGAACAAATAAAAAGGTGTTGTTTAGTGTTTGTGGTGTAAACATTGGCAATAGTGACCATTTTGTTACCTATGAGGCCCTTTAGGAACACAGGTCTTCCATCATTATCATTCCAGGTAGCGGTTATGGAGATGGGAAGCAATTTGTTTATAAATATTGCTACTCCCTTGTTTTTTTGGAATGGAGAGTGTAAGGACGGGTTCTCCTACCGTGGGTGATGGAGTCCAGATGCAGGAGGTATAGCTGCACACACGTGCAAACAGAGACACTGCCCCAAAGCAGTTGGAGATGGTAACAACTGCAGTGACAGTGAATGGGTGCACGAGGGCAAACAAAGTCCGAAGCAAGGTACACAAGGGTGAGGCAAAATCGTAGTCAAATCCAGAAGTAGAGGTCAGGTCTAGCAGCAACGGTTCAGGAACGAAATAACCAAGCAAGGAGTGAGAGGAGGAGTGGTTATTTATAGTGCAGCACAGTAATGCATCTCACCTGGAGCTCCCTGTTTAAAGGAGAGGGTAGGGCCACACCCTCTCTGTAGCTGAAAGGAAAGCTACCTAGAAGTGGGTTTCCTGAACAAGGGCTATATCAATGCGTTTTCCTTTCAGTTCCCCCAGAAGCCTCTTGCGTTTACTTGGGGGAGTTTAACCCTTTTGCATTAATGGAGGAGATGTTAAGATTTAACATGTCATGAATGTTGGGTGTCAAAATGGGTATAGAAAAAAACTGAGCGACAAGTACACCAAAGGCAAGCCGGTTCCACTGGTAAAAGTCAGGAAATGTCCTCGTGGATATTGGATTCTGGGTGCCTCGTTTTATAGCTGTAGCGGCAGCATTGTGACATAAATGAGAAAAAGAGCAAACGCCTGCACTCCAAAAATCCGGAATAAAATATATCAAAATTTATTAATAGGATACTTGATCCAAAAAAGGTAAAATCATTAGGCAACACGGACAATAAAATGACTACATAGAGAGGGGGAACCTTCCTTAAGCGCTTCACTTGTGAAAACCACGCTTAGTCATAGGCTTATATTTTGATATATTTTATTCCGGATTTTTGTAGTGCAGGCATTTGCTCTTTTTCTCGTTTATGCCAAAATGGGTCTCAGGATTGGAAGGCCTATGTTTCGTTCAGGGTTACACCACAAAACAATAACAGAAATATACAGGTATCAAGGTTAGACTGTGAGTATAAAGAGTGAACGAACTCACGGCTGCTATCCGCCTGCTGCATGGGTGGGAGGGTAGAATATATAAGAGGGGTTTATTTACAAATGACAACAAAGGTGTACAATTTTTCGGCACAAACGGGTTTTGGAGCCCGTTCCGCCGAAATAGAATCAGCTGGAGTGTCTAGGTCACGTAAATACCTCTGGGAAACACCCAGCGGGTCGTATCCTAATATACAAGGACACTATGCTGTAATTTCCTATGCCAGCTATATGTTCGATCGATAGATGATTCCTGGGTGCCCTGTGCCAATATTCGAGATATCAAGACTTGTCTTGATAAAATGATGTGCACTTATGGCTACTTTTGTGATAATTTTCTCAGAGCCCAATGCCAGTATCTGATTCATGCCAAAACATGACTCATGCCATCAAACTAACACTTAGTAAGGGTTTGGTTTCTCCTGTTCAACTACTGCAAAAATGTGGGTCCTATATTCATTGGTACTTTTCCCATCATTAATTTGGTTAATTCTCTGACTGTTTCATTACACCTACATATACATCTCAATCTTTACCCAGTGCTTCATGTCTCTCTTCTTCAGCTGTTGGTACCTAATACTTTTTCCAGCAGGACTGTACCTTGACCAGCCTCTACTCACATGGATGGCAAGGAGGAGTTTGATATGGAAGATATTTCTGACTTTCACATTCCATGTGTGTCTTGCTTTCATCTGCTTCATCCTGATTGACCAGGAGGGTCACACATAAGGAAGAGTTCATCAGGCTCTGTCTTGAAATAGGTACATTTTGAACTGTATGCATACTCCCTGTGTGTCTGTCATCAGCACTTTTCATGCTGCAGCTTTTCTTGTACCTGCTTCCAGTTAGAGTATTAAAGCATGCCTGAACTAAAGCTCAGTGCTCATTTGTTTTGGGTCTGCAACTTACCTTTTGTGCTTTGATTCTTTGGCTTCTAAAACTCTGTTGTTTTGAATTACAAGTCGGTGCTGCCTGCCTTGACTGCCCTGGACCGTCTAACTTTGTCTTCTGAACTCCATTGATGCCGGCCCTCTGGGGCTAACAATTACAATTACCTTTTAAAAAGTTCCTGCTACACAGTTATGTCCCATTGAAACATGCCCCAATATAGCCAACGGATATAGAACAAACAATAAAAAAAAACTTGTCTGCTTCATGTAAAATCTTCCTGAGTTGACAAGGTTTACTATTTTCCTTTGTTTTATATCATCCCACTAGCATTTTATCCTGGCTTGTAATATTTGTCTATTTTATATCCTGGCTAGCAACAGTGATAAAAAAAAAACTATATCTGTATATAAAAGAAATACACATATAAAGAAAACACAATTCGAAATAAAACGGATAATCTTTCTGCTTGCCCCCGTTATACTAGTGGACATCATTTTTGTACAACACTGGTATGGTTGCTACTACTATTACCACTACCTCTAGTATGACTAGCAATATTAGCATTATGGAAATATACAGATATCTTAAGTTGGAATGAAATATATATAAAAGGTTATGAAATAAAACAAAGGAAGCATGTAAACTATGTCAGTGCAGAAGGTTTTACAAAAAGCAGGCAAACATTTCTGTTGTTCGCTCTGTAAACTATAGAAAATACTGGGAAATGTCTCAATCTGGGATCACTTTATAGTCGGTGCCAATGTTTATTACAAATACTATTGATATAACATGCACTTTCCTTACTGCTTGTAATGAATTAGAAATTCACAAAACACAGAGAAAACATGATTCTGAAATATTTTTCAGATCAAGCTGTTTGGATGGATAACATGCCTGTCACGCGGTTCAATCAGGAATTTAGATGCTCCTTCAAAGACCTAAATTCTTTGGTACTTAAAAATAAAAATTCTGGCATAGGTATTGTCAAGATAGAACTGCAGAGCTCCCACTCCTGCCAGTTATAGCTGTTTATTCCATTAAAGAGAACAAGGTCCCACAGGTTTCTCACTATAATGCAATAATGGTGTCAAGAGGCTGGACCTTATGAAGAATGTCGGACTGGAAACAAAAACCAGCCTTGGAAATATTGTATACCAGCCCATAACAAAATGTAATTTTACTAGCATCATACCATAATATAATATTTTTGTTTATAAAAAAAAACATGTGAAGAGTGTATTATTTATAGATAATACTGATATATACCCCTGCCTAGGGCAATTTATACCTAAAGTATGGACACAAGGTTATATCGAACACAATGCCCTAATATATAACCCATGTACAGTGCAGTATATAGGCCCCAATATGTACAGAAATATCACGGCAATGTGTGAAACATATCCTTGTGTACATACTGAGAGCATTTATTGCCCTGTGCAGAAGTATATATCAGGGCAGTGTGCGAGTTATAAACTTAGGTACATACTGGGTGGATATATTGACGTACCTCAGCACCCAAATCATGTGCATCGAAGGGCTTGCCGCAGCACCCAGAACTTGACCCAGCACTCAGATTGCCATCACATGACTTGCCCCAGCACCCAGGACTTACCCCAGCACTGAGATTGCACTTCCATGACTCACTCCAGCACCCAGCCCAGAGCTGAGATTGCACCACAGAACTTGCCCCACATGTGGATCCAAAGTCATTTCTCGGGAGAGGCACTGCCCATGTCAGTCTGTCTTTTCTTCTCTTCCATGTGTGTAGTCTCTCTCCCCACTCATTTCTGTAGTCTCTCTCGCTCCCTCTCATTTCTGCAGTATCTCTCTCCCTCTTATTTCTGTAGTGTCTCTCCCCCTCTCATTTCCGTAGTGTCTCTCCCCCTCTCATTTCCGTAGTGTCTCTCCCCCTCTCATTTCCGTAGTGTCTCTGTATTCTCTCTCTCTCCCCTGTAGTATCTCTCTCTGTGCCCCTTTAGTGTCTCTCTCACTATATAGTGTCTCTCTCTCTCCCCCTGTAGTGTCTCTCTACCCCTCACCTTTAGTGTCTCTCTCTGTCCCCCTGTAGTGTCTCTCTCTCACCCTGTAGTGTCTCCCTCTCACCCTGTAGTGTGTCTCTCTCTCCCCCTCAGCAATATACAGCGGTGGTCAGATTTCTTAAAATTGAGTCATGCCACAGCAGCCTCAGGGCAGACGGCCTATCATCATTTTTCCAAGTATCCTGGTGGGCTCTGTTCACATTGCTTAGCTTCAGCTTATTATATCAGACAATGAAAGCAATGATTATTGCAATTCCTAGATACAATAAAAGCATTGGAAATGATTTGCAAAAATGCATCAAACACAAATTACATCTGCCACTAAGACTACAATTCTAAGACGAGGAGATCAGTTGAGTAGTAAAATGAGCAGAGTTATCATTATATAGCATTAAGGAGGAACGTAAGGAGGTGATGTGCAATGGGAGTGGGTCTATGGAGAAGGAGAGCTATGCTGAAGATGAGAGGAAAGAGATATACTAAAGGGGGGCTTATATAGAAGTGGTAGGGGCTATGGATTAGAAACTGGATGTTATATTGCAGATGTGCAAAAGCAAGGCAAGAAGAGGACTATTGTGGACAGTGAAAGAGTGGGCTAAGAAGTCCTCTGAAGGACATGTGACTGTGATGGACTGTAGGACAAAAGGGAAAGAGAACAAAGCCAGGACCATGACAAAATATAGATTCCTACTCAGCCAGACTGGTCTCTAGGGGACAAACTAACATATAAGTATCTGGTTTCCTGGTAGGTTAGTCTATTCCTGAATTGATCGATTGGTTAATGGGACTCAACGGGTAGTTTGGGATTTCCTAAACAGCAGAGACTGGACAACTTATTTTTACACAATTGTGATCATTATAACATTAGCAGTTAATACTACTATTATGCAATCTGAGCTATGCAGTATACTAAAAGAATACAATGTGTAAATACATTTAGTACTATTTAAATATGAAAGTAAGTTGTATAAGTATCTATGTATGTGATTTAAGCTTATATAATAATCATATATTCGTTGTAAAATATCTTATGAAGAAAGAACATGTTGGAGGGAAACCTGTAAGACATTCTAGAACAGGTTTCAAAGGCAGTTCATGCAGTACAAAACAGTGGCTCAAATGGGGCTATTCACTAAAAGGTGAGTTGAGGTGAGATGAACATTTAGTCTCAAAGATGTAGATACATTGTGTTGGCACAAACCCTGGGAGTTTGCTAAGTCAGGGAAACTCACCAGGATTCTCCCTGAACAATGTATAGATAAATTCACCTGCAAATGACCTTTCAGTGAACATCCCCCAGTGTGTTAATACACAACTGGTAATAGATTGCCATTTTCAGACTTCTGCAAGTCCCTCCCACCGCTATTTAAGAAATGGAAAACTAGTATGAGCAAGGTATAGGTTTAAAGTGGGAGTAAAGTGACAAGTAAATAAGTGACTGTGTGAAGACTGGCATAGTGTGACTGAGAAGTCACCAGCTGAAGTAACACTTACTCATCAGACTCTCTACAGTAAACCCACTTAGTCAAATGGAGTATGCTAACTAGAGTTGCTTAAATAAAACCTTAGTATCATGCAAACATTACAGAACCTGAATTCAAAAAGTATTTCATTCAAAGTAAATGTTTATTTAACTGTAAGAGTATTTTGAGTTTATTCATATTTTATATCATGTGGGCAGGATGTGTCCCATACCTACCAACATGACCCACCAGCAACATGGATCTCTGGGGAGTGTGGCTTGGGAACGGGAGTTCTAAAGCACTAGTGAGCAATATCACTATATTTGTTCAATTATAAAACAACAAAAATGTATTCAGAGCTCAAAAAACTGCGATCAAAGTAAAATGCTGCAATCAAACAGCTTTCTTGGGAGCCTCTCTAGGCTATCCAGGAAAGTGAAACTAGAAAAAAAATTGTGTGGGTGGATGGAGTGGGTCGATCAAGACTTAGGCAGACAAGGATCATCCATAATTTGTTTATTTGTTGTTGCGTTCACTGTGTAAATCTATCACAGTGATGATCATATGCAGTATTGCAGAGGCATTTTAACCAGCCTAGGGGCTGTCCTACCGCAAATCCACGGAGGTGGGTAGGATGAGTTAATTGTGGTTGCCTTAAGAGTTAGTCAGGCCAGGATTAACCATATTTGTTTTTTACTTTATTGATGCGATCACTGTGAAAATCAAGATAGATACCATGTCCCTGAAAGTAAAGTACAGGTTGAGTACCCCTATTATACAAAAATGTTCTTAAAATGTTATCACAAATTGTAAATTCCACACACACCTGTCAGAATGCAAGCAACAGTTTATTCAGCGTCCAGCCCACTTAAGCTGTGATGTAGCCTTTCCATGCATGTGCAGATTCCCCCACACACACAAAATGTAACACAATGACACATGTGCAGGCCTTACACACCAACAGCACTTTGCTCTTTCTAGTATTTGCATTGATACTGCTGTATTCCCTGAGACTTTAAATATCTTATTGGTGAAAATGATCCGTTATCTGAAATGTTCCATCCAAAATATTTCTGGTCTCAAGCATCTTGGATAAGGGATACTCAGTATATAATAAAAATAATTAAGTGAGTGGCAGAGTGCAAGTGTACATATGGTGGCAAAAACAGTGGTTTTGATTTTTTTCCCAATAGGGTTATCTTATGTTCAGGTCCTTTTTTCTTTCAATAAGGTCCAAAGTTTGGGGGCTTATCTTATAATCAGAATGATCATATAATCAAACAAATAATGGGATATTGACCCCAAATCAGGTGTGTCCCCCATTAAGAGAGAGGGGATATTATGTTCCAAGATATATTAGCAAAACAATTTGTTATTTGGTTAAATGTCTATGAGTCTTATTAAATCCAGGCATAAATAAGTCTCACCTTATATGCTTGCAGTGCCCTTAAAACAGTCATGCTTTATGCAAGCATTTAAGCTCATATTCCCTTTTGTGTAGACTGTTTGTGTAAATCTTCTTAGTTTTATATAATGGGTATTATACAAATGTGATACCAACATGAATGAGCTTAAGCATCACTATGTTCTTTCTTTACATTATGTAGACAGAGTTATAGTAATTATAACACTCTGATATCAGCCCAGAGTTAACATGAATTGACTTTAGCCTATAGCTAGCTTAGCACAGAAACCTTTGTACTTTTGTAGAATTGGGCCAAATATTTACTGAAATGAGAGACTTTTAATCCTTTCGCGACAGTGCCCGTCCATGTATGGGCTGCCTTTAAAATAACGCAATCGTAGTGGTTTTCCAGTGAATCTGTGGCTTTCCTGGAAGCTTTACGAGTGAAGGCTATCCAGTAAAGCAACAAAAAAAATGGACACCGGGACCGCCCATGGGCAGTCTTAAAATGACAGGCACTGACCGGTCAATCACACCCTCTCCCTCTATGCAAATTGGGTGAGAGATGCTTCAGACTGCCTTTGATGGAGGCAAGTCTGAAACACCCAGAAAAGGGGCTGTCTTAGCCTGCAATAGCTGAGACAGGCTGCCTCAGCCATTGCAGGGGATTTTGTGATATGTCATGGTGTCATTGACATCTTCCACCAAATTTGGGGGAAGAGATGGGATAAGTTGATCCTTGTTGCCTTAACAGTTAGGCAGACCAGGATCAACCATAATTTTTTGCATTTATTGATGTGATCTATGTGTTGTGTAAACTGATTGTCAACAGCCTTCCCCTCTCTCACTTTAATCTTGTATCAGAGAGAGAGAGGAAAGATATATACTGTGTCCCAGAGAAAAAATAAAAAAAAGTTTTTTTAATTTTTACACTCTTTATTAAAACTTATGCAGTACACAAAGGGTTACGTTTAAAAAAAATGGTCGCACATGCCCTATCTGTCCTTAAAAGAACAGTATATGATATGGGGGATTCATTTAAGAAGCAAGCAGGCACTTTTATTTAAATGCACACATAGCTAAAGTTGTGAAATAGCTATTGACATCAAAACAAAAACACATTGTCCTGAAGGGGATAAAACCCACAACAACTTGACTATCTGCAAAACCTATTGCAGATGCACCGGGTCACTGCAGCTATCCGAAGCCCATTAATAAGGTCAGGTTGTTTCCTGTTTCACATGAGGAGACAGGTTGTTTTCCTCAGGAACTCCAGCCAAGATATAAAAAAACCCTCCTTAATTAGTTTTACAGGCATGCATCTATCAGTTTCTTCAGAACTGGTAAACATTTTGTAAACAGCATAGAGTTATTGCAAACAAAACAATTGCAATTTTTGATTATACAAAAAACAACAACATTTTGGTTGGGATAATAAGTCAGTTTAAAACTCCCCTTCCAAAACCATGGCCCAGTTGTCACCTGTAGCCGGGCAAATCAGTGAATGAAGACCTTCGAGAAACTATCTTCAGCCTCAAACTGGCCAGTCCGATGGAGACCAGTGGGCATCACAGAATTTCTGAGGTTGCAAAGGCCCTGCTGATAATGTGGTGCATGGCTTCCACTATCTACTTAACAGCAAAGATCAACAAACTAATACTCATCCGGCTGTCATAACAAGTTGTAGACTAGTATAAATTGAGGTTTACCGAATGCTTTACACCAGGGGTCCTCAAACTACGGCCCGCGGGCCACATGCGGCCCGCCGAGGACATTTATGTGGCCCGCGGGGGGTGCTGCTGGCACCCACCCCGTTTACTTTTTTTTTTCTTTCTGGCAGCCGCAAAGGATGCGGCTGCAGGAAGAAAAAAAAAAAAAAAATTCACCGCGACCGGATGTGACGTTACGTCACATCCGGATCCGGTAACTGTTTCCCTCCTCCACAGGAGGCCACCGCGCGAGACGTCCGGGGACACAGCAGCTGGAGGTAAGTGATGGGGAAGCGGGGGAGGAGGGAGGGATAACGAGCACTATTCCTGGCCTCTGACTGGCATAATATTCCTAGGCATCTGACTGGCATCATATTCCTGGCCTCTGACTGGCATAATATTCCTGGGCATCTGACTGGCATCATATTCCTGGGCATCTGACTGGCATCATATTCCTGGGCATCTGACTGGCATATTATTCCTGGGCTTCTGAATGGCATAATATTACTGGGCATCTGACTGGCATCAAATTCCTGGGCATCTGACTGGCATAATATTCCTGGGCATCTGACTGGCATCATATTCCTGGGCATCTGACTGGCATCATATTCCTGGGCATCTGAATGGCAAAATATTCCTGGGCTTCTGAATAGCATAATATTACTGGGCATCTGACTGGCATCATATTCCTGGGCATCTGACTGGCATCATATTCCTGGGCATCTGACTGGCATAATATTCCTGGGCATCTGAATGGCATCATATTCCTGGCCATCTGACTGGCATAATATTCCTGGGCATCTGACTGGCATCATATTCCTGGGCATCTGACTGGCATAATATTCCTGGGCATCTGAATGGCATAATATTCCTGGGCATCTGAATGGCATCATATTCCTGGGCATCTGAATGGCATAATATTCCTGGCCATCTGACTGGCATCATATTCCTGGGCATCTGAATGGCATAATATTCCTGGGCATCTGAATGGCATCATATTCCTGGGCATCTGAATGGCATAATATTCCTGGCCATCTGACTGGCATCATATTCCTGGGCATCTGAATGGCATAATATTCCTGGGCATCTGAATGGCATAATATTCCTGGCCATCTGACTGGCATCATATTCCTGGGCATCTGAATGGCATAATATTCCTGGCCATCTGACTGGCATCATATTCCTGGGCATCTGAATGGCATAATGTTCCTGGGCATCTGAATGGCATCATATTCCTGGGCATCTGACTGGCATCATATTCCTGGGCATCTGACTGGCATAATATTCCTGGGCATCTGACTGGCATCATATTCCTGGCCATCTGACTGGCATAATATTCCTGGGCATCTGACTGGCATCATATTCCTAGGCATCTGACTGGCATCATATTCCTGGGCATCTGACTGGCATCATATTCCTGGGCATCTGACTGGCATCATATTCCTGGGCATCTGAATGGCATAATATTCCTGGGCATCTGACTGGCATCATATTCCTGGGCATCTGACTTGCATCATATTCCTGGGCATCTGACTGGCATCATATTCCTGGGCATCTGACTGGCATATTATTCCTGGGCATCTGACTGGCATAATATTCCTGGGCATCTGAATGGCATAATATTCCTGGGCATCTGAATGGCATCATATTCCTGGGCATCTGACTGGCATCATATTCCTGGGCATCTGACTGGCATCATATTCCTGGGCATCTGACTGGCATAATATTCCTGGGCATCTGACTGGCATATTATTCCTGGGCATCTGACTGGCATAATATTCCTGGGCATCTGAATGGCATAATATTCCTGGCCATCTGACTGGCATCATATTCCTGGCCATCTGAATGGCATCATATTCCTGGGCATCTGACTGGCATAATATTCCTGGGCATCTGAATGGCATAATATTCCTGGCCATCTGACTGGCATCATATTCCTGGGCATCTGACTGGCATAATATTCTTGGGCATCTGACTGGCATAATATTCCTGGGCTCTGACTGGCACACTATTCCCATTGAAATACTGGTAAGTTTGTTGATTTAACTTTACTTTAAATATTGTATTTGTTCTCGTTTTGTTCAAAATAAGATATATGCAGTGTGCAATGTGTGCATAGGAATTTCTTCATAGTTTTTATTTTTACTATAGTCCGGCCCTTCAACGGTCTGAGGGACAGTGAACTGGCCCCCTGTTTAAAAAGTTTGAGGACCCCTGCTTTACACATTGCAGTAATTTGGGGAAGAAGTGGACTTATCCTACAACAGTATGGTATTTTTAGTCCTGTGTGTTTTTTGAAAATATAAACATCAAACAAAACCAAATTATTGTTCCTTCGCAAATACTAGAAGATTATTTATTTATTGTCTGCTGTGTCACTTGGAAATTTTCCCATTGGAGTTCATTGAACTGTGTCTACAATAAACAAAAAAATAAATACAGAAACATTTCCGTTGTGATCAAAGTGGAGTTACGGTTAATACTCAAATACTCAGTTTCAAGAACTCACATTACTTCCTGTAAATAGATAAAATGATATACTTTAGGAAAATAAATGTTCAGAATAAAGTACCATTAGTTAGAAGTTAAATATCTGGGAAGCTAACTGAAAGTGACATTATTAATGTTAAACATAACTTCAACCCTGCATATTCTATGATGCTGCTTATTAAACCATGTAATAGATCATTTTAGATAGAGAGCAGAAGCAGTTCTTGATTTGACAGATAAGAGGGAATAGTAAAGACCTCTTTAAAATTCTTTGCAATTAGCAAATTTTGTATGCATCACTTGGTAGAGACCTTAAATAATAAGACATTAATACAGTGCACAAAAACATAGAAGACAAAGTAATTATAAAATAATATAGTGTAGCATATCCACCAGTGGATGGTGCAAAAAAAAAAAAAAACCCTTTATGCGCTCACAGCTTATGAGTAGAAATTAGAGGCCTTAGAGTAATTCATATATACACCTCTTTTATTTCTTGCAACATCTGAAAACATTAAAAACGGGGAACACTCAATGGCACAGTATCCTCAATATCTCACATAGTATAAAAAACAATTGCACTCACAAGTATACTTAGCTCAACAGGCCAAACAAATAGACATTCCAGACAGAAGGTATCCCTTGCATTCCTGGGAATGTGAAGAAGCTTGGAAGATTGATTATGCCGGCTTGGTGCATACTTCATAGTGTGGGAACCAGCAATGACCAATATGATAAGAGTTAATGTAAACAAGACATGTACAGCATCCTTAAATACTTATGTTAAGAAATATCCTAAAAGCATTTTAAAAATATATAAAAATGAAACAAATCTAAAACATTAAAGAAGACTAAAATAAAAAATAGTGGTAAAGATGAGGAAACAATTATCTTAAATGATAAATAGAAAATATGATATATATAAAAAGTATCTGTATATATATATATATATATATATATATACATATACACATAAATACACACACGATCAGCCATAACATAATAAGCAGCTGCCTAATATTGTGTAGGTCTTCTTTTGACATCAAAACAGCCCTGACCCATCGTGGCATGCACTTTACTAGATCTATGAAGGTGTGCTGTGTTATCTGGCACCAAGACGTTTGCAGCGGATCCTTTGAGTCCTGTAAGTTTATCCAGCACATCCCACAGAGGCTCAATTGGATTTAGGCGATCTGGGGAATTTGAAGGCCAAGTCGACACCTTGAACTTGTTGTGTTCCTCAAACCATTCCTGAACCAGCTTTGCTTTGTGGCAAGGCACAGTATCCTGCTTGAAGAGGTCAATGCCATCAGGGAGTATTGTTTCTATGAAAGGGTGTACATGGTCTGCAATAAAATGATTATATATATATATATAAATACACACACACGCACAGATACATACAACAGGACCCAAAGCTGACTCAATCAAAGGATGGTTTATCTTTCCAAAAAATACTGACAGACATAATGGGGGGAAAACAGATGAAAAGAAATGGTCTTAAAAAACATCTTAGTGTTAAATACAATTGAATCAAAGTTGGAAAACTCATTAAAAGCTAGAAGAGCTTCATTTCCTTTAGAGTTCCCAACTTGTAGATCCACATTGTTTCCCTCTTAGATAAATTATGGTAAATATTCCCTCCCCTCTAAAATTCTTTAAGTGGATGAGAACAACAAATTGTGCCACACACATGCGCTGTAACAAATAAATCACATGTTTGGTAGTACAGGTAAGGAATTGGTTGATTTGGCACCAGGCAGTGTTTCTAGATTGTAATTCACACATTGCACATTTCCCACACTTATAAAAAAAACAATATCTAAAAAATGTATCTTATTTGTTTCTGATGCATTTCACCAGGACCAGTCTGGTTTTTTCAGGACACAAAAACATGGTATGGGAATGGCACCTGTCACAATGGCCCTCTGTTAAAATGGTGATAATCAAAATGGTGTGCTGGTTTATGCGGCCAAAGACAAGTACAATGGGAAGAGACATTAAAAACAAAACATTAAGACCTTTGCTATGGTGGAAATAGCGGTGCTCTATCTACCTATGCGTGTTTGAGAAACAGTATAACAAGAATACACCTAGTTGATTTCTGATGATGTAGAAAATACCTGTTTTCAGAGAACAAGAGGAAAACAGAGGGATATTTTAATTGGGATTATGTTTTTCATAATGCCCGTTTTAAATAATGTAGCATGCTATGTAGATTAACACTTTGTTTTAAAAAATATTTCCGTGATTTAAAAAATTAAATTCGCAAGACATATTAAAATAATGAAAAATGTACAAAGTATATATTTTTTTAAAAAACAACTGAAATGAAAGGTGAGAAGGAAATTCAAGGGATTTTAATAAAATTGTATGCTTTTTATGAGAAACTTTTAATGCGAAAAATGTAGAAGATTGTATTATGAATGATTCATTAAACGAATATAATGATTTGTTAGACATGATCAGACTTTAAAGCAGAGTTTTAAATGGAAGAGAGATTTTAGATACTTTTAAAAGTACCTGACCAACAATGTCCCAGGAAGTGAAATGTGAAACTTCAATGAAGATAATATTCTCCACCAAAAAATGCAGCTTTCCCAAACTCACAAAAATGCTTCACACCAGTACAGACAACACACATGGAGTAGAGCATGGAAAATAAGGTAGATTTAATGGCCCCCGTTAATAAAAAAAAAAAAAGAATGGGCATTAGCGGTTAAATTAACGGGCATTCATGATTTGATGTCCACTGCTAACGCCATTACAGGGTGCGGTTAAATCATTACTGCACCTGCTAATAAATGACTGCACCAGTAAATACAAATCCTATACTTGCAATGCAAGTGTATTACCACACCCGATAAAAAAAAAGGTATTGAAACACTGTTCTGTGCAATAATTACTGCATAAACAGTAATTCAATGAGAGCTGGTAAAAAATGAACAGGCCAGTCAATATAGCGGCTTCAAAAAGACAAACTAACTGTGCATTAGCTGCTTAATGCAATCAATACATTTGCACGTTAGCCTTTTTTAGAGCTGGATGGAAAACAAATAGTGCCCCCTACAGCCCTGACAGGTTTAAAATAGTTCTGGAGGAGCCACTGGGACTCTGCCCTCCTCCCTTACAATTATGATGCAGTGCGCTAGCAAAATGGTCCCCAGCCCTCCTACATATCCCTTAATAAATAAATGATTTACCTCCTGGGGCCACAGGCCAGTGCACTGTCATGTCCAATAAACTTATGACCCCCATGCGGTATAAAAAAATAAGCTGGCTCACTTGGTCCAGCAGAATGCCACAGGCCCCCTGGTCTCATTGAGCCTTTGGATTGCCACTGACCCCATACATTACTCATAATGGCTCCCTGCTGGCCCTTCAAATATATATCATTGCCCCCGTGGGGCAGGCGACATGCCCATATACCATTTATTAAAAATAAGTGCCCCTAGCCCCACTCACAAATAATGAATGTGGCACAAAGGGGCCAGGGGCTCCTTAAATTCCATTGAACCCATCAGTTAAATAAATTACATTATTTTACAAATTCCCTTCCTACCTTGCACAAAAACAATGGTGAACAGAGTGCTGTAGTCTCAGCTTTACCAGGATCTAAACGCCAGGTTGAAGAACACGAAGGGTGAAACGCGTAGCGGACTGGACTCACCTGCAACTACTTTTATTCTTTCTTGTTTTTACTGCTTAAAAGTTTTATTGTATGTATTTCTGCTGGGAGGAAAATCACAATTTCGGCTGTGTGGAGCCCACTCTTGACCGCGATTGAGGATACCCCCATGTAAGCAGATATTTTGTTGTCAGGTCAGCAGTCTTCCCCATGATTGTGATTTGCACTGAACCAGACTGAGAGACCATTTAAAGGCGCAGAAACCCTTTTCAGGTGTTATGGCTTACTTAGCTGATTAGAGTGGGACACTGTGAGCCTAGAATATTGCACCTTTTCACAATATTTTAATTTACTGAGATTGTGGATTTGGGGTTTTCATGAGCTGTCAGCCATAATCATCGCACTTATGACAAATCCCAGCTTGGACTATCTTGCTTTGCATGTAATGTGCCTATCTCATATATTAGTTTCCCCTTTAACGTTGCATTACTGAAATAAGTTAACTTTTGCACGATATTCTAATTTTTCGAATATTACCTGTATGACAATGTAAGCTCGATACATTAGTAGCCACATACGTGAGAGATCAAACGCATGTAAGAAAACCTTTCTAAATTAATGAAGCCTGAAAGGGACATTATGACAAGTGGCATAATGGGCATAGTTTTAAGCTTTTAACACTATTCACTAAAGGTGAGTATAAGGCCTCACCCAGTTTGCAGACTCATCGAAGCTGTTCTAGTTATCTCAGTATACTTTTGCTTTGCTCACTTGTTTATTTCCTATGCTCACTCTTGATCTTGCCTTCCTCTCTGTCTTGCTTATTACCTATTCTCATTCCTACCTTTGTTTTGCATACATGTAACTTGTTCATCCCTCTCTCGCTCGGCCACAGAGTGGTATCCCACACAGAGTGCACCCCTCTCTAGCTCGGCCACATAGTGGTATCCCGCACAGAGTGGCAGAACCTCTCTAGCTCGGCCACAGAGTGGCAGAACCTCTCTAGCTCGGCCACATAGTGGTATCCCCCCAGAGTGGCAAACCGTGCCTTTCTTGGCCACCGAGTGGCACCTTCCCAATCCAGCTATAGTCCAGATCCTTCCCTTTTCCATGTACCTGTGAGCACTCTGTGATATATGACCAGGGAATCTGTCCGTGTGATGACTTCTGTTCCCGTAAAGAAGTTATTCAGCAAAGCAGTAGTGCTGGTCACCTCCAGAGGTTGCTCGTGTAATTGTAGGCTAAGTCTGCTCCTATGCCCTATATCCTGATTCCCTGTATTTCTCAGCCCTGTCTCAGAACTCTGTTACTTTAGTTTTTGCTCTGATCCATTTCTGGGTTTCTTACTCTCTGTTATTCTGTTGCTCCTTTCCAGGTTTTCTTTGTTTCCTCTTGCTTAGTTCTATAAATGCAACCACACCCGTTTACTCTGCTTCCTTCATCTCTGCAGGTCTTTTCTCTGTTTGTATGTCTGGTATTGTTATTAGTTTGCTATTCCGTTTTAGCGTAGGGACTTGCTTTATTGTAAGGTACCTTGACGTGGTTGGCAAGCTTAACGTTTTGGCCATAATTAACCAAATCCTTACTGTTTAATCTTTAGTTCCTGCATGTTTGTTTGTGTGTATATATATTGTGGCAAACCTAGCCACTTGGGAATGCCTAAGATAGAATGGTTGTGCCTATTTTCTGTTGTGTACTGCGCGCCGGTATAGTGTGGCGTCTCCGGCTATGTTTAATTTATGCTGTACTGTGTATGTCTGTTCGAATCCTTCCCATTCGTTAGCATTGCTATTAAAACTGACTAAGTTGTATATTTTGAAGTAGAAAGTGACAGTTGAGTGACCTGCTTTAAATATCAGTCTTTTTGAATAAAGTGGCAGTTGACTCTCAGACTGTGTTTCGTCCGGTTCTTGGGAGGATTTGGGAATATTGCCTGCTTCCAGCTTTGTACTTGGTTATTGCATTCTACCAGCAGAGATCCTGGGATTATAAAATTGCAGCTCCGCAACAATTGGTGGCAAGCGGCGGGATCCAACCGTACAGCAAGAAAAACGCTGTTTATACAATTGGAATTGACATACTGGAAAGCAGAAGGCAATTGATACAGATGCAGAAGTGAATGGGGACGGACTACACCATATTGAAACGGCAAACGTTAAAGGAGCTGTTGGCAGCCAGGGGTAAGATAGCCAGCAATAAGCCTAAAGCAAGACTTATTGCCGAGCTAATGGAAGGAGACCGAGCTCGTAGTGCTACACCCCCAGCAAACATGGAGGAGACCCCATTTGAACGAGAAATTAGGACAAGATTGGCATTTTGGCCCGCTCCAGTATCTCCAGAAATTATGACCATAATTTCGGCGGATGCACAGGAGTACGTGATGGCGCAAAGGAATCAAGCCTTCTCACCTCAAGCAGAAACCGCTGCTGTTTCAACTGTGGGCCAGGGAAGGCCAAAAATACCACATCATGCATTTAAAACTTTTTGCGAGGATAAAGACGAAATAGATGGATTCTTGCAAGATTTTGAAAGATTGTGTGACTTGCATGATGTAGAGCAAGCTATGTGGGTACCTTTGTTGGCAGGCAAACTGTCTGGGCGTGAAGCAGACGCCTACCGGGCTGTACCCAGAGAGGACAGCAAGAATTATGACAAGGTAAAGCAGGCGCTATTAGAAAGGTATGCCATTACCCCAGAGGCATACCGGCGCAAGTTCCGAGAATTGAAAAAAGGGGACAAAGACTCACATGCGGAGTGGGCACACAAGCTTGACCAAGCCTCACAAGGCTGGATACAATCCAGCAGAGCTACCACCATGGAAGAGTTACGCCAGATGTTGCTACTGGAGCAGTTTTGTAATGGCCTGGCACCAGAGGCTCAAGAATGGGTGAATGACCGAAATCCTCACACCCTAACCGAAGCGGCACGATTGGCCGACCAACATTATGATGCTAGGAGGCATCATAAAAATAATAACCGAGGGTATGCAAAACCCAACCCGCAACCGTTTCCAGTTATTGCTCCTGCCCCAGCGACAGCACCATCCAGACCAGCACTTGTGGGACAACCTCCCCACTCCCGTTATAATGGCAGGTCCAACATCCAGTGCCATGCCTGTAAGCAATGGGGGCACATGGCCCGGGAGTGCACCCAAAACCGGAGCCGCAAGAACTGGAATCAGCTCCGGCAGAATATGGCCCCGCGGGCAGCTGCTCATTATTATCATGCAGAGCCAACTTTGTCAGGAGTGCCGCTTGAGTCGGCTGATGAACCCCTGGGCGTTTTGCACGATGTAATGTCCATCCATGCTACTGACAACCGACAACCACATTGCCAGACCGTGACTCTGGAAGGGAAAGAGGTACAGGGGCTACGTGATTCCGGCGCTACCTTAACTTTGGTTGCCCCGCATTTGGTGTCAGGATCAGCACATACCGGGGGATCGGTAGCAGTCCGGGTGGCAGGGGGTGCCATGTACCGGCTACCAACTGCCAAGGTACATCTGAATTGGGGTGCGGGGGAAGGTATGGTGGAGGTGGGGCTGATGCACAAGTTACCAGCTGATGTTGTTTTGGGGAATGACCTGGGGCAAATGACTTCCGCTTTTGTGCCCCAAAGTCCTCGCCATGAGGCATATCCAGTGACCACCCGTCAGCAGGCTCGCACCACGGTTTCATCTTCCACACACTCTGAGGCTCAGGTAAAAGACAATGTACCCCGTGTAACCCGTGTTTCCTGGGATACCCCGACTGACTTTGAGGCAGAGGTTAAAAACGATCCCACGTTGCAAATTTATAAGGATAAGGCGACAGCTGGTCAGACAGGTTTAGAGGGAGAACAGTATGTATGGGAGAAAAATCTGTTATATCGTGTTGCTGAGCGGGTGGTAGGGGGGTCTGTACATGTGACTAATAAGCAGCTTATAGTGCCCCAGAAATACCGGCAGGAACTGCTTAGAATTGCCCACGATATTCCGCTGTCTGGGCATTTAGGGATGACAAGAACGAGGTACAGATTGACACATGCATTTTTCTGGCCAGGTATATCTAGAGATGTGAGACAGTATTGTCAGACATGTGACATTTGTCAGAGAGTGGGAAAAAGGGGTGACCGCCACAAAGCAAAATTGTGCCCCCTTCCCATTATTGAAGAACCCTTTAGCAGAGTAGCAGTGGATATAGTAGGACCACTGTCCAAGCCTAGCCCTTCCGGCAAGCGGTATATTCTGACCATTGTAGATTATGCCACCCGGTACCCGGAGGCTATAGCCCTTTCCAATATACAAGCAGAAACGGTAGCCGAAGCTATGATGAAGATATTTTCCAGGATGGGATTTCCCCAAGAGATAATTTCGGATAGGGGGACCCAATTTACAGCCGAAGTGACCCACCAGCTATGGAAGTTATGTGGCATTAAGCCAATTGTAAATTCTGCCTATCACCCGCAGTCCAATGGGTTGTGTGAGCGCTTTAACGGTACCTTGAAGCAGATGTTCAGGACATTTGGGGAGTCCCATAAAGACTGGGAGAGGTTTTTACCCCATCTGCTTTTTGCATACCGGGAAGTGCCACAGGAATCTACCGGCTTCTCTCCGTTTAAATTATTGTTTGGGAGAAGGGTGAGGGGACCCCTAGACTTAATTAGAGAACATTGGGAGGGGGGGAGCAGTGCAGATGGAGTCCCCATTGTGCCATACGTGCTGGAGTTCCGGGACCGCTTGGAGGCTCTAACCCAAACCGTACGGGAGAACCTCCGGGCGGCTCAGCGGCGACAGCGCCGGTGGTACGATAGGGGAGCCAGAGACCGTAGCTTTCAGGTGGGACAGAAAGTTCTAATTTTGAAACCTGTCCGCACAGACAAGCTACAGGCCACCTGGCAGGGCCCATACCAAGTGGTAGAACAGAGATGTGACACCACTTATGTGATCGGCCCGTGCTCTGGGGTAGGGAAACGACGCATGCTCCATGTGAACATGCTCAAACCCTATCACCAGAGAATAGAGGAGGTAGCAGCCATCTGTGCCCCAGCCACTGAGGATTATGAGAATCTGCCCTTGCCAGACATGTTAGAAAAGGAAGATCCTGCAGAAAACGCTACAGGTGTGCAGCTGGGGGAGCGGCTAAGTCTCCAGGAGCGTGCCCAGGTACAGGAGTTGATTGTGGCAAAAGGTGCTACCTTCTCCAATTTACCAGGGTACACTCTGTTAGCTACCCACCGAGTAGAGACCCCAGGACAGCTCCCTATGAGACAGACTCCGTATCGTATCCCTGAAGCAGTAAAGGAGCACATGAGGAAAGAAATTGAGGAAATGTTGCAGTTAGGGGTTATCGAACATTCAGATAGCCCCTGGGCATCACCGGTAGTGCTAGTACCCAAGAAGGATGGCACCACGCGGTTTTGTGTAGACTACCGGAGGCTCAATGACAAAACAGTGTCTGACGCCTACCCGATGCCCCGTATAGACGAGCTGCTAGATAGGATGGCAAGAGGCCAGTATCTCACTACCATTGATCTGTGTAAGGGATACTGGCAGATTCCACTAGCCGAGGAGGCCATCCCCAAGTCGGCGTTTGTCACCCCGTTTGGCCTGTATCAATTTCGGGTCATGCCTTTCGGGATGAAAAACGCTCCGGCTACCTTTCAGAGGATGGTAGATCGGCTACTGGACGGGTTACAAGAGTACGCCTGTGCGTACTTAGATGATATAGCCATTTATAGCCAGACCTGGGCAGATCATTTGAAACATATTAGTGTGGTCATTGACCGTATTGGAGAGGCAGGGCTGACACTAAAACCTAGCAAGTGTCACATAGGAATGGCAGAGGTGCAGTACCTGGGTCACAGGGTAGGATGCGGACAGCAGAGGCCCGAACCGGCCAAGATAGAGGCAGTAGCTAAGTGGCCTACCCCCAGGACAAAGACACAAGTATTGGCGTTCCTTGGTACCGCTGGTTACTACAGAAAATTTGTGCCCAATTACAGCGCGCTGGCCAAACCCCTGACGGACTTGACCAAGAAAAACTTGCCACGACAGGTCAACTGGGCCCCAGAGTGTGAACAGACATTCCATGAACTAAAAACTGCATTAACTAAGGCTCCTGTGTTAACTGCCCCTGATCCAACCAAACGATTTCTTGTTCACACAGACGCTTCCATGTTTGGATTGGGGGCAGTACTGAGCCAAGTGGGAGCTGATGGCGGAGAACATCCCGTAGCTTACTTAAGCAGAAAATTACTACCAAGGGAAGTAGGCTACGCCGCCATCGAGAAGGAATGCCTGGCCGTGGTGTGGGCCCTCAAAAAGTTACAACCTTATTTGTATGGACAACCATTCTCCTTGCTCACAGATCACAACCCGTTGGTGTGGCTACACAGGGTGTCAGGAGACAATGCCCGGCTGTTGCGCTGGAGTTTGGCGCTGCAGCCGTTTGATTTCACGATCCATTATCGCCCTGGAAAACAGAATGGTAACGCCGATGGGTTGTCCAGACAGACAGAACTTGAGATATGATCTGTGAGCACTCCCCCGGACATCCCCAAGCCGATCCGTTGGGATCAGACTGTGTATGCCGGCTTGGTTTTGGGGGAGCATTGTGGCAAACCTAGCCACTTGGGAATGCCTAAGATAGAATGGTTGTGCCTATTTTCTGTTGTGTACTGCGCGCCGGTATAGTGTGGCGTCTCCGGCTATGTTTAATTTATGCTGTACTGTGTATATCTGTTCGAATCCTTCCCATTCGTTAGCATTGCTATTAAAACTGACTAAGTTGTATATTTTGAAGTAGAAAGTGACAGTTGAGTGACCTGCTTTAAATATCAGTCTTTTTGAATAAAGTGGCAGTTGACTCTCAGACTGTGTTTCGTCCGGTTCTTGGGAGGATTTGGGAATATTGCCTGCTTCCAGCTTTGTACTTGGTTATTGCATTCTACCAGCAGAGATCCTGGGATTATAAAATTGCAGCTCCGCAACATATATATATATATATATATTCCCTTATCCTATCTCCCTGAAGCACCAGAGGATCTCAGCTCCTCTTCTCTAACCCCATGTCCAGCTTGGTTCCACTTATGAAGCGTCTGAGGATCCCGGCTCCTCACTCCATCCTTCTGTTCCTTTAGCCCTTACCCTGTCCTCAGGGCCGATCCAAGGGTCACGGGCGCCTGGGTGCAGGTTTTCCTTTGGTGCCCAAGGGTGGGCGTGGCTATATTATGAACTCCTCCCCTTTAGACATTTCTGTTCAAGACATGCCCATTTCAATATTGGGGAGAGGGGGAGGGAGAAAACTTTATTTTAATGTAAAGGACCAACGTTTATTTTAAATAAAGATATATATTTTGCAATAATACTGTGTAGTGGTTTTATTTATTTCTATGATGCTCAGCCAGCAACATGGGAGACTTTTTGCTGGCTAGCAGAATGAGTTTTTACTACCGTTTTACTACCCATGATTCCCAACCAGCCAAAGTCTCTCATTAGTCTGGCTGAGCATCATTGGAAAAGAAGTACACAATGAGTGATAAATAATATTCCACCAAGTCAGTCACTCACGTGTCTCTCTCTCTCCCCGTACCCTCATGTCTGTCTGTCTCTACCCGTACCCTCATGTCTGTCTGTCTCTCCCCGTACCCTCATATCTGTCTGCCTCTCCCTGTACCCTCATGTCTGTCTGTCTCTCCCCGTACCCTCATGTCTGTCTCTCTCTCCCCGTACCCTCATGTCTGTCTCTCTCTCCCCATACCCTCATGTCAGTCTCTCTCTCCCCATTCCCTCATGTCTGTCTCTCTCTCCACTCATGCTCCATATCTCTCTCTCTCTCTCCATTCATGCTCCATGTCTGTCTCTCTCTCTCCACTCATACTCCATGTGTGTCTGTCTCTCACTCTGCACTCATTCCCCATGTCTGTCTCTCACTCTGCACTCATTCCCCATGTCTGTCTCTCACTCTCTACTCAGTGCCCATGTCTGTCTCTCTCTCCACTCATGCCCCATGTTTGTCTCTCTCCACTCATACCCCATGTCTGTCTGTCACACCCCATATCTTTCTCCTATACCTCCTACCTACCATGTATTTGTCTCTTCCCATGTCCCTTTTTCATGCCCCCTACTGACCTCATCTCAGAACTCAATTAGCACTGCCTTGATCTGCCCGCACATAGTGATGACTCTGACCGTTATGTTCCGACGCTCTAAGTCATCACTGTGCACGGAAAGAGCAGAAAGCGCTGACTGAGGTCTAAAGGGAAACATGGCGCCGATCTGCAGAGCTGGCTCTGAGAGGCAGCAAAGCAGCACATGGGCAGCCCATTTGCAGAGGTGTACTTAGGTACACTTTGCCATTAACATAAGCAACAGCCAGTTTGCCTATTAAAAATGCTACAGTTTGCCCAATAAAAATGCCAGTTCGTCCATTAAAATACACCAGTTTCCCAAGTAATATGCCAATTATTTTGCCCATTAATATGCCACAGCCAGTTTGTCCATTAATATACAACAGCCAATTTGCCCACTGATATGTCACAGACAGTTTTCCCATTTATATACCTATGCTAGTTTGCCAATTAATAGGCTACAGCCAATATGCCACAGTTAGTTTACCCAATAAAAGCATAATCTCCTCTCCTGCCTTCCCCAGTACTCACCTTGCTGCTGCTCTCGCGTCCCCGGCCGTCTCCTCCGCACAGTCTTCCCTCTACGCACGCTGAGTGCAGGAGGCGGGAAATAGACGCCAGCTGGTTGGGGGCTGGTGCCCTCCATGTGATAAATTGATGAGCACAGTGAGGGCCCCGGGCAAGAACACACTTGCACACAGCCACACATAAATACACACAGTCATACATAAATACACACAGTCACACATAAATACACACAGTCACACATAAATACACAGTCACATATAAATACACACAGTCATACATAAATACACACAGTCACACAAACACAGTTACACACTTAGTCACCCTCACAGACATTTACACAGACACCCTTATACACACTGTCACACATACATAAATACACACACAGCCACCTTTACACACTTAGACACAGGATACACTTGCACAGACACTCATGTACACACACTTACACAGACAGTAACACACACATAGTTATACACATTGACACACACATACACATTCACACACACTTACACAGACAGTAACACACACATAGTTATACACATTGACACACACATACACACTTATACACATACACACACACTTACACAGACAGTAACACACATAGTTATACACATTGACACACACATACACACTTATACACATACACACACACTTACACAGACAGTAACACACACATGGTTATACACATTGACACACACATACACACTTATACACAATCACACACACTTACACAGACAGTAACACACATAGTTATACACATTGACACACACATACACACTTATACACACACACACACTTACACAGACAGTAATACACACATAGTTATACACATTGACACACACATACACACTTAGACACATACACACTCACTTAGACAGTAACACACACATAGTTATACACATTGACACACACATACACACTTATACACATACACACACACTTACACAGACAGTAACACACACATAGTTATACACATTGACACACACATACACACTTATACACATACACTTACACAGACAGTAACACACACATAGTTATACACATTGACACACACATACACACTTATACACATACACACACACTTACACAGACAGTAACACACACATAGTTATACACATTGACACACACATACACACTTATACACATACACACACACTTACACAGACAGTAACACACACATGGTTATACACATTGACACACACATACACACTTATACACAATCACACACACTTACACAGACAGTAACACACATAGTTATACACATTGACACACACATACACACTTATACACATACACACACACTTACACAGACAGTAACACACACATAGTTATACACATTGACACACACATACACACGTATACACATACACACACACTTACACAGACAGTAACACACACATAGTTATACACATTGACACACACATACACACTTATACACATACACTTACACAGACAGTAACACACACATAGTTATACACATTGACACACACATACACACTTATACACATTCACATTCACACACACTTACACATACATTAACACACACATAGTTAAACAGATTGACACACACTTATACACATACACACACACTTACACAGACAGTAACACACATAGTTATACACATTGACACACACATACACATTTATACACATACACACACACTTACACAGACAGTAACACACACATAGTTATACACATTGACACACAGACTTATACACATACACTTACACAGACAGTAACACACACATAGTTATACACATTGACACACACATACACACTTATACACATTCACATTCACACACACTTACACAGACAGTAACACACCCATAGTTATACACATTGACACACACATACACGCTTATACACATTCACATTCACACACACTTACACAGACATTAACACACACATAGTTAAACACATGACACACACATACACACATACACATTCACATACACTTCCACACTTTCTTTTTTTATTTTATATTTTAACAATACCCTCCCCCCCCCCCCCCCCCAACTGTTATCACCTCCTCCTCCTTGGTAATCCAAGCACAGAGCAACGGGGGAAAGCTCCGTCCCCGTCGCGTTCTGTTATTGGCTGCAGGGAGGAGGATGTTCTCTATGGTGTCTTGGCAGATACTCTAGAGAACGTCCTCCTCCCGGCAGCAGCCAATCACAGAACGCGACGGGGGCGGAGCTTGCACCCGTCGCGCTGTGCTTGCTTTAACAAGGAGGAGGACGGCAGGGAGAGAGCTCCCTGCTTCAGCGCCTCTCCTCCCGTGCGCCTAGGCGAGGTGCCCCCCGTGCACCCGCCCAGGATCGGCCCTGCCTGTCCTCTGTATGTTGGTCTGTGTTTAAGAAGATATACAGAGATATATATATGTTATTGTTTATCCTTTGCCTTTTCTTGTATTGCTTTAGTTCTCCCTTTGCACCTTGCTCTGTCCTGCAGCCCTGCGCTGTATTTCAGCTCTGCTCTGTCTCAGTTCCTTTGTACTTGTTTTGCTCTGCTTGGCTAATCTCTTTGCTTTATCCTGCTACATCCTGCTAACCTGTTCTAGTTATAATCCATGCTTGCTGAAGGATGTTTGCAGGATCACTTCAGTTACCCCTAAGCATCACTGGATTCCATGGCTGCTTCACAGGGCCTGGGAATGTGGCTGCATGAACTTGGGGGTCTCAAACCACTGAGGGATTGCAGTTACCCAGCACCAGGCCCTGTGTCTCCATTTCCAGCACATTGAACTCCTGCATTGGGCGCTCAGGGTCCTATAACCTCCTGGACCCGTCGCTGACATAAAGCATTTAGTCTGGTACCTACATTTTAACTCCCCTCAACTAACCTGCAGCTTACCTTTTAGTGAATAGTGTCAAAAACTTAAGCCAAGCCACCATCTATACCACGGATACAATATCATGTATATATAGACTGAAAATTGGAATGGTAGTTCTAAGAACTGTAAATCCTGTTGGAGAGTTCTCATTTGTATGAACAAAGTCTAAACAATAGATAGAGTCAAAAACCAGTTCAGATAAAAATAAACAATTCAAAAAACTGTTTTTGTGTGATAACCAAATGTTATATAAACACAGCCTTCAGGGACCATATGTGTTTCCACAGAGTAAGAAAAAAAAAAGAGCATTTACAGCTTGTGCTACCACAAGACCCATTCTCGTCAGCAAGTAATGGATGGAGCAATCCAAAGGTCCTTTAGTCAGGTTTAACACCTTCGCGACAATGGACGTGTCAGGCACGTCCTGCTGTGAGCCCCGTTCCCTGACAATGGACGTGCCTGGCACGTCCTGCGGTGAATCAATCGGTTTTCGCGATCAACAATCGCGAAAACCGCTTTAATAGTGCTGGTCTATTGCCTCGATGTCGAGGCAATAGTCAGCACCAAAATTTATTTTCTGGGGCCCCCACGATCGCCCCACGGAGCGATCGTGGGAGCCATATTGACGGAGCAGCATGCTCCATCAATATGGCTATGCCCTCTGGAGGTCTGAGCTTCGGAAGTGAAAGTAACTTCACTTCCATCACTCTGAATATGCTACTTGACTGCCCCAATTGGTAGCCAAGCAGCATAGCAATGGAAAAAAATTAAAATCAATATTTAATTAACTAAAAACTGGTTATAAAGTTAGATTAGCCTAAAGGGTTAAAATTAAATAATTTTTAGCATAAGGGATAGCGTTAAAATTAAATTCAAATATATTAAGGGATAGCATAAGGGTTAGAGTTGGGGTTAAATTTAGTGTTAAGGTAAAATATTGGGTTCGGGTTGGGGTCAAAAGGTCAATATAGGAGAAAAAAAACACTATTTTTGGTTTTTGCCCCATAACTCACAAAAAAATACAGAAAAATATGGAAACATGCATATTTATGAACTCGGGACAAAATGTAGAAACTATTTAGATGGGGTCTTTTTTAATGATTGTATTTGTCTAAATTATATTTTAGGTCAAAGTTAGAAAAAGTGGGGGGTTTTAAATTATTCATCATATTTTATGATTTTTTTGTAGTAAATTATAAGATATGATGAACATAATGGTATCTAATGAAAGCCCTTCTTATGACGATAAAAGCAACATATAATTTGTGTGGGTACAGTATGTGAGAAAGAAGAAAATTGCAGCTAAACACAAATACCCCAGAAATGTCAAAACAGCCATTGTCACCAAGGGAAAGTCAAGGTGAAAATGTCTTGTCACTAAGGTGTTATTTGCCCATTTGCAGTTTTTTGCCCATGTTATTTGCCCATATGCCAGTGTTATTTTGCCCATTTGCCAGTGTTATATGCCCATTTGCCAATTATTTGCCCATTTGCCAGTGTTATTTTGCCCATTTGCCAGTGTTATATGCCCATTTGCCCATTTGCCAGTGTTATTTTGCCCATTTGCCAGTTATTTGCCCATTTGCAAATTTGCCAGTGTTATTTGCCCATTTGCCAGTGTTATTTTGCCCATTTGCAGTTATTTGCCAGTGTTATTTGCCCATTTGCCAGTGTTATTTGCCAGTGTTATTTTGCCCATTTGCAGTTACTTGCCCATTTGCCTGTGTTTCACTCCCCCCCCCCCCCCCCCTCATACTTACCGTCCCTGCAGAAATGTTTCCTGCACGCATGCTGTTTCTGGTGGCTGTGACGAATAGCCGGGACCGCATCCGATGGACTCACGGCTGCTGCCCGATAGTGACTGTCTCTGTGTGAGACAGTTACACGGGCAGCGGAGGCCCAAGGGGCAGCTGCCTTGGGCCCCAAAAATGAATGGTTTGACCATACTTTTTTTTTTTTTACCTGCCACTTTTTAATTTCTATGAATAAGGCTCATCCATATATTTAATGTATTTGGGCTTCGGCCTCACAATCTACTGTATCAGTTTGCCACTGTCTAATAAAGTTAGCTTTGTGACCTACCTTATTTACAGCAACACAGCAATACCTAGTATTTTGAAAGGGTATAATAAATTAGCATCATTGAAGCGTGTGCCACTAAAACTGGTAAAGTAAATTACTTGGAATTTTCTTTGGCCACACACATAAGGGAAATGGTTTTATCCTACATGTTGAAAAGTTGCACATGCCACTTCAAGCTTCTTACATTCTGTTACGGAAAGTGTTACAAATCACTCTTTCATAAGGGGAAGTTCATACTTAAAGGATAGCAGCAACTCAATCACGTTGGATTTCTAAAGACTAAAATAGGCCTCTGTTTTTTCATAGTCTGTTTTCTTTATATATATGTAGCCACTGTAACCTGTTGCTGTAATAATATTAATATGAGCTTAAAAGTCAAGTATACCATTTCAAAGTTGAAACTTTTCTGGGACTTGCAGGATATTTGATAGGTTTGTGGCTGGGAATAACACCACGTCATGTTGTGGGATAATGGAAGCTGTTAGAAGCGCCACAAGAATTTGAAAAAAATCTTAAAAACATGAAGAAAAAATCAGTGAACTTGTGAACTGAGCTGGCATTATATTGCATATAAAAAAAAGAAAAACGATAACTGTGAGACACCTCCACAAAAGAATAATTTGAAAGTGTTGAAAGTATTTCAACATTTGAGAATTCCCAAGAGAAGGCATAAGAATCTGAAAAGCTTTTGTGAATGTGGCACAGGAAAAAGACAAATTAGTAAAAGATACAAAATTATTAGCATTCAATGGTTAGATATTCAACGCTTCACAAGCGTAAGTAGAAAACCTCAGCTTACTGTAGCCCACCCCCCCCCCCCCCCCCCTTTTGGACTGAAAGGTTTGTTTGAGCAGTAAAAAGGGTGAGGCAACTGAGTTGTGACAATGATTGCTGCATATTCCTGCCCCATCTGACATACTACTTTTAAGTGTCGGTCACATTTTCCCGCAGGAGTAATTAGACTGGATGCCATTTTGCCTCATCCCAGCCCTGAATGCATCAGCTTTTGGCTGCATTGACAAGAACATGTATCTGCCAGGAAGAGGCAAAGACCTACCGCACCCTCAACACAAGGGAAGAGCCTTGTTACTGTGCCAATTCCTGAAGTACTCACACACCCCGGAAGTGTTTCACCATAGCCAATTTTACTGTTGAGCCACCAGGTCAAATTGGTATGGCTGATTGGTGTAAGCAAAGTTATTCTGTTGTGTGTTATCTTATTTCACAATATATGCCTATAGTTTTTATGCACTGTGTAAATAATAATTACATTGAGGTAATATCAAAGGGGTAGTTCCCCCATTTAGTAGATGAAGGCATTATGTTAGCAGACATTCTAGGTCATGTATAAGTGAAGAGATTTTTTTTATGTGTGTTACCAATGATTTATGAAGTAATGTGGGCAGTTTGACAAAAAAAGAAAGGATTCCAAAGATTAGAGAAAAAATATAAAGTATTCTGTGTTGTGACTCACTATTTACATGCCAGATCTTCACAAATGAAGAAAACTATAAATAAGTAGAAGAATCTCACATTTTAATGCAAATTAAAGGGTAAAAATGTTTTTAAAAAATAAAAATTTGATCTACATATTAATGTATTGCTGCTCATAATCCTCTGTGACAACACTGGAATTGTCCCAAGTTTACTGCTTGGAACAGAATCAGGTATTAGTTAATATATTTGGCTTTTTATTGTATATGTAAAATTGAGTCACTGTCTAGCTAAATTTGTAGATTTCTTAAAAAGACATCCTGTGTTTAATCACTAAAGTGAACGGTGCAGACAAAGGCCAACCATTTCAGTGGTCAGGGAAAATATGTTTGCTGTAATTTGATGAAAAATAACTTCCATATGTCCAAAAGGATTATTGCTGACTACGACCACGTCTCTATTACTCAGTTGTTCCTAAATCTTATTCATGGGATGCTTACCAAATTTTTTTTTTTACCACAGTACAGTTGAAAAATGACCAAAAATCCTAATTGAAAAGATAATGGTGCGCATATATATATTCGATTCACTTCACTATTCAAAACCTTAAACTTTATTTGCTATCCGACCTCACATTTATTCTATGGTTAGATATGTTGACATTGTTTACGTGGAGGGTGAGCTTAATTATGCTTTGGCCAAGTCATATAACCAAAACCTCTCATTTACATTATGTTTATATATTTGTTGCCAACTTTATAAGGGTGAGGAGCCCAGTTTTTTTTTTTTTTTTTATACATTGTACAACCAATTACACTGGCATGCTCATACCTGTTTGGTAGATTTAATTTTATACATTTATATTATCTGAGCCAATGTCTACCTTAGCGCACCAACATTTTTCTTTTCACTGCTTAAACATAGTTGAGGTTGTTGGCTCGGGTATGGGACACTTCATCGCGGCTGCTTCCGCACAGCCGCTTCACCGCCGACTCTGCACCACAAGACAGCTCGTCGCTGGAGATTTCATCGCGGGACATTTCATTTAGGGGGTTAGTATTGGGGTCGGGGTTTAGTATTAGGGTTTAGGGGGTTAGTATTGGAGTCGGGGGTTAGTATTAGGGTTTAGGGGGTTAGTATTAGGGGTCGGGGGTTAGTATTAGGGTTCGAGGGTTAATTTTAATATTGGGGTTAATTTTAGTATTGGGGTTTGGGATCATTTATTGGGGGGGTATTTTCTATTTACTTTTACATTTGTAAGAGCTGACAGTTCAGCGCTGAACTGTCAGCTCTTACATAGCCACGGCCGCGTTATTCCTCATTGCTGACAGTTCAGCGTTCTGACTGCCGCGCTGAACTGTCAGCGATGAAGATGCGGCGAAGAAGTGTCCTAGACCCGTTGGCTCCTCATTGTCTGGTTAGAGCTTGCTGTCAACGGGTTAATTAGGAAGAGGTTTAATTGCACCTCCTCTAACACATTACACAGGTTTTGATTGCAATATAAACTGCTTTGTATGCATAGCAGGTGAATGTAGGTTCTCACCCTATTGAGAGTGTGCCCTAACGTGGTGGGTCAGCTTAATTATGCTTTGGCCAATTCATATAAATGAGATGTTTTGGTTATATCATGTTCATTTATTTTTTGAAATGTCAGGACTGCCACAGATCCTCAGCTCTTGTGGTAATAAATTTCAACCTGTCATGTCCTCTGCCGGTATGCATGTACGGGCATTTCAAGCCCCAACAGTAAGGAATATACAAAGTTAAAAAAGGCAGGGAAACAGCCTTCATGATGAGTTGTGATAATTCTTTATTTTCATATAAGTTTACAGATAGCAATGTGTAAAAAAAAATATCAAACAATAATAACTATTAGTGCATTTAAAGTGCAAAAAGTAACAATACGATTACATGAACATTTAAATATACAATTTTAAAATCAATTTATAAATGAGCAGACCAATAAGAGTGCATATTCTTCTGTTGTATGGCTATCTTTTTCGTTTTAAAGGGAAGAGATAAATAAATTGAGTAAAAATCAGTAAACCTTTCCAATAGCAATCATTAATGAAATTATTATGTTGCAAAATACAGTATTTTTGTGAAATGTCAAGAGAAGATTCTTTAAAGGACATTTCCACTGCTATTTGCTGCAAAATTCAGTAATTAAGTATGATTAATTATTTAGACACAGAAGCTGCTTTTCACTTTGAATGGGTATACACATCACTTGAAAGTGTGTGTGGACAACCTTTTAGTTAATTCCCTTGCCAACCGGGGAAATGTTAATGTTTTATAGCAATCCGTGATGACTATTTGTCAGAAAAATGAATGCCTATATGTGTATGTAACACAGTGCATGATATACCGTGTAAATATTAATTGTACATACATGGTAACACCAGTTTGGTTAAATACTTCCTTCCATTGTACACTACAGAAGCTGTTCATGAGTTAAAATTTAATATAGTATATCAAATTTGAAAAAAGATTTATTTTTGTTTAAGCTTAGAATCAATCTAAAAATCCACTTACTTACAGAATTAAAGACATAACACCAAAGGTATTTTGGCAAAAATTGTCTGGGATAGAGATACTTAATATGCATGATTGCTTTACAGCTGGGTAAAATCATATAAAATAGTGCAGTAAAAAAAAGTGTAATATGCACTAAAGATATTTTGTGCAAACTAATTGTGCAATCTGAATTGCAGACAATTATAGCACCAAACAGCGTGAGTAAACTTTTTTCTGCTCTTCATTAACATCATTGAATAAACATTAGTGGACATTAATGCCTAATTCTGCCTTAAAATGGAAAATATGAATTGCATGGTTCCTGGGAATAAGAAGGGAACTCGAATAGATAAAGATCTGAAGATCTAACAATTAAAGTCCTAAATTAGTGAAAGCCAAGTAAAATGTAAAGGGCCATTTGAGATTGATAAACCAAGGATCTGAAATGTAAGGATTACAGAATAAGTGCAATATGCATTAAAAAGGCTTCTTGATTAGCTGGGGAAATTTAATTTTATGGAAAGACAGGAGGTTTTTGTATTAATGCATAATCCTTCTTTACTGATGAACCGCCAGCAGCAAAACAGTTAAACGTACTGATAGTAAAACAACCAATCAGTAAACAGTATAAAGGACCCCAGTAAAGACTCCCCCTTCCTCTCTATTTGCTGCTTTACCTCCAGGTGAGCACTCTCTGATTCAGAGTTTTTTACTGTGCATTTTAATTATACTGTTCTTATATGGTATAGTTAATATATGTTTTCATTGGTTACTTATATGTTTTCCATTAGCTTGACCTTCTGTTCGTCTGCTTTATTCCCTCTTCTGTTCTAGGCCCTCGTGCTTTCTGCCTTTTTTCCTTCTCTGCATATGACCTCCCTGTTCTATAGTGTGTAGCGTCCACTTATCTGCAACCAGCGGGCCCTGCTCAGCTTGCTCCGCTCGCTGGAGGTTTCGGCCTACCCTGGACATAGGCCCGAATTTTTGCGTGTTTGTCGTGTTTTCAACCCACATCCCTTCATCTAAAACTTTAAAGTTTGGTACACCTTCCTACCTCCCTGGATTACCCATCCTGCATGTATTTTCATTTGTTTTATTTTTTTCTTCTATGTTTGTGGTACTTTAGATTTGTTACTGCTGCCTAATATATATCAGCCATAACTACCTTGGGGTGACCCCCCCCCCCCTACTGCTGACAACTGTACTTAAGCCATAACTACCTAAGGGGGTGTCCCCCCTATATATCTGGATAAAGAGTCTGTCTGTCCTTGCTCTGAAGGTCACTCCCTCTTATTTTATTGCAGCACTAAGTGCATTATCCCAGAGGGTGACCCCCTATTACTTTTACTACAACACAACTGCCCCCTCAGTGCTTTCAGGTGACCTCCGATTGGCACTATGTCCGCTGGCACTAGGTCAACGGAACCCAATAACACTCTCTCAACTGACTTGCAGGCATGGTTCCTTTCTGCACTGGTGGAATCACTGCCTGCTGCCCTGGCGCCCATACAGCAGTCTCAAACCATGACTAACCCTCACGGGGGATGTTCCCCAACCGGTCAAAATGATTCTGGATCGGAAGGCTCCCATCACTTGTCTAGCATGGATCACTCTAACAAGAGGCCTTGGCCTGACACATCGGCCTGAATTTCTGCAAAGGGTAAAATGCCCCTCAAGAGAGCTGAAGACGGTTCTCTTCCTACTGCCCCATCGGTACCAGATGCTACCGGATGACCCTCTGATGGCTTTGATACCTTTGAGGTTCTCGATGAATATAATGCTGAGAATTCCAGACCCAGATCCTCAGGTGCTCCGTTCCCTACTGATCTTACTCAACATTCCTATGTTCGGGAGACCGAGCTGCGTAACCATCATCCTGGAGGTTCTAACCCAGACCCTCTGGTTGAGATTCTAGTTGCTGCGGCCTTCCCATGTTCAACCCTCACACCTTACATCACCCATGGTCTGTGTAGTGGACTCCCCCAGCACACATTGACGAATTTTTGAGATACTGGCTACGCACACTTCAAAAAAGATGTCCGCTCCAGGTTGAGTGCCCGAGACCCACACTGTTGGACAAGGTCTCACATATTCCTGATTTTTACCCAACCTCCACCACATTCACGGCTGGAATTTGGTCCTGACTCAATCGGTTAAGTTCCTCACGTTTACTGTGGCATTTGATTCTCAAACTCCCTCAATTGAAGATTTGTACTATAAAAAAGGCCATTCGTCATCTTCTCCGGTGCTCGCATACCTCGATATGAGAGATTGCTCGCATGATCGGTGTGCTCTCGGCCTCTATACAGGCGACATTTCCAAGGCCCATATATTACCGAACTCTGTAACAGCTCAAGACTTGCCACCTTCACTCCTGAGGCTCCTACGACCAGATGGTTTTTATCATGAACGAAGTTTGGCTGGAACTCCACTTGTAGCTAAACCACATGGAGGCCTGGAATGGCAAAGCTATTTTCGGCCATCTCCCAGACTTTACTGTGGACTCCAGTCCCAGTCTACTTAACTGGGGAAATACTTGCGGTGGCCATGGGGGTCTTTGGACTCCAGAAGAGAGGTCTCCATATCAACTGCCTGGAACTCGTCGCAGGCTTTTTCGCCATACGCAGTTTTACCAGAAGCCTCTCTCGTCCTACGAATGGACGTCTCCTCGGTCCACTATGTCAACTGCCTAGGTGGCTCTCGTTCCAAGCTCCTGACAGAATTGACCAAGGACCTTTACCAGTATTGTTTAGATCATCATCTGTCCATTCAGACAGAGTACCTACTATGAAAGGACAATCTGGTGGCACCCCTGGATGTTTCAATGCCTCGATCAGCTTCAGGGTCCTTTCCAGATGGACCCATTTGCATCCAGGATGAACCGTCAGACAGAGATGTTCTTCAGTCATTTGTACATAATTTTATCATTTAATCATTCAGTTGGGGCTTATAACCCTGATAATTGTTAGATTGACACCTTAGGACTGTATAACTCAATATCAGATTTTTTTAGTCAGTTGTCATTATTTGGCTCAGTGTCAAAGTACAGTCTCTCTGGGTCTCACCGATATTTTGAGGAGTGTACCTCTGATCAGACACCCCCTTTCATTAAAAGTCTATACATTTAGACTAGCTGGAATGGGTAACCATAGCTACCCTTGTTGTATCATAAAGCAGGTTACGGATTGTATGACAGACAGGGCAGCCCATTGGCGCCTAAGCTATATATTGTCCCTAGAACTACTAGCAAAGAAAGAGAGGATAAGAAAATTAAGGATTTAAAATGGGGGATTGTGAATTTAAATGATCACTCCGGCTAAATTCCCCAAAAATGTTATAATATTGGATGTCTAATAATCCCTGACATCAAAATAATAGCCATTATGCAGCAATGTTATATATAATAAAATATTATTTCATGCGTGAGAATGGATGAGAGTAGTTTTAAATGAAATGTTTGAAATATATTATTTAAAAAATGCATTTTTGAAGATGATTTTGTGTAATAATGTATCTTCAATCTTTTGCAATAATAAAAAAAGAATAAAAAAATAAAATAAAAAAAACTACCTTCATAGACAATTACTAAAGATAAAAAAAACTGTGAACATGGTACAGAATTCTCACAAATTCACTTTGCTCAAAATGTATTGCTAGTTATTGGGTAAATATTTTTATAATTTGTGTAGTTTAGATTATATAGTGCACATGCTTTATCACAAAACATGACAACATAGTAATCCTAATACAGTGTCTAAATTCAACAAAACATGTCTAGGTTGAGTACTTTCACAGTAATTTAAAAAACGCCATGCTTCAGCTTGAGAGCAGATTATTTAAGAAGAGAAAATTTAGAGAAGTTCAAATATGTAGAGGGGATATCTTAAAATGATATCAATATATGCAGTGACCAGTTGTCAACTGTTCAACCAGTGGCAGATGCGCCATATGTGCTAGAGCAGCCGAGTTGTGTATTTCTGGGGTTGGTGTGTCAGATTGACACCTTAGGACTGTGTAACTCAATATCAGATTTTTATAGTCAGCTGTCATTATTTGGCTCAGTGTCAAAGTACAGTTTCTCTGGGTCTCACCGATAATTTGAGGAGTGTACCTCTGATCAGACACCCCCTTTCATTAAAAGTCTATACATTTAGACTAGCTGGAATAGGTAACCATAGCTCTCCTTGTTGTATCATCACATTTTATAAAGCAGGTTACGGATTGTATGGTGAATGTGCAGTATACATCAATATCGACGGCAGGTGCGTACCTACAGCATTTGGCACCCGGGGCGGACCCTGATATACCAGTAATATTGTGCCATTCAGATACCAGTAATATTGTGCCAGTCAGATACCAGGAACAGTGTGCCATTCAGAGCCCAGTAATATTGTGCCAGTCAGATACCAGTAATATTGTGCCACTCAGAGCCCAGTAATATTGTGCCAGTTAGATACCAGGAATATTGTGTCATTCAGAGCCCAGTAACATTGTGCCTGTCAGATACCAGTAATATTGTGCCAGTCAGAGCCCAGTAATATTGTGCCAGTCAGAGCCCAATAATATTGTGCCAGTCAGAGCCCAGTAATATTGTGTCAGTCAGATACCAGTAATATTGTGCTAGTCAGAGCCCAGTAATAGTGTGCCAGTCAGAGCCCAGGAATATTGTGCCAGTCAGATGCCAGTAATATTGTGCCATTCAGAGCCCAGGAATATTGTGCCAGTCAGAGCCAAGTAATATTGTGCCAGTCAGAGCCCAGCAATATTGTGCCAGTCAGAGCCCAGCAATATTGTGCCAGTCAGAGCCCAGGAATATTGTGCCAGTCAGAGCCCAGGAATATTGTGCCACTCAGAGCCCAGGAATATTGTGCCACTCAGAGCCCAGGAATATTGTGCCATTAAAGTGCTCGTTTCAAACCACCCTACTCCCCCCCTTCCCCATCACTTATCGAATGACTGATCCGTGTCCCCGGACGGACACCTCCTCCGTGCAGTCTTCCCTCCTGTTATCTTTAAGTGATTTACTGACACTTCCGTTTAGAAGCATGTTGGTTCATGTAATTCCAAGGTAAACCAGAAAGGAGGGTGAGGATTTTGTTGCTGCCAGTTTAGATCTCAAATAGAGCTACAGTCATCCACACTTTGTCTTCTACTGTATTTTTGGATGTATTAACAACCATGTAAACAGTAACACACCTAGGGTTGCCACCTTTTCTTCAAAAAAAATACCAGCCTTGGTACTGTCTCCATAGACTTTACATTGGCCTGTAAAATACCGGCCAGGTGGCAACCCTAAACACACCTGACTTTGACTTCATACTTTTTCATTGTGATATATAATCCTCATTTATTTACTTCCATTTTCATATCTTTTTAAAATTGGATTTCATGTTGGAACATTTTTCGTTAGAACATACATAGGACAAAATAAATAGGGATGCAGAATATAAAAAAGGGGAAATACTACACATCGGACATAAAAATAAATAATAATACATATATACACCCTGTTCCAAATTATTATGCAAATTATATTTTTCTCATTTACCTAAATAATTGATGTAAATAACAGTCAGCATAATTCTCATGTTATCAACTACTAAGAGTACAATTCAAATTTTATTGAACAAACCTCCTTATGATAACAGTATTTTTTTTAAACATAAAAAAACTTACAATGCACTCTTACAAATTATTACGCACATTAAGTTTCAAAACACTTTATAGGTTGTAAAGAACTGAACATTGTCATTTGTTGTGTTTGCAGCATATTTACTGAAATCAAAAGCTATTTCAATCAAACTATAGACCAGTAAGTCTTACTTCAGTAGTGGGGAAAATAATGGAAACCTTGTTAAAGAATAGGATTGTTGAACATCTAAAGTCGCTTGGATTTCAAGATCAGAGACAGCATGGGTTTACTTCAGGGAGATCATGCCAAACTAATCTTATTGATTTTTTTGATTGGGTAACTAAAATAATAGATCAGGGTGGTGCAGTAGACATTGCTTACCTAGATTTCAGTAAGGCTTTTGACGCTGTCGCACATAGAAGGCTTATCAATAAACTGAAATCTTTGAGTTTGGATTTCAATATTGTTGAATGGATTAGACAATGGCTGAGTGACAGGCAACAGAGGGTTGTAGTCAATGGGGTATATTCGATGCAAGGTCGTGTTACTAGTGGGGTACCTCAGGGATCTGTTCTTGGACCCATTCTCTTTAATATTTTTATTAGCGATATTGCAGAAGGTCTTGTTGGCAAAGTATGTCTTTTTGCTGATGATACAAAGATTTGCAGCAGGGTTGATATTCATGGAGGGATAAGCCAAATGGCAAATAATTTAGCTAAACTAGAAAAATGGTCAGAGCAGTGGCAACTGACATTTAATGTGGACAAGTGCAAGATTATGCACCTTGGGCGTAAAAACCCAAAAGCAGAATATAGACTATTTGGTACAATCCTAACCTCAACATGTGAGGAAAGGAATTTAGGAGTAATAATTTCAGATGACTTGAAGGTAGGTAGGCAATGCAATAGAGCAGCAGGAAATGCTAGCAGAATGCTTGGTTGCATAGGGAGAGGTATTAGCAGTAGGAAGAGGGAAGTGCTCATGCCATTGTACAGAGCACTGGTGAGACCTCATTTGGAGTATTGTACGCAGTACTGGAGACCGTATCTCCAGAAGGATATTGATACTTTGGAGAGAGTTCAGAGAAGGGCTACTAAACTGGTACATGGGTTGAAGGATAAAACTTACCAGGAAAGGTTAAAGCATCTTAAAATGTATAGCTTGGAGGAAAGACGTAACAGGGGGGATATGATAGAAACATTTAAATACATAAAGGGAATCAACACAGTAAAGGAAGAGAGTATATTTAAAAGAAGAAAAACTACCACAACTAGAGGACATAGTCTTAAATTAGAGGGGCAACGATTTAAAAGTAATATCAGGAAGTATTACTTTACTGAGAGGGTAGTGGATGTATGGAATAGCCTGCCAGCAGAAGTGGTAGAGGTAAACACAGTCAAGGATTTTAAGCATGCGTGGGATAGACACAAGGCTATCCTAGCTATAAGACCGGGAACGGGGGACTAATAAAAGTACTCAAAAAAAAAAAATTGGGCAGACTAGATGGACCGAATGGTTCTTATCTGCCGACACATTCTATGTTTCTATGTTTCTATGTAAACTTATAACAACATTTAAATTTTTTAAACATTTTAACAGGTCACATTACATTTTAACATAGGACCCCTTATTTGATAGCAGCTTCACAAGTCTTGCATCCATCGAACTTGTGAGTTTTTGAACAGTTTCTGCTTGAATTTGTTTGCAAGATGTCAGAATAGCCTCCCAGAGCTGCTGTTTGGATGTAAACTGCCTCGCACCCTCATAGATCTTTTGCTTGAGGATGCTCCAAAGGTTCTGAATAGGATTGAGGTCAGGGGAGGATGGAGGCCACACCATGACTTTCTCTTGTAGTCGTATTCAGGGCATTTTCAGCTAGATCGTGGCAACCAGGGCAGACCCTATATTTGGCATTTGTACAGCTTTACTACCTCATTCTTTTATTTTACACTTATTGGTCATATATTGGAGTGGTATAACTTTCTGTCTGACCTGATTTTTGTATGGAGTGAATTTTTTTAAGTATTATATAGTAAGTTAAAACTGAAGAAATACAGTACTGCAGTGGTCCAACTACACAAGGTTAAATCTATTTGCTACCACCAATGATGTGGTCTTTAAAGTGATCATGTCATTTAAATATACATAAATGTTTTGTAAATGTGTTGGCTGAGGGTAATGGATGATGTAAACTTCCAAGACCAAGGGAGCTGTATGTTAATTAATCACGGACTAAAAAAGGCTGGAGAGGGATTATCTGATAGCACCAATCCATGCCAATTTTGGATTTAAATTAAATTACTTTATTTTTAAACTTCTCATTAAAAGATGTGGGGGGTTTTCAAGAAAAGTTGATTCATGATTATCAGAAGCATATAACACACGTATGATGAGTAATTAATATTCTACATTCCTTAAGTATTATTTGTAATTTCCAGGGAAATCTTCCAAAACACAGCCTGTCTACTGAATAAAGGATAACTGTGTTTTATGCTTTGTGTTGAGGACCTCCACGTTTGCACTACATTTAAATACAGTGCAGACAGATGTTTTTCCTATTACTTCAGGCATTTGCTGGAAGTGATCTCATCAGATGGTGAAGTGCTAAAGGTGTCCAACTGGGGATATTATTCAAATGAATAATATGAGCATTTTTCTGTAGAGTTGTTTAAAACAAAAATAAAGAAAACAGACACATATATTATTCAATGCTCTTCTGGTTATCTATAAGCAGTTGTACAAAAATAAACTGACAGTGTAACTATAATTTCAAGTAGTACATCAGAGATAACTAGCATTATTGAATTCCATTTATGTTGTTTTTTTATTGTTTAAAACCAATAAAGGGGTAAATAATATAATTATTTGTGATTTTCTTCAGACATAAGCATATGGAAATAATTACCAGGACTCTTTTCTGTGCTTTTAAAGCAGAGTTTTGTACATCTTACAATTTTATTTACATCATGTCTCAGTGACACAATATTAACCTATGGAACTTCCTTAAATGCCTGCTCTTAATAGTGTTTCAGCTGTCATCATTCTTTTTAGTTTCTAACATTGTGATTGTGGTGCTTTAAAGTACACAGCATGTTTGCTCATTGCAAATAAACCACTACAGGCCCATATTGGGATAGAATATTAACCTTGGCATTCCACCTTTTAAACAAAGGATGAACACTCACACAAAAGATGCAATCTGAAATTCACATGGCCCGATAAGCAGCTGTGAGTGTCTGTCCTTCTTCTTGGGACATGGGAAAAGGAATGACAAAATGCAATGCTTATAGACTATAACATATATCCAAATTCTGCCCCTGACGATTCGGTGTCACAGACGCTCCAAATAGGGACTGTTCTTGCGGGACCGTTGTAAGGCATGTTATAAGGAAGAGCAATGTCTACAGATTTTAATGAGGTGAAATGCCCACAGACTCTAATGGAAGGAAGTAGGCAGATGCGGTGAGACAACTGCATAAGTCTGCAGCGACAGTGATCAAGTTGAAACGGCACTCGTGAGGTAATAGAGTGCAGGTCAAAGAGTGCGAATTCCACACACACTATAATCCATAGCCGGATATAATCAGGAGAAATGAAAAGGGCTGTCTGAAGTTGATTAACCCTATCCAAGGTAGATATTGCCCATCGAAGGCTAGGCCCATATAAAAGCAGAAATTTGTCTTTATTGTAGCTTTATTGTGTCAGTTCACCAGAATGATACCATGTTCAGGTGCAACGCCTAACCCATTTTGTCCACATTATGGCAGGCAAACATTTCAGGATAGAATTGTGCAGTATACCAGTGCCTACCTTGCCTGATGAAAGTCCTGACGAAAACACGCGTTGAAACGTTGCCTGCGTCTGATCAATAAAGTTCTCACGTTTGTATCAAGTACTGGGTGTCCATTTGGTTTGTATGCTGTTAGATTTGGGTGGCGTCTTTGTCCTGGGGCACAGAGAATGTGCTTTTACAAACCATTATTCGCAATATGTATACAAGGAACAGGGCAGGTGCCGCTTTGTGGCCAGACTGGCTAGGTGCCACTCTGGGACTATGCTAGGGAAGGTGCCACTCTATGGCTGAGCTAAGGAAGGTGCAACTCTGTGAAAGAACTGAGAAGGATACAGAGATACAAAGAAAATACATGAGTAAGCATGAATCATAAGCAAGAGAATATGGCAAAAAAGATTCAAAAATGAATATAACCTCTCACAACGAGACTGTACATGGGTTGGAGTCTGACAATCAAACAGATTATTGATACAGGTAGCACTGAAAAGGTTATAACAATTAAATACATTTATAGCTATACTCTAAAGAATAAAGGGTGAATGATAGTATTGTGTGAAAGTCCGTAATGATCTTTGGCATGCATACTCTGCATTCTTCTGCATCCAGGATATATAGAATGCAATAGTTGGTGGAGTAAATTTTTCCTTGCCACCATTTCAGCGCAACCAGTGTCAGCATTTCAATACCAGCAGTTCAGCCCAGCCATTTCATCACATGCACTAAAAATGGGGGTTAGGATTAGGGTTAGAAGTTGGTTTAGGGTTAGTGTAAGGATTTAGGGGTGCAGTGCTGAACTGTCAGTGCTAAAACAGCTACCCAGAAACTGCCACAGTGAAATGGTAGCAAAGAATAGTCAGAGATCCATAGTTGGTGAGTTTTGCTGTTTCGAAAGATAACAGCCTTATAATTTTTTTATTATTATTCACTGTTCAAAACTCCATAGATAAAAAAAAAAAAAACTTAATAGCATAAAAAAGGATAATAATAATCAAACAAAAAAGAGCAACAAATATAAATAAAGCACTCCTTATTCATTTAGATTGGTCAAACACAATAGCACCAGTTAAAAAAAAAATCTTGTAGCAAAAGGTCCCTATGCCGGTTTCAAGGACTCTGTGCTCGAGATATTATCCAAGAGTCCCAAATCTTATCAAACTTATCCTGCTTCCCTTTCAGAGTCTAATTCAAGATCCAATTCAGTATACCTTTTAGCAATCTCTAAAAACTGTTTCCAAAACTTTACAAGCCTCCGTACCCAGAGGAGGATATATTATTGTATGGGTGCCAGGGCAAGTAGCCTTGGCCCACCAATGCATCTGTGCTAGCAGGAGCGTCAGGGCTAATTGCCCTCACTCCTATTTGTGTAACAGGGAGTGGTCTGGAGCCATTTAGGCCTATTTTTAGTAGGGGATGCCAGGGCTACTTGCCATGTCCCCCCTTATTTTTTAGGGGACCCACTTTGGCTTTTTTTCTTTTAAAATATATCTTTTTATTTTTACTTTGGGGGTAATTCGGCTATTTCCATGTCTCTATTATCCCATAGAAGTCTATATCTCTAGCTCAAAATGACCCTGATGTACCCCAATTACTTCAGGCCCAAAGTTCTGTGTATATTTTGTAGACCCTTTATTTTCTCTAAACATATCCTATGGGCAATATGACCCAATGCGGTCATTGACCTTTTATTCCCTAGAAAATAACTATAATTTCACTTGATCTGATGCTTAGAATCTGTTACAGTACTAGCAGAGTATGTGCGTCTAAGATCTAGGTGATATCTCTTATGGTTTTGAAAAAAAATCACTTGCCTTATGGTCAATGGGCATTCCTCCCCATTATGGTATATGAACTTTGCTCCCTAATTATATTATATGCACAATTGGTCATTTTAGATAACAGATCATTATCACCAATAAAATATATTAAAGCCAATATTAATATACATAATAGACACAAGGATGACCCATTAAACTGTAATACGACTTAAGTACAAATGTGTGTAGGTGTCTGAGTGTCAAAAAAAAAAAAGAGAAAAAAAAATATATTAAAGCTTCTCAGTACTCATGAAATACAGAAGTATTTATGCAAAAACTGTATAGAGCAAATAACTCACTTACTTTGATTTAGCTGTGATAGGAGTAATCGTTTGGAACCTGCCGTCTGCATACCAGGCCTTCATATGTGCCATCGTATTACCCTTTGTGGGATTTGTTGTGTGGGAAATGGAAAACCTGCATCACAGCTTAAGGGGGCTGGACTCTGAATAAATTGATGTGCGCTTGCATTCTGACGCGTGTGTAGCAAAATGTGTACATTTTGGGGGGAAATTTGGATAATTGATTTATGGGATACTGTAGTAAAGTATATATACAAATGTGTACTATATAAAATGGTAGACATTAAAGCTTATTAAACGAACAGTTGGACACTCAATGTGGGAAATAACAGTGGAATAATGAGTGTTCTAAGCGTGTTTCAGACTTCAATAGCAATATTTTTTGTTTTACAATGCTTACCACACAGGAATTACCATACATTAGTTAAAGAAAATATGTCTACAACATATATTGTTAGTAGGGAGAATTTCCTATGGCCTTTCAGCTTGGCCTTGTTGAGTAACATTTTTTTAATGATGTTGGAACTCAACTGGACCCAGGAGGAATTTCATTTTATAGGATATGAGGGCCTTTGGAGCAGCTTCCAGACCCAGAGTAATGTAATTTTATAGAGTCGGTGGACTTTGGGACAGCCCATGAACCAGGGGAAATTGTATCTTAGAAGCTCCTATGGGGCCTTTGAGCAGCTGGCAGTACCACTTATTAGAAAGGGGGAGGAAGAGGGCCCAAGCTACTTTTTTTAACATAAGTACTATATTATTTAACATGGAATAGATTTTTTGCTGTTGCTATAACAACAGTTCTGCCTATCTCTTCAAGCCTTCATTATTGTATGTCCCTGAATTTCAAAGTCCCCGTGAATTTATTTTCATTGTAAAACTATAGACGAACTGAGAATGGTTTCAGAATAAGAATAACATAGAAATTTGTACATCATACAGAAACAACCATTTTAAAGGGTAACGGTAGTCTTAAAAATGTTTTTGCTAAATGTAACTGACAGTTTATTTTAAAGTAATTTACTTTAATGATGTATTTTGAGAACTTTGGCCAAGTTTGTCTGGGTTTACTGTGAAAGGTGAAGGGATCCTGGAAAGAATAAACTGTCTTTAGCAGAAGTCTTTCTGTAACTGCAATCATTGTTTATGAGCTGGCTGGCTTTTATCCTTCTACAATAGAGTATGTTTACTTTAATAATATTATATAAAATTATAGCCGAAATCCCACTACTCAGTATCCTCAAATTCTGGTCCGAATCAGCTTTTTGGACTGTTCGGAAACTGTAACATTTTAAGCATTCAGATAGGGATATTTATGCCACAAAAAAACAAAGATTTTTGGCTACCCAATATGCGCCAAACACCACAGAATACGCTCTGAAGTTGGGTAACATAGGTGGAATTCGCCCATTTCATTTCTACTGACTATAGATGGAGAATTCAACCATAAAACCCTCTAAAATACACAAGAAAAGCTTTTAAAGTGCTTTTTTTTCACATGAACATGCCTATATGTATAGCCTAATGTAAAAAAAATACCGTAATAAATAGCCTCTGTAATTCACAATCACATCACCTGTGAAATAATAAGGAATACAGATATATGATGTGTGTGCTGTTGTCGATGATCAGAGGGGTCCTGAGATCACAACACTGCAGTGGAAGTAGACAACCCATGAATTAACTATGCTGTGTACACATACTAGACAGCTACCTATTTTAAATGTACAATGTACCTATCATAATCAGCACTTACCTTGTAAATGATGTCTGCTCCTGAAGTTCTTGCTAGCACACAATTCACCTCCTGCAGGGAGAACCTGATTTTGGGAAAGCTGGATATGTACTTGAAAATAAGTTTAAGCTAATCTTTTTTATTGATTTTGTTTTAAAATCTAAATTTTTTATTTAAATTTGTATATCTAATTTATTGCTTTATAATGTAAACAAGCCCATCCAGGGATGGGCACTGAGAGAGGGGAGCAAGTTTTTTGGTGGAGGAGTAAAACTGAGTGATAGAATTGATTTCCTGACCCATTTTTGTACCTCGACCATTCTGATATTCGGCTCCCTTGACCTTGGCTTCCTCTATCTACTAAGCAGTTCTCTAGTTCCCTGAATTCAGCTTGTCTATTGGACTGCCCATAATTTCCTATTCCTTTGAGCAAATTCCAACCAACTCTGGTGTGATACATCTACATCTATATTCCCCCGTGCTTACAGTTATCCCAGTTGTGCATACCTGTCAGTTCTCTCCTCTAGGTACTGTTCCAGCAAGCGTGTTTCCATAGCAACAAGGCTCCTCATCAAAACGTGAGTACCATCATAACAGAAACTCTGAGCCTTTTAAAAATGGAGTCTGCTGGAATCACAGGTGCAATCAATGCTTTGACACGGCAAATAGCTGCACTCAATCAGTCCAAGACTTACAAACAGTATAAAATCACCTGCAACATCAACTTCATGATATTCAAATCTTACAGAAGGAATAATAACCTTTGCCTTTATTGTGGAAGACCAGGGCACCTTGTTGATTCTTGTCCTCGTTTATTTAAGTCTTCAAGAGGTAAGAGAAACCTACTTAATCTCTGTTTAAGTTCTTCTCCTTTAGGGTGTTCTCCTCACTTAATGGTCTCTCTACTTCTACAGTGGAAAAATTAATCCAGAGTTTTCCTGGCTATCATGGACTCAATGTAAGCTGTTGTTTTATGGATCAAAGCTGGGCTGACAATCTCCTCATCCCCTCTGTGACTAAGAAAACCCCAATGCATATCCAAGTGGTCGATGGAACTCTTTTGAATTCTGGTCCTGTTGTTCGTGAAACCCAACGTAACTTCAAACAACCCTAGGATACAACCATGTCGAATACATGATCTTTAACCTAGTCTCCTCTACTTGATGTCCTATAATCCTCAGTCTCTCATGGCAACACAATACTCCTATTGATTGGAATATTGGCACCCTCTCTTTTTCTTCAGAATTTTGTAAAACCAATTGTCTTCAACAATCCGCTGTCTTATGTGTTTCAGCGGAGGAACCAAAAAAGATATCTAAAATTCCTGTGGCCAACCGGATGTATTACAACACCTACAAAATTATATTGACGAAAACCTTAAGAAGGGATTTATTTGTCCATCTACTTCACCGGCTGGTGCCTCTATATTTTTTGTCACAAACAAGGACAGAGGACTACGCTCCTGCATGAATTAAACAATATTACTATAAAGAACAGATACCCTCTTCCTCTTATTCCTGAATTGTTAGATCAAGTAAAAGATGCAAAGATTTTTACAAAATTGGATTTACGTGGAGCATACAATCTTGTGAGAATTCGAAAAGGGGATGATTGAAAAACTGCACTCCGAAGTAGATACGGCCATTTAGAATACAGAGTGATGCCTTTTGGCCTCTGTAATGCTCAAGCCACTTTTCAATTTTTTTTAAACAATGTCTTCCAGGATTATCTTGATTCCTTTATTGTCCTCTTTTCCAAACAAGCCCATTTCACTGCATTGAAAGGATTACCCTCTGCTAAAGAACTAGCTCACTCATCAAAGACATCATCAGAATACCTAGCGTACCTTGGTCCACAGTATCCGATCGTGGTACCCAGTTTGTATCTCATTTTTGGAGGACACTTTGTAAAAATGTGGGTATCTCCTTGCATGTTTCTTCAGCACATCACCCCCAGACAAATTGCCAAATGGAAAGCACTAATCAGGTCCTGAAACAGTATCTCTGGCTCTTTGTCTCTGATGATCAATCCGACAGAACCGAATACTTACCCCTTGCTGAACTGTCTTATAATTGTTCTCATCATGATTCCTTAAAGATGTCCCTATTGCATTCCATGTAGGGGTATGAACCATCCTTGTGGCCTACCATAACCCTTCCATCTGATCTACCTACTGCAGATAAACAAGTACTTTTTCTAAACCTCTCATTGGCTGATTATTTTGTAGGAGGGCTATTTAAACTTTCATTTTGCAACTACTCCTTGCTTGTAATAGTGCTCCTAAGCCTTGCTCACATTCCTGTTATTTTGTTGATTTTCTGGTTCCTGACTACTGCCTGTTTTTGACATCACTATTCACCACCCGTCCTGACCAGGGCCGTCTTTAATAGTGATTGGACCCTGGGCAAGCATTTGCTTGGGCCCCCTGGACCCTGCCCCCTCCCATACATGCAATCCCGCCATCCATTGCAATGTTACCCCCCCCCCACACACACATATGCCATAATTGTTGTGCCATTCAGATGCCAGTAATATTGTAACTTTCGGATGCCAGTAATATTGTGCCAGTCAGAGCCCAGTAATATTGTGCCAGTCAGAGCCTAGTAATATTGTGCCAGTCAGATGCCTGCAATATTGTGCCAGTCAGATGCCTGCAATATTGTGCCAGTCAGAGCCCAGTAATAATGTGCCAGTCAGATACCAGTAATATTGTGCCAGTCAGATACCAATAATATTGTGCCAGTCAGATACCAATAATATTGTGCCAGTCAGATACCAGGAATATGGTGCCTGTCAGATGCCTGTAATATTATGCCAGTGAGATGCCTGTAATAGTGTGCAGTCAGAGGCCAGGAATATTGTGCCAGTCAGATGCCTGTAATATTGTGCCAGTCAGATGCCTGTAATATTATGCCAGTCAGATGACTGTAATATTATGCCAGTCAGATGCTTGTAATAGTGTGCCAGTCAGAGCCCAGGAATATTGTGCCTGTCAGAGCCCAGGAATATGGTGCCTGTCAGATGCCTGTAATATTATGCCAGTCAGATGCCTGTAATAGTATGCAGTCAGAGGCCAGGAATATTGTGCCAGTCAGATGCCTGTAATATTGTGCCAGTCAGATGCCTGTAATATTATGCCAGTCAGATGCCTGTAATATTGTGCCAGCCAGAGCCCAGTATTGTGCCAGTCAGAGCCCAGTAATATTGTGCCAGCCAGAGCCCAGTAATATTGTGCCAGTCAGATGCCCAGTAATATAGTGCCAATCAGATGCCCAGTAATATAGTGCCAGTCAGATGCCTGTAATATTATGCCAGTCAGATGCCTGTAATATTGTGCCAGCCAGAGCCCAGTATTGTGCCAGTCAGAGCCCAGTAATATTGTGCCTGTCAGATGCCCAGTAATATAGTGCCAATCAGATGCCCAGTAATATAGTGCCAATCAGATACCCAGTAATATAGTGCCAATCAGATGCCCAGTAATATAGTGCCAATCAGATGCCCAGTAATATTGTGCCAATCAGATGCCAAGTAATATAGTGCCAATCAGATGCCAAGTAATATAGTGCCAATCAGATACCCAGTAATATAGTGCCAATCAGATGCCCAGTAATATAGTGCCAATCAGATGCCAAGTAATATAGTGCCAATCAGATACCCAGTAATATAGTGCCAATCAGATGCCCAGTAATATAGTGCCAATCAGATGCCCAGTAATATAGTGCCAGTCAGATACCCAGTAATATAGTGCCAATCAGATACCCAGTAATATAGTGCCAATCAGATGCCCAGTAATATAGTGCCAGTCAGATACCCAGTAATATAGTGCCAATCAGATACCCAGTAATATAGTGCCAGTCAGATACCCAGTAATATAGTGCCAATCAGATGCCCAGTAATATTGTGCCAATCAGATGCCCAGTAATATAGTGCCAATCAGATACCCAGTAATATAGTGCCAATCAGATACCAAGTAATATAGTGCCAATCAGATGCCCAGTAATATAGTGCCAATCAGATACCCAGTAATATAGTGCCAATCAGATGCCAAGTAATATAGTGCCAATCAGATACCCAGTAATATAGTGCCAATCAGATACCCAGTAATATAGTGCCAATCAGATACCAAGTAATATAGTGCCAATCAGATGCCCAGTAATATAGTGCCAATCAGATAACCAGTAATATAGTGCCAATCAGATGCCCAGTAATATAGTGCCAATCAGATGCCCAGTAATATAGTGCCAGTCAGATACCCAGTAATATAGTGCCAATCAGATACCCAGTAATATAGTGCCAATCAGATGCCCAGTAATATAGTGCCAGTCAGATACCCAGTAATATAGTGCCAATCAGATACCCAGTAATATAGTGCCAGTCAGATACCCAGTAATATAGTGCCAGTCAGATACCAGTAATATTGTGCCAGTCAGATACCAATAATATTGTGCCAGTCAGATACCAATAATATTGTGCCAGTCAGATACCAGGAATATGGTGCCTGTCAGATGCCTGTAATATTATGCCAGTGAGATGCCTGTAATAGTGTGCAGTCAGAGGCCAGGAATATTGTGCCAGTCAGATGCCTGTAATATTGTGCCAGTCAGATGCCTGTAATATTATGCCAGTCAGATGACTGTAATATTATGCCAGTCAGATGCTTGTAATAGTGTGCCAGTCAGAGCCCAGGAATATTGTGCCTGTCAGAGCCCAGGAATATGGTGCCTGTCAGATGCCTGTAATATTATGCCAGTCAGATGCCTGTAATAGTATGCAGTCAGAGGCCAGGAATATTGTGCCAGTCAGATGCCTGTAATATTGTGCCAGTCAGATGCCTGTAATATTATGCCAGTCAGATGCCTGTAATATTGTGCCAGCCAGAGCCCAGTATTGTGCCAGTCAGAGCCCAGTAATATTGTGCCAGCCAGAGCCCAGTAATATTGTGCCAGTCAGATGCCCAGTAATATAGTGCCAATCAGATGCCCAGTAATATAGTGCCAGTCAGATGCCTGTAATATTATGCCAGTCAGATGCCTGTAATATTGTGCCAGCCAGAGCCCAGTATTGTGCCAGTCAGAGCCCAGTAATATTGTGCCTGTCAGATGCCCAGTAATATAGTGCCAATCAGATGCCCAGTAATATAGTGCCAATCAGATACCCAGTAATATAGTGCCAATCAGATGCCCAGTAATATTGTGCCAATCAGATGCCAAGTAATATAGTGCCAATCAGATGCCAAGTAATATAGTGCCAATCAGATACCCAGTAATATAGTGCCAATCAGATGCCCAGTAATATAGTGCCAATCAGATGCCAAGTAATATAGTGCCAATCAGATACCCAGTAATATAGTGCCAATCAGATGCCCAGTAATATAGTGCCAATCAGATGCCCAGTAATATAGTGCCAGTCAGATACCCAGTAATATAGTGCCAATCAGATACCCAGTAATATAGTGCCAATCAGATGCCCAGTAATATAGTGCCAGTCAGATACCCAGTAATATAGTGCCAATCAGATACCCAGTAATATAGTGCCAGTCAGATACCCAGTAATATAGTGCCAATCAGATGCCCAGTAATATTGTGCCAATCAGATGCCCAGTAATATAGTGCCAATCAGATACCCAGTAATATAGTGCCAATCAGATACCAAGTAATATAGTGCCAATCAGATGCCCAGTAATATAGTGCCAATCAGATACCCAGTAATATAGTGCCAATCAGATGCCAAGTAATATAGTGCCAATCAGATACCCAGTAATATAGTGCCAATCAGATACCCAGTAATATAGTGCCAATCAGATACCAAGTAATATAGTGCCAATCAGATGCCCAGTAATATAGTGCCAATCAGATAACCAGTAATATAGTGCCAATCAGATGCCCAGTAATATAGTGCCAATCAGATGCCCAGTAATATAGTGCCAGTCAGATACCCAGTAATATAGTGCCAATCAGATACCCAGTAATATAGTGCCAATCAGATGCCCAGTAATATAGTGCCAGTCAGATACCCAGTAATATAGTGCCAATCAGATACCCAGTAATATAGTGCCAGTCAGATACCCAGTAATATAGTGCCAATCAGATGCCCAGTAATATTGTGCCAATCAGATACCCAGTAATATAGTGCCAATCAGATGCCCAGTAATATAGTGCCAATCAGATGCCAAGTAATATAGTGCCAATCAGATACCCAGTAATATAGTGCCAATCAGATGCCCAGTAATATAGTGCCAATCAGATGCCCAGTAATATAGTGCCAGTCAGATACCCAGTAATATAGTGCCAATCAGATACCCAGTAATATAGAGCCAATCAGATGCCCAGTAATATAGTGCCAGTCAGATACCCAGTAATATAGTGCCAATCAGATACCCAGTAATATAGTGCCAGTCAGATACCCAGTAATATAGTGCCAATCAGATGCCCAGTAATATTGTGCCAATCAGATGCCCAGTAATATAGTGCCAATCAGATACCCAGTAATATAGTGCCAATCAGATACCAAGTAATATAGTGCCAATCAGATGCCCAGTAATATAGTGCCAATCAGATACCCAGTAATATAGTGCCAATCAGATGCCAAGTAATATAGTGCCAATCAGATACCCAGTAATATAGTGCCAATCAGATAACCAGTAATATAGTGCCAATCAGATACCAAGTAATATAGTGCCAATCAGATGCCCAGTAATATAGTGCCAATCAGATACCCAGTAATATAGTGCCAATCAGATACCAAGTAATATAGTGCCAATCATATACCCAGTAATATAGTGCCAGTCAGATACCAGGAATATTGTGCCAGCCAGCCCCGCCCCCCCCCCCCCCCCCCGTACTTACATGAAGCTGCTCCGTGTCCCCCGCCGGATGTCTCCTCCGTGCAGTCTTCCCTCTTGCACGGAGGAGGGAAACAGAAACCGGATGTGACGCGACGTCACATCCGGCGTCAGTTTTTTTTTTGTTTGTTTTTTTCGGCCGTCGCATCCATCGGATGCGGCTTGCCGGAAAAAAAGCGTTCACAAGCGCAATGCGCTGTGAACGCGGCAGCAGGGTCTGGGGGCCCACGGGACAGTTGCCTTGGGGCCCCCCAGGAGTAAATGGGCCCAGGGCAGCTGCCCCGTTTGCCCCGCGTTAAAGACGGCCCTGGTCCTGACCATTTGCCTGTCCCCAACTCTGCCGTTTGCTGCCTTCCCAGACCTTTATACCTGCCTGACGATTCTGTTGCTTGACCCTTCTGTACCATGCCTGCCGTCTTTATTCAAGTCCTCCTGTTGCTCTGTGGATGCCACTTCGGTACTGAAGTATTGGTTTGACTCCAAGTCCTGGGAGGAATAAGCCTCAACCGAGGGTGGAATCTTTTCAGGTGAAACACTCTCCTCTAATACTCTGGTTACTTGGTACCTTTCTGCACAGCGGTCTCATTCCAGAATCTGAATGTGACACATGGTGTTGCCGACTCCCGCTTCCCTGTGTCCTGGTGGGGGCCATGCGATCACAATGGAGGCTGCATCCCTGGCCTAAAGTAAAGCACTCCTCGAACCGAGTGCCGAACGGATGGTGGGGGGAATGCCCTGCGGCGAAGTCACACATTCATATTGGAGAGTGCAGGGGGAAGGGAGAGAGAAGGCAGAACCTTCCTCACATCCCCATACTGGCTAAACCAGGGTGGTTCCCTAACAGAGGGTGGACGGAATCAGTTCTCTTGCAGACTATAAAATGAGCAAGAACTGTTTAGTCAGTGCTTGCTTGTTTTCAAGCTTGGTACTTCATTACAGTGCTCCATAGTGTCTCCCTGTCCCTACCTTTAGTCCCTACCCTCCTACTATATTTGGATCTCCAGGCTTCTGACCTTTATATTCTTTTCTGAACTCAGTTGCTCTCTCTACTCCTGACCTTGGCTTATCCTCCTCCGTTCACGAACCTAGTCTGCCTGCCCTGACCTTCTGGACCATCTCTGACTGTCTCTGCCTAGCGCCTTGGTACCTTCGGTTTTTGTGGCTTTCCACTTTTTACTTGCTCCTCTACCCCAGCTGTGCCCACCTTTCATCTCTTGCTGGGCACTATTGTTTGTTTGTTCACCCCTGCACTATGCTCACTGGTTCTAGCTCCGACATTTTGTGACTTTCCACTGTCAGGAACATCTATTCTAAACTTGCATATATTCTCATGTGGATTCTAATGATTGCAGCCAACCTTAGCATCACTAAGTTGTCTGGTCTTTATTATTTGTGCACTTAGGCTTACTCCTACAGGATATCTAGAGCTCATAATTGCTTAACAACTATCTTTATTCAGCTCTCCCTTATAGCTGATGCTGTTTAGCTGCAATAATGTGTATTTTGCTTCAGTATATTGCTGTGCACAAGGGTATGATTAATGCTCTAGTACACTTTAGGGTTACATGCTATTGGTTGGTCCGAGTCCTGTGGGAGGAGCTAAGTGACAGCTGAGGTGCTATTCATGGTTTGAGTCTTCTCGGAGCTTACCACCGCAATACTAGAGTTGGCTTGGGAGGTGTAGCAGAATTAGTTTACTACCCCGCTGCCAGCGGGTAGTGGGAGTAAACAGAACATCGTCCAAACTGCATTTATTCCACGTTCCCTCTACTAGAATTGGTGAGCTGTTCCAAAATCCTATGGGGCACAAAACTTCTTTATGCACATGTTGAAGTATTATAAGCACTGTCACTTTACATCTCCTAATACCATCATTAAGGACTGGCAGTCAGGATTTAAGTAGATGCATTTGAACAATTATCTATGTCTTTATGGACTTTGTGCATTTTGTATTGTGACATTATCTATTGGGACAATTGAGACTATTCTGCTTGTTACAGAGCCTTCTACAGAGAGGAGATGCACTCCAATGAACATCCATCTGCTTTGTTTATTAAGCTAAGCTTATTTATATCATATGTGTGTCAATGAGTGTCAATTTGTCCCCAGCTGTGGACACACAGGATAGAAACCTATAGAATATACAGGATTGGTACAGTTTATTTTCTGTTCCAATCCAGAGTATTTTTACACATTATCCTGCAAGATTTGGTACCACCATTTCAAATTGTTATATTGTATATTGATGTTTATATAGTAATATATAGCTCTAGAACACTTTAAACAGCATTTTATATTTGCCATGCAAGGTTATTGTTTTATAAATGGTTATATGTGATTTTGAATAATTGGTCAAATATGTAATCATGAGTGCCACTTCACAGTTCATAGGATATAATAAATATTTATATTTTTTTCAAGTATATATGTCTGTCATCAACAATATTCCATGAAATTCTCTCTTTCATGAATTAATCCCTGTCTGTTGTACATGTTTCTACTGTTGGTAACATACAAATGCATGTGCATGTATCTGTATGTTTTACTTATCAGAGGTAGGCGATGGGAAAGCTGCCACCAAGACCAGCAGAGCTGCAAGACCTGTTGAAGTCTGAGGAGGGGCTGCCAGATGTTGTCTACAGGCCATAGGGCCTCGTCATCTGTTGTTGTGGGGGGCTGAGGGGAATCTGTGCACAAGGGCAACAATAGAGCTGGAGCCTGGGTGCCAAGAAGGATGAAACAGGAATTCGAAGTCAAAGGGATAACAGAGGTCAGGACAGGCAGCATAGGATCGGGGTCAGAATGGATTACCGAGGTCAGGACAGGAAGCACAGGATCATAGTCAAGTGGGTAGCCAAAATTCAAGACAGGCAGCACAGGTACAGAATTGGTAACACAGATAGAAGTCAGATAACAGGATCACAGGATACACACAGGACTCAGGCAGCAAGTAACTTGACTGACTGGCATCTTCAAATTCAGGAAGCACTGAGCTATAGAGGGAGTGGGCTTAAATAGTGTGCAGGTGAGGAATCCTTAATTGGGAGGAAGATCCTTTAATTGCTATGGTTTGTTGCTATGGTGATCTACCTTGCACCCGCCATTTTGGCTCCATTGGCAGTGGCGTTTAGGCTGTGGAGGCTCAGGTGAGTGCATAGCTCATCCTCGAAGTCCATCATGTCAGGCAGCTCTAGAGATCAGGGCTTCTGGTGGGGGCAGCTGTCCTGGTTAGCTTCCTCTTCACCTAACTTTTGATAATGGAGTATCTGAAAGATCGGAGTAGAACATTTAACCCCTTAGTGACAAGACATTTTCACCTTGACTTTCCCTTGGTGACAATGGCTGTTTTGACATTTCTAAGGTGTTTGTGTTGAGCTGTAATTTTTTTTCTTTCTCACATACAGTACCCACACAAATTATATGTTGTTTTTATCGTCATAAGAAGGGCTTTCATTAGATACAATTATGTTCATCCTATCTTATAATTTACTACAAAAAAAATCATAAAATATGATGAAAAATTTTAAAAAACCCACTTTTTCTAACTTTGACCTAAAATATAATTTACACAAATAAAATCATTAAAAAAGACCCCATCTAAATAGTTTCTAAATGTGGTCCCGAGTTCAAAAATATGCATGTTTCCATATTTTTCGGTATTTTTTTGCGAGTTATGGGGCAAAAACCAAAAATAGTGACCTTTTGACCCCAACCCGAACCCAAAATTTAACCCTAACACTAAATTTAACCCCAACTCTAATCCTTATTATATCCCTTAATATTTTTTAATTTTAATTAAATTTTAACCCTATCCCTTATACTAAAAATTATTTAATTTTAACCCTATAGGCTAATATAGCTATATAACCTGTTTTTAATTAATTAAATATGTATTTAAAATATTTTCCATTGCAATGCTACTTAACTACCACTAGGGGCAGTCAAGTAGCATATTCAGAGCGACGGAAGTGAAGTTACTTTCACTTCCGAAGCTCAGACTGGCAGAGGGCTTAGACATATTGACGGAGCAGCATGCTCCGTCAATATGGCGCCCACGATCGCTCCGTGGGGTGATCGTGGGTCCTCCAAAATAGAAATTTCGGTGCTGGCTATTGCCTCGACATCGAGGCAATAGACCAGCACCGTTAAAGCGGTTTTCGCGATCGTTGATCGCGAAAACCGCTTGATTCACCGCAGGACGTGCCAGGCACGTCCTTTGTCGTTAAGGGAGTTCCTCCCAGGACGTGCCTGGCACGTCCTTTTGTCGCGAAGGTGTTAAATGTGTGCACAATCCTATTTACACATATAAATATATCTATACACATAAATACATGTATCTATCCATGCATGTACATATTGATATTTACATATATACACACACACCTGCGTACATGTGCTACCACATTTCTACAACTACACAGACATTGATATGTACTGTAACTGTGGAGTGCAACACCACTGCCCTTCGCTACTTGCAGCATTTACTTGTACATGCTTTCTGCTTGTCCACCCTCTCTCCATCTAACATTCTCTGCACAGTTGCAACAGATATTTGAAGCTGCTGGTGCCTCTGGAGTCCCACGGACATCAAGGTGTAGAGTCCTCCAGAGTCTTGCAACTGGGCATAAACCTTCTATTCGGCCACCACTAACCAATGCTCACAAGCAGAAATGGCTGCATTGGACAGAAAAATACATGAAGACTAATTTTCAAACAGTCCTGTTCACTGATGAGTGCCATGCAACCCTGGATGGTCCAGATGGATGGAGTAGTAGATGGTTGGTGGACGGCCACCCTGTTCCAACAAGGCTGTGACGTCAGCAAGGCGGTGGTGGAGTCATGTTTTGGGCCGGAATCATGGGAAGAGAGCTGGTCAGCCCCTTTAGGGTCCCCGAAGGTGTAAAGATGACCTCTGCAAAGTATGTGGAGGTTCTGACTGACCACTTTCTTCCCTGGTATAGAAGGAAGAACTATGCTTTCCGTAATAAAATCCTCTTCATGCATGACAATGCACCATCTCATGCAGCAAAGAATACCTCTGCATCAATGGCTGCTATGGGGATAAAAGGAGAGAAAGTCATGGTGTGGCCTCCATCCTCCCCTGACCTCAATCCTATTGAGAACCTTTGGAGCATCCTCAAGCAAAAGATATATGAGCGTGGGAGGCAGTTTACATCCAAACAGCAGCTCTGGGAGGCTATTCTGACATCTTGCAAACAAATTCAAGCAGAAACTGTCCAAAAACTCACAAGTTCAATGGATGTAAGACTTGTGAAGCTGCTATCAAATAAGGGGTCCTATGTTAAAATGTAACGTGACGAAAATGTCGTTATAAGTTTGATTGAAATAGCTTTTGATTTCAGTAAATATGCTGCAAACACAACAAATGACAATTTTCAGTTCTTTACAACCTATAAAGTGTTTTGAAACTTACTGTGCGTAATAATTTGCAACAGTGCATTGTAAGTTTTTTATGTTTAAAAAAAATACTGTTATCATTAGGAGGTTTGTTCAATAAAATTTTAATTGTACTCTTAATAGTTGATAACATGAGAATTATGCTGACTGTTTACATCAATTATTTAGGTAAATGAGAAAAATATAATTTGCATAATAATTTGGAACAGGGTGTACACCTGTACCTTCCTAGCTATCCTTGACACAGTGTGTTACATTAACTACAGATATGTAGTGCAATTTTATCTGTGGCTTATGGTGTAGGTGAAGTTTAAAAGCACTTCCTTTTTTTCACCACCTTCACAGACCAGTTATTCCCCCCAACTTTGTTGACTCATTCCCTGACCTCCTGCCAGATGAAATTTCTCCTCCTCACTCTTGTCTTCTTGGCTGCTTCCCCGTTCACCCAGTTGTAGTGTTGGTAAGGATTCCTGACCAATGCCGTGTTCTCCTCTGCCAAAAAACACAGGTCTTTCTTACCCTCTCCTGCCATCAGTGTCATAGTACCCCCAAACCCCCCCCACCGTGACCCTTGGCTTGCAAATTTTAGTCTGTAATATAGGGTTTTTTTTATTGATATGCCTGCTGGCTCAATATCCAGCACTAAAATGGTGGTTGCCATGTCCTCAGTATGTGATTTGCTGTAAGTTAATTGTAACAACATGTTGTATCAATTTCTTGAAGCTGGATCTATTTCCTATGGAGGTGCGGTTTATTTCAGTTGAATTTTCTGAATTTCTGCGATATTTTTTGAATGTGCAAAGCTCCCATAGGATATAATGGGGACCAACTTTGTTGACATAATACACAACCTCCTGCCAGATTACACTCCTCCTGCTCTGGCATTTGGTTTTTGGTTCATATTGGTATGAAATTAGGTATGATTTCCAAATTGTGAAAATATTCGGAGGCACATTGGAGCTAACTGGGTGGCTTGAAATTCAGGTTCCTATGTGTCAACGATCTTAATCCAGACACAGGATTTTCTAGTCCCAATGTTGAACAAGGATGTGTGTCCCAGTCATCCATCGCCTAATACAGGCCTAATACAAGCCTAGATTGTGTATGAAAACACATACATAACTAGGTGCCCTGTGTCCTTTTCCAATACACAACAATAAAAAGTGTAATCAAATGTGATAAGTCAAATACACACATGTATACTTACAATTCATCTGTAAAAGTATTCTCAGAGCACAGATGAATCGCTTCAAATGACAATATATGGAAAAAGTATAAATAAAATACAGCGCCTTGTAGTTAGTAATAAATAGTGAATATAAATGATAAAATTAATTTAATAAGTGAATCTCGCTCACATTTAGTACAACAATAACTTGTCTGGTGTACTGTGGCAGCTCATTATAATTATATATATATATATATATATATATACACACATATTGCTATTTAAGTGATATCTGTGTATAAGACCACCAAAACATAAATAAAAAGCATGTCTATAACACATACAAATATCCGAATATGAATAAATCCTCTTAAAAAAGGAAATGTACCAGATACACCCAATGGACTTACGTTCCAGGTTTACGTTTTTTTATTGTTGTGTTTATTGTAAAAGAACACAGCTCATCTATTTTTTGTGTCTATTCTGGATTTGGGCTTTTTTGTAGGTCTCCACTTTTGTTGTTGCGGTTTTCTTGATCTGCTAGTTCACTTGGTTTGGTTCTTTAGTTTATTTTTACCATTGTTCTAGATTTTGTGTATCTTTAACTTCTAATAGACTATAGCGTTGTCTGGTGAACATCTGTGATATGAACCAACTCCTTCAAGTAAACTAGAGCACTTTAGTCCATTGCCAATTGTACAATTTGAAGGCTGAGATGTCTCAGGGCTTGACTATCAAATCAGGTTTTCGACTTTTGCCCTTCTTCCGATACTATTTTTATTTCTGAAAGTGAATCTCTTTTCCTGCAGTAGCTGATATTTTTGTCTTTCCATTGTGTTGTAGCTCAACAGCAGGAGTGCTATGCAGTATTGTCTTTTACTGGATTTTGGCTACTGTGCACCTAACCTAAATAGCGTGCTTTCCTACTGGATTACTAGGGTAGATCAACAACAGGCTTGGTCTGGTCATAACTGACCAGACCAAGCCTGTTGTTGATCTACCCTAGTAATCCAGTTTATTGAGTGCAGTCTAATGTTACTTTGCTCTAAATTAATTAAAGGTGTCACACAGTGTTGTGTTCTGTTGTCCTGTTCTGTTTTGATAACATGATAACATTTACCTGGAGCTGTTTTGTTTACTGAAATTTAAGTGTTTGCTTGAGTGCAGGTAATTTGTTTTCGAATAACATGAATCCATAGAATTACAAGGCCAACAAGAAAGAATTAAAAGTTATGGTCATTGGATGCAATGAATGTGTCCAATATTAACAATAGTAGTTTTCTTGTATATGGTGTCCAAAGTCTGTAAACTGGCAATCTTAGTGGATAACATGACTTCTAACCCTGATAATGGGTTGCCTAGAAAGTATTTTGACCCTTGGGGGAAAAAACCCCTCATAACATGGATTCAACAGGCAATGCAGGGACACTAACCCAAGATTGCTCAATAAAGCTCTCTTAAGCTAGTGCACCAGTATTATCGAGCAATGTTGACATAATCCTTTAATGCCCACTTCCAACTGACCGCAGGTCAGCATATAAGTTCTTACTTATCTTTTGGGGCTGCAAATGGTTAGAACAAAAATCACACAAAAAACGTTTTTGATGTATGATTCAAATTTGTAAATTTAAACTAAATGCAGGTAGGTCACACCAAAGTTAATAAAGAACTTAAATATGTAGTGCCTGCTATTAATTTCACTTCATTAATGTCAAATGTTCTTCATATCATGGGGATTTGCATTGTATTAATGGTTACTTCACTGAAGAATACAAGACACTGATTCACCATTTGGCATTGCTAGACATCTGATGTAATTATTTTGGATGTCACTTGACACCCACTCTTAATATGTTTGGCTTTCATAACCGAGTTTCCCCTCTCGATTTACTCTCATCACAAGAAACATTCATTCATTTGAACTTATTTTGAAATCCTGGTTCACATTTTTTTAATTAACTGGGAAGTACTGTATTTTTGGGCTACATTTTGGAAGGTTCCTAGGTGGGTTTAGGAAATGTGATTGAGAATCTGGGCAACATGTAATGGGCTTTCCTTAGCTTAGATGATTCTTGTGACACACTGTAAGCATAGCACTGCAGAGTCTGGGATACCAAGGGTGCCATTTTGATCATTTAAAGTGTAAGCTCCGACTTGAGGTAATAATACTAGAGCTAATCTATTTAAGATTCACATAGGATAGACAAAGTGCAGTCTTGGCTGCTTCTGAAACAAAAGTGCTATGATACTGCGGCAAATGGTGGTGTAAGCATGATCAGAGTCGTTATTCATCAACAATCCATCCGAGAATGAAAAACTCACCCTATTAAAGGTTGTGTGTACATTTGATTAGAAACCTTCAAAATTACTGAAAATGTGACATTTACTGAGGACATGTTGTCATCACTTGTGGGAGTTGTGAGTACCACACAGCCCCAGCATTATTCACTTCAAGATGTCAATTCACCTGTGAGTAGCTCTGGCCTTTGTATTGTGCAGGTGTGAGAGTTAGTTTTGGTAATATATGGAAGGTTTTCACCAAAATGTTCACCTGCCCCCCTATTTAACCCCTTAAGGACATTGAAACATTTTTGTCCTTTCTGGACAATGCCTATTTTAACATTTCTGTGCTGTTTGTGTTTAGCAGTAATTTTCTTCTTTGTCATTTGCTGTACCCACACATATTATATATTGTTTTTATCGGGACAAGAAGGGCTTTCTATGGATGCCATCTTTTTGATCATATCTTATCATATTATTAAAAAAAAAAAAAAAATATGGTAAAAAAAGAAAAAATACACAAATTTCTTTGTTTTTATTTGAAACAACTTCTCCTCATCGACAATAGCGAACGAAAAAACATGCTAAATAGATTCTACTATTTCTCCTGAGTACAGGGATACCACCCATGCATAGGTTTGTTGGGTTGTTTGGGGGGTAAAAGGCCAAATTTGGTAGGTGCAGTTTTTGGTTTTCCAAATTAAAATTTTGACATGCAGACCGCCTGCACTCATGTCCCATTTGGGACATATTTGAAACCAGCCAGTGTATTTTACCCCATCAACCCATATATTTTTTAAAAGTAGACACCCTACGCTATTTCAAATGGTGGTATTTTAACACTTTCCATGCACTAATTCTACCACCAGCCTTTGTCAAAGTTTGTGGTAGTAATTTTTGTGTGGTTTTTTTTCACAAATATTGTATTTTAGACATAAATTCACAGATTTTGGTATGTGTCACTGCCAAACAATAACCCAATATGTGTTCAACAACATATCCTGAGTACAGGGATACCACCCATGCATAGGTTTGTTGGGTTGTTTGGGGGCTAAAGGGCCACATTGTGAAGGTGCGCATTTTCAACTTGGAATATTGACGTGTAGTCAGCCTGAGCCCATCTTTCATTTGGGACTTTTTTTTAAGTAGGACAGTGTATTTTACCCCAAAAAGTATATATTTTGTAAAAGTAGACACCCTAGGCTATTTTAAATGGTGTTATTTTAACACTTTCCATGCACCAATTCTACCACCAGCCTTTGTCAAAGTTTGTGGTAGTCATTTTATTGTGTATTTTTTCCCACATACATTGCACTTTAGACACAAATTCACATATTTCGGTATGTGTCACTGACAAACAATACCACAATATATGTTCAGCAACATCTCCGGAGCACAGGGATACCTCCCATGCATAGCTTTGTCAGCTTTGTTAGGGGTTGAAAGGCTACATTTGAGAGGTGCGCTTTTTGATTTTCAAACTTGGAATTTGAACATGTAGAGCAAGGAAGGGGTTAATAGCTCTTATAAGAGCCTTTGTAGTACTGTACAAAAAAATTAACCCCTAAAAATGCACAGACAAGAAAAAAAATTCTGCTGTGCAGTGATCAGTGGCAGGGAAGGAGTTAATACACTACACTATACAAAAGGTATGGCTTTTATAAAAGCCCTTGGGACTCACAATTTATTAACATTTTATTTAATTTATTACAATTTAAAAATTATGTTATACAGATCTGTCTCTTTCCCTCACTAAAACTCAAGTGAGGAGAGGGAGGCAGATCCATATGGGTCAGAACAATATTTACGAACCAGACGAATGGTGATGCTCATCTGAGAAATCACCAAACCACCTTTGCCACTGATCGGCTGTTACTGATCGCTATACACGCGTTCAGACAGCTTCAAAAGGAATACACGTAATCCCCTAGTGGGTATAATTAACCCCTAGTGAGTCTGACAAAAAAAATGCTGATAGCAAAAAAAAATCCTTCGGCGACTAGATTGCTCCATATGCGCTGCTTAGGCAGTGACCATATACACTGCTTAGGCAGTGACCATATGTGCTGCTTAGGAAGTGATATACGGCAAGGAAGGGGTTAATAGCTCTTAAAAGAGCCTTTGATATACTGTAATAAATCAAAGTAAAAAAAAATAACCCCTAAAAAAATGCACAGACAGCAAAAAATGTGCTGCTGTGTAAGATCACTGCGTACACAGCGATCAATTGCAGTGAAGGGGTTAAATACTGGAAACGGCTTTTATAAAAGCCTTTGGGTCTCAATTCTATTAAATATATTATAATTAAAAACTTACATTATACAGCTCTGTCTCCCTCACTAAAACTCAAGTGAGAGGGAGGCAGATCTACACGGGTCAGATCAAATATTTACACATATTGATCTAACCAGACGAATGGTGATGCTCATCTGAGCAAACGCCAACCCGCCATTGTCACTTATCAGCTGTTACTGATCGCTATACATGCGCTCAGACAGCTAAAAAAATGTTTTTACGTTAAACGTAGTCCCCTAGCGGGTATAATTAACACGTGACGGGTGTAATAAAAAAGTTTTAAAAAAATTAAAAATGCTTCTGCAGCAAGATTGCTGCATTTGCGTCAGATCGCTGATTAGGCAGTGATCTACGGCAAGAAAGGGGTTAATCTCTCTTAAAAGAGCCTTTTTTTATACTGTAATGAATTACAGTAAAAAAAATAACCCCTAAAAAATGCACAGACAGCAAAAAATGTGCTGCTGTGTATGATCACTGCGTACACAGCGATCAATGGCAGGGAAGGGGTTAAATGGCTTTTATAATAGCCCTTGGTGTTTAAAATTTTATTAAATATTTTTTTTTTATTTTATTTTATTTTTTTACTTGATCTGATCTGTCTCTCTCCCTTACTAAAAGTAGTAAGGTGGGGGAGGCAGATCAATACTTGTCAAAGGCAATATTTAGTAATATTGCCTTTGACAGTATGGTAAGTGCTCATCAGAGCACTTACCATACATGCCTGCACACAGATCACATAGATCTGCTGTGCCGGCATCGATTGGCTCCCCCTAGAGCATCGGAAGTGAAATACTTTCACTTCCGATGCTCTTGCCATTAGAAGGGAAACGCTGCCTGTACAGGCAGCGTTCCCTTCTACTGAGCCGATGGGGTCGCTCAGGAGAGCGACCACCATCGGCTCTGGGGAGCAGCACGGTGTTGTTAAGTGCCTCGCTGGCGAGGCACTTTAACAACACCGGAGATGCTTAGAAAGCGAACGATCGTTCGCTTTCTAAGCACATGTGTGCAGCGGGCGCAGCCATTTTTAAATGGCTGCTACGATCACTCCGTGGAGTGATCGTAGCGCGCCCCTGCACATTTGGGGGGTGTTGCACAATGCCTCTACCTAGATGGTCGCTTTCTTTACTCCATTTAGTGCATGACGTGCCAGGCACGTCACCTGTCGGCAAGTCCTCGATTTGCCGTGACGTGCCTGGCACGTCACCTGTCGTTAAGGGGTTATTGTACAGATACACATGCTGGCCAAGTGCTCCTAGTTCCCATCCTATTAATAAATAGGGCCAAGGGCTGGCAAATGCCCCTGGCCACAACTCTTATTTAATGCCAGTGAGTGAGTAGTCTCTTGTTTATGACATCACCTTGTGACTTAGTGTGCTATTATCCACAAGGCGATGCCATAATCTGGAGACACCACAGTCTGAATATATATATTTCTTAATGTGACATTGCCCCAGTTATAGGTCATACTTTTAAATTCTTAAATTAGATGTGAGGACTGTAATCAGGCTTTAAGCACAAGGGCACTTATCAGTCATGGTCCTCCTCCGTTGTCATTCAAAGGAGGAAGTGAATAAAAATGCAGAAAGATAAGGACATTGGTCACATGCAAAAACCAGCCCTGGAAAAAATCTGTATACCAGCCCCATAGCATAACATTTTTAAACCAGCCCCATAGCATTTTAAAAGCACATCTGAACAGTGTATTTTTTTATCGAAAAGACTGATATATAAGGCTGCCTAGGGCAATCTATACCTCCAGTATAACCTCCAACAAGGTTATTTGAATTGCCCTGTGCAGAGATATATATCAGGGCAGTGTGTGAGACATATCGTTGTGTACATATTTCAGTAGCATCTCTCCCTCTCATTTCTGTAGTGTCTCTTTCTCATTTCTGTAGCGTCTCTCGATCTCTCATTTCTGTAGGTTCTCTCTCAATTCTGTAGCGTCTCGCGCCCTCTATCATTTCGGTAGCGTCTCTCGCCCTCTCTCATTTCTGTAGAGTCTCTCTCTCTCTCCTTTCTGTAGTGTCTCTCTCTCTGTGTCCTTTCTGTAGTGTCTCTCTTTCTCTCTGTCCTTTCTGTATTGTCACTCTTTCTGTCCTTTCTGTGGTGTCTCTCTCTCTGTCCTTTCTGTAGTGTGTCTCTCTCTCTTTTTCCTTTCTGTAGTCTCTCTCTCTCTGTCCTTTCTGTAGTGTCTCTCTCTCTGTCCTTTCTGTAGTGTCTCTCTCTGTCCTTTCTGTAGTGTCTCTCTCTGTCCTTTCTGTAGTGTCTCTCTCCCCCCCTGCTCCCTGTAGTGTCTCTCTCTCACCCTCCCTCCCTTCCCCCTGTAATGTCTCTCTCTCACCCTCGCCCCTTCCCTCTGTAATGTCTTTCACCGTTCCCCTGTAGTGTCTCTCTCTCCCCCTCCCCTGTAGTGTCTCTCTCTCACCCTCCCCTTCCCCTGTAGTGTCTCTTTCTCCCCCTTCACATGTCGTCTCTCTCTCCCCCTCCCCCTTCCCCTGTAGTGTCTCTCTCACCCTCCCCCGTTCCCCTGTAGTGTCTCTCTCTCACCCTCCCCTGTTCCCCTGTAGTGTCTCTCTCTCACCCTCCCCCTCCCCTGTAGTGTCTCTCTCTCACCCTCCCCTTCCCCTGTAGTGTCTCTTTCTCCCCCTTCCCATGTAGTCTCTCTCTCACCCTCCCCCTTCCCCTGTAGTGTCTCTCTCACCCTCCCCCTTCCCCTGTAGTGTCTCTCTCACCCTCCCCCTTCCCCTGTAGTGTCTTTCTCCCCTTCCCTCTCTAGTGTCTCTCCCCCCTTCACCCTGTAGTGTCACTCTTCCCCCCTTCCCCCTGTAGTGTCTCTCCCCCCTTCCCCCTGTAGTGTCTTCTCCCCTTCCCCTGTAGTGTCTCTCCCCCCTTCCCCCTGTAGTGTCTTCTCCCCTTCCCCTGTAGTGTCTTTCTCCCCTCTTCCCCATGTAGTGTCTTTCTCCCCTCTTCCCCATGTAGTATCTCTCACTCACCCTGCTGTCTCTTCCTCCGCTCCCCATCCTGCGGCGGAACTGCTGCCACAACATCCGGCGGCAGCAGGTGAATTTCTTAAAGTGGAGGTGGCCTGCGAACTTCTTAAAGTGGCCCACCACCACTTTAAGCAATTCACCCTGCCAATGCAATCGCTTACTCGGTACATTGGGAAGAGGAGGAGGATCTGCTTGGCGCTCACAACACAGATCCTCTAACTGGAGACCACATAGTAAGTGATGGTGAGGGAGAAAGTGTGCCTCTGTCTGTGGCAAGTACTGATATGGTAATGTGATAGTGTGTCAAGTGTTGGGCGGGCAACATGACACGGTTTCTTTAAAATGGCATCTAACTATAGTCACGTCTGGCCTATAACTGATATAACCGATATAATAAAGTAACAATATAAACAGTGTTTAAGTTATGAAATACCTTTAACAGTACATTAATTTTCTTAATAAGCAAAATATCTAAAGCAAGTTCCAAAAGGATGCCCATATTTGCATTTTTGATAGTCTCCTGATATAAAAACCTATCATTCAAATCAAAGTTTTGCTTCTGTGAAGTACAATAGCAAAACATGTTAGATTTCCTAAGCTATATTAAAATGGCACAGTAAAACAATAGCACCCTCTTCTGGCTATTTTCTATCCTTTATATTTATAGATTGACAAACATGATTTTGAACCATCAGTAAACAGTTCCTATTTCCTATTTAAGAGGAACATTGTTCACTGTATCTTTCCATTTCATTAGAGCTACCGTATCAGTATTTCAATAAGAGGCACATATCAAAATAAAGATGATCTGAATCGTTAAAAAACACACCCTCCTTATTTCAAGTAGACCCAACATGTATCTTTATAAATACCTGTGGGTTTTACCCTCAGCTCTGCCTCACAGCTGAGGCAGAGCGCGAGGGGGGTTTGGCCCACGCTGACAGTGTCATCGGTGGCTTGCCCCGCTTTCTGATTGGGGATGTGAATGGATCGGTGATCTCTCTCTGCAAAGAGAGGACCTCATTTTCAAAGGCAAAGAAAAAAGGGGACCTATCTATGTGGCGCAGAGAGAGACAGTCGCCGACCTGACCGTGCTGTCTGTGTCCCATGGGAGCCTGGCAGCTGTCAGTCAGAGTATAAACTGGCAGGTACTATCAAAAGTACACGCCAGGTAATCCCCATACAAAGGAAACTGATTGTTCTTTTTCCATGTTAGAAGCACAAGTTAAAAAAAAAAAAAAACAATACCGACAACATAATGGCACAGGAACAGTAAAATAAGGGGGAGTATAGAGAAATGTGAATGGGAACGCCTACCAAAGACAGACCCAGGTTATGTGAACAGGCAAAGTGGGTATCTGAGACAGACAGTCAAGGGTCCCAGATGTCTAGTTAGTGGTGGGATGTTCATCTCAGTGGTTCCTGATTTATAGCTTTGACCACTGAGAGTGTAGAGGTGATATATTGGTTCCATACAGCTGCAAGTGAGCATTACAATGTGTTTTACACCATTGATACATTTTCCAGAGGTTTAGAAAGAAGGAGGGACCATGACTCAGGGATAGACCATGTTTCAGATGTAGACAGACCTCAATTAGGCCCTTTAAACTCTGAAAAATATCTTCTTTGGGCAGACTAAATGGGTCCAAATGGTTCTTATCTGCCAACACATTCTATGTTTGTCATTATAAGGATTGTAATAACTGTAAGTGGGATGAATGACAGGAAGTTAATAAAAAGTTGCACAACAATGTTTTGTTCCATTAAGTGTGTTGCAATGGTACCCTCTGCTGGCTAGTTTGTAGATATACTAATTGCGGAAATCCTTTTTTTTTTTAAATCCCAATTCTATAGGTTAAAGTACAGCTTACAGTTTCCAAATTTAGTTTTACAACACATCTATGACGTGTTCCCTACAATTTGGATCAGACATAGTATGGTAACAGCATATGTGCTTCCAAGCCTGTAAATAAATCAGGAATATTTATCAGATAAAGGTTTGTTTGACACAGAGTGCAGTTGTGCAATTCAGTTATACAAAAACAGAATGGTTCACTCATCTGAATGATGCCTAAGTGTTCTGGAATAATTAACTGTGAACTGATGAAATGAAAGACCGCGCTGTGAGGGAGTCAACAAAGCCATTAGAACTTCAAGAAAAGTTTGCTACCATTCAGTTTCACCTCTGCACAAGACAATGGAAAGTATATTAATGGGGATTCCCAACTATGCTCATTGTTTCCAGGAATTTCTTTACAATGATTATATCTTCAAGTGGAACTGAAGCTCTTACAAGGTCTAGATAAGAATAATCCATTTTCTTCCAGATCTGATCCAGTGGATGTAAGGCCCCATTAAGGATTACAGGAGTGGAAGAATGTAACAAAAGGTCATTGATTTTTTTATTATGTGGAACAATCTAGAAGAGGAATAGGCAAAGTGTTCATACAAAGATACCAGTGCCCATGTCAAGATCTGTGAAGGTCCATAGAACATAATTAAATTGCAAAAAACAACAACCATAAGTATCCTAGTTCCCAGTTTCATGCACTGATGGAATTATATGACTTGTATGATAAGTGGGAATTAAAAAAACAGCATAACTATATTTTTAATTCATGAAAACATAATCTTGCATCGATATTTACATTTTGTCTCCTGGAGGTCTCTCAGGCTTAGAATAGCACTATCCAGTGGTCATGCACCTGCAGGCATGCGGGTGGATTGTCTGGTGACAAGGTACAGGGTTGGAATTGGGAGAACGGTTTTGTGCAGGGTGACTGCTGAAAAAAATCTCTTTAATTTAAGACTAAAAGAATCATTGCTGGCCTCCATATGAAAGAAAAGCTCTATAGTCAAGCAATTTAAATGTGTCCAATGAAATATCTGGCAGTACTCTATGGTATGCACACAAAGCTCACAGGTTTTCTGATCCAATTGGCATCCGAACTCCTCAAAAAAACCAACAAAAAATAATTAACCATTTTAGATAAAGAATTTGCACATGGATGAGCAATGTCTTTGCTGACTATTATGGGGATTGATATAATTTACATAAATGTTCTAACAATTTAAACATGTATATTATCTGTAGGAGCAGGGAAGTTGTTTGAGGTTCTCATATGTCCATGCTTAAAATCCCTGTCGGCATGGCTACAAACTGCCTTAGGGATGAAGTGCTGGACCACACGAGGGACATTCATCATAAACAAAGTATAGAATAGTTCTGTGGCTTGGCATTTCCAGGAGTGTCACAACTCCAATTTAAAAAGTTATTCAGGCATGGCGACTTCAACAATTTATGGTGGGCCCAAGAGGAGGTGATTTAGTCACACGATTATTAGAAACTGGGTGCAAATGAATAGACAATCTGAAAAGTGTGGCCCTGGGGGGCCTGAATGAGCAAGTTAATTTGGGTTGTTACCTGCATAAGTAATGGGTATTTCAATTCAGGTATGCTTGTTTAACCTTATGTCCCTAGTGACCACGTCCTGTGGTGGCAGCATACAGTTTGTTTAGAATCATCTGATCATTTTGCATTGTTGGAACTTTGTAATCACCCACTTGGAATCTATTGTGGAGTGGCCTTCTGAGCAATCACTGAAGGAGTGTGTGTTAGACCGTATGTGTGTTAGACCGTATCTCCAGAAGGATATTGATACTTTGGAGAGAGTTCAGAGAAGGGCTACTAAACTGGTTCATGGGTTGAAGGATAAAACTTACCAGGAAAGGTTAAAGCATCTTAAAATGTATAGCTTGGAGGAAAGACGTAACAGGGAGGATATGATAGAAACATTTAAATACATAAAGGGAATCAACACAGTAAAGGAAGAGAGTATATTTAAAAGAAGAAAAACTACCACAACTAGAGGACATAGTCTTAAATTAGAGGGGCAACAATTTAAAAGTAATATCAGGAAGTATTACTTTACTGAGAGGGTAGTGGATGTATGGAATAGCCTTCCAGCAGAAGTGGTAGAGATAAACACAGTGAAGGATTTTAAGCATGCGTGGGACAGACACAAGGCTATCCTAGCCATAAGACCGGGAACGGGGGACTAATAAAAGTATTCAGAAAAATTGGGAAGACCTGATGGACTGAATGGTTCTTATCTGCCGACACATTCTATGTTTCTATGTTTAATTTATTAACATAGAAACTAAGAAAGTTTTGACAGATAAGAACCTTTCAGCCCATCTGGTCTGCCTTATGGATACTTTAAATTGTCCCTAGTCTTATCTTATATCTAGGATAGGCTTATGCTAGGGCATCTATGCCTTTAAGTACTGATACTTTGATATTCATCCACCTTCCGCTTGAGGACAAATATCAAGTGGGTAAAGCATTCATAAAATAGTCCAGAAGATGCACTTGAAAGGGTATTACCTTCATCGATTTGCTGCTTTGTAAGCAATACTCTGAGGTGATGTGGTGACACCCCCTTGTATATATCCTGACTATTTTTGCTTACACTTGGTCAGCTGTATCTTATCTTAGGCTCAATAGACATCTGGCTATAACTGTTGCAACCATGGGTCTGTGTAGAGAGGTGTATCACAACTGTGTCTCACTGTGATAACTGCAACATTTAATCTCCATAAAGGCAGCAGGGCCGCTTTAGCTATGATGATTTCAATGTCTCATGGTGGCCGACTTGGCAACTTCTGTCAGAGAACATAGTGAGGATCCTAGGTTACCCTTTTGTATCATACAATATTTGGAGCTATTCCAACGGTCAGAGCCGGCACCACTATGGGTCCTTCGCACCCAGACTGCACTTCAAGGGGATGGAAAATTGCCACCCTCTCCACCATCCCGGTGACCGGTCAATTTATTTTCCTTGTGTGCAGTGCCATAGTAACGTGGATGTGCACACTAATATTGCCAGGGAGCTTAATGCAGACAAGGGCCATTTCAAACCTTCAATCAAGCATTGCTCTTTGATCAATTAAACTCTGATTCTTCATGATACCAAGTGCCCTGAGTGCTCTTCTCCAACTACTACATTGTCTGGCGGGATTGCATCGGGGTATGTGTCTGGAGTGCAAAGACCAGGATCATATATAACAGGTTACAGCTAAACCCCAAAGATATTTTAATTACAACAATGCACATCAATGAGTTAATATGGTAGAATAAGTTAATTTCTACCCAGGAGCGTATGAGAAAACTAACATTTGGGAGGTATATTAATTTGCTCTTGGATACACTTTGGATATACTTTTATACTGCCCAAATTGGGGACTTGACTATATATTACCCACAATAAGTGTGGAAGAGTAGGGTGCTGGATTTACTTGGACTTAATTAATTTAAACTGAATTTAATGATTTTCTGTGTATGTACACAGACCTTGCCAGAGACATTGAACAGACACTGTACCTATCCCTTGTTTAAATGATCTTGTTAAAATAAGGCATGACATCTATAGAGCAGACACATGAGCATCGTTCAATATCTTTGAGAAGTATTACTAGCTGAAATTCAGAACCACAATGGAAACTTATTGTAGAGGATACATTTTGGAAGTGTGTTCTCATTCTAAAGTTTATCAATAAATTGTTCTTATTTGAAGAATTTCAGTTTGACTTGTGGTTGACATATCCTATTTATAGTGGTTAACTTGCTAGGGTACTACCCATAGTTATTCAGAAGAATTAAAAAATGTATTTAGACTCACGATAATTTGCTTTGTCAGGTAGCAGTAGATCATCTTGTCTAGATGAACTAAGGACACACACTGGTTAAAGGGTTAGATGTCCTAGTCACAGTCTGTCATTCATTTCTCAAGCAGAGAGAGGGGAGCCTATGTGTTGTTCTCATGGAGTCTAACTAGTAAAAGACAATAATACCAAAATAAGTGTACATCCTGGTATATTTTTTCATGGTACAGGACCTCACTGGAAATACTATACAAGCTATCAGGGCCCTTTAAAATTCCATGTTGGGACATCATATATAACATGAGGCTCCTCCCTTCCTTGTAGCTCAGAGCAAAGAATGTTATGTCAGTCAGACAAATCTAAATTTGTGTATTTCATTAATGAATAACACAATTTCACCAATGCTTAGAACTATGAAGTTATCTTTATATCTTATCAGCCTCCATCCCTCCATCAAGGGTAAAAATAGACTATGTTTTGGTAAACAATAACATTGGTAACAGGCATTCAAATGCGAAAATGCTTGAATTATCCTCCAGCCTACCAATTTGAATGCACCTCCCACTCACTACACACAAAGGGGAAACTACATCAGCTCTAAACAGGAACCTCTTTGTCATTCTCATTTATTTTTTCCCCACATAGATCAGCTCTATTTATTTCAGATTACTGATCTAGTTGCTGATCCATAAACTGCCAATGTTTAGCTGCCAAAACAACAATAAAACTGCCTTCTTGTGTGTTCAAACGGCACTGATATTTCCCCAGTCCGTGTGCTCACTCCAGTGTGTGCTCAGAGTACAAAGAAAAAAAGACTGAGCAGACTTGCAGCTTCTACCTTGCTTTTATAGTAAATACTAGAACATGCCAGAATTGGTGATGGAAATAGAGGAGGTAAGATACTATGTTTATAGATCAAGGAGAACAGATATGCATGTAATTGTGTGTTATTACATTTTGTCTGGTCTGTACAGATGCATCATGTAAAATGTATCTACTCCTTGTACAGTGTGTTCCTATCAGTCTGCATAATGTGATTACTGGACAATGTCCTTTAAAGGAATATATCTGTCAGTGTGATTTGTAATACAATAATGAAGGACATAACAAAAAAGAAGTAAAAAATCTTTTCAGGTTTCAAGTTTAGAAAATGCCTTTATCAAATGTAATGTTATTACCTTGTAAACCTTTAAAGAAATAACACTAATTACAACATTTTTATTGCTATTAAAATGAACCTTCTTGAATAGAACTTCACGCTTTCTCCTTCATCATCAATCTAATTTTTAGGGTATTGTGTTAAGAAAACACACGTTACAGTTTTAAAACAATGAGATATGATTTGCATCATTGCAGTAAAATTGTCTCAAATAGATGTTAACTTATAGACGTTGGTTTATTTTGATGTAGATAAAAAGTCCATCTGTTATAGAAAAGCAATGAAGCGGCTACTCATCACATTCAATGTGTGAGTCAGTGGGCTAGTTGGTTTGCTCTCCATCAGTCCTTGAATATTTATACATATCAATGTTTCTTTTATATAATTAGGTGAGGGCACGGTCTTTTAACTTAATCGACACATTCATGCACTGAAAATCAAATCTGTGCGCTGATGGATTTGATTTTTCAAATATCTGCACTGTCACTTTAAACCTTAAATCGTTTGTTGAGGAGAGCTTTGCTTAGAACAAATAAAACGGCGCGTGCTTTTCTTCACGGCAAGCAGTCGGCAGGCACTATACTGGCACTGGCAAACTTGGGTACAAGTGGCACTGCTGTTTTGAACACAAGAGGGTGTTTGGGGCCAAGGGTGGTACCGGTAATCTGTTTGCGGCACAGTGGTAGCACAAAAAAACTGTTCTGGCAAAAATGTTACAGAGTGGTTGTTTGGGGCAGAAGGATGGCACAGAAAGGTTGTTTGTGGGAAATATGGCACAGGCACGCTTTGTGGGGCCAAATGTGACACAGAGAGGCTGTTTGTTGACAAAGAAGGCACTGTGAAGTTGGGGGGGGGGCAAAAAGGCAGTTTAGCGACAAATATAGAACACAGATGCTGCTTAGTAGCAAATATGGCCTAGTGAGGCTGTTTGGGGACAAATATGGCACATAAGTGTCTACTCAATATACAATAGTCTATCCCAAATTGGATTTGGTTCTGGCATAATAGTTGAATTTAAAAAATCCCTGAAATTCATAAATTTGGCTCCAAATCAGCTGTGTGGGTCATTTAGAAACCATAGCATCGAGGCCTTCGGATCAGGACAATTTGGATATAAAAAGCATAAAATTTCAACTACACTAAACAATATGTGATTGTCACCCCTGAAAAAAGTTCAGATTTGGGTTAGGTAGCCGCATTCCGGGCATTTTAATTCTACGGAACTGATCTGGATAATTGAAGTTAAAAAGTTTCAGCTGGTCTCAGCATGTAATCGGCTATGATTTTACGAATTGCGGACCTATTCGGAGACACATCAGGGCATATTGGGTAGCTTGACATTCATGTTCCAATATGTCCCCAAAGTGCCCCCATTCAGTCCAGACTTTGGAGGCACCATTTCGGGCCTGATTATTGCTGCATATTGAATAGACCCTATAGAGACCGTTTGGGGGGCAAATATGGCACAGAGTGGTAGTTTGGGAGCACATAAGGCACTGAAAAGTTGTTGGGGGCAAAAGATGGCTCAGTCTTTATGCATTTTGATACTCACTGGCATTATATACAAAGTTTATGTTTTACTGGTAGGATTTGTATTTACTGCTTATTGGCATCTTATACAAAGTTTATGCATTTACTGCTTAATGACATCATAAACAAACTTATGCATTTACTGCTCATTGATATAAAATACAAAATTAATGCATTTACATTTGTCAACAGAAATGTAGATTATGTTTAATTGAAAGATTGCATCATGTATAGAGGTTTTACATAGAAATGCTTTAATGAAAGAATACAAATAAAATAATATTTGTTCCATACGGACATCGCAAAGTCTTGCAGTATTTCAGCTGGGACCAACTGCAGTATTTCAGCTGGGACCTAATCCGGTCTCTACCAGGAGTGCAAAGACGTGATTTGGGGCTTTGGTCCTTTAGGATTAAAGCACCATCCGGTGTAATGGGGTTAACATACAATTAACATTTTCCTTTAAAATAAACCATGGGGTTGGAGCCAAAAATGGATAGTATTTTGGCTGCTCCCCTTTCTGGGCAGAACATTTTTCTTCCGCCCCTTGCATGAGCAGAGTATTTTCGGCTTCGGATTAGCTTCAGGGAAAGGGATTTAAAGCTACCGTTTTGGTAAGGTACTTTTGTATGTTGGAGCTGATGGTTGTGGTGTATGAGGGGTCTGGTGTATTTAGGGTTGGGAATGACAGACATCTATGGTTAAAGCAAAGGGTGAGAGACTTTTAAGGGTAGGGCTCAGGATGAGGGAATTAAACAGGTTAAAGTTGGGGCAAAATTACTTATTTTACAGTGGGAGTGGCATCTGTAAATAAAATACTAAATATTGATAGTGGCATGGGTGTAGGAGGTTTGCAGAGTATATGAGGGAATCGTTTATGATATAGGAGCATAAGTGACACCTGTATACATTAAAAAGTATCTCAGTTAAGAGGTATGCCAAGCAAAATAAGAAACAGAATATATTTATTATCTCTCTTTATTTTGCTTTTGTATGCCTCTTTAAATATAATTTAAATGTCAGTAAAATAAAAATACGTAATCAATTTAATATGTGCATTTCTGTGAAATCTCCTTCAATAATTAAATGGTGTCCTCTGCCATGCAGTATATTTTGCTTAATATATAAGAAAGTAGAAATTTTCAGGCTCTATGTGTGTGGATGCACAAAAGTGAACAAATTAAAATTGCTGTAGTGTTTTCAGTAAAAATAAAACAAATACAGTATATATTGAATCATTAGCACTTTGAAAGGAAAGCTTGAATCCCATCTTAGACTGCACATTTATTGGTTAAAGTGATGTTGATGAATACTGTAAGCTGTATGAGAGCATGGATTTCATTAGAAGAAAAAAGGGCATCTGATTGGGTAACTGTGTCAACCAATCAGGTGCCTTCAATCCTAGTTTTCGGATCGGGGATATTTCGGGGGCATTGGTGAAGCTGGGATGGAAGACATCTAATTAGCTGCCACAGATATTTTAGTATGTAAGGGCTAGGGCTAAGATGTACATAGGATGGGGCAGGGAGCCATTTGGCCGGCTCCCAGCTCCCAGCCCCCAGGCCCAGCCATGTCAGGAGAGCCCTAGCACCCAGATATATTTTATATGGTACTGGAAGCACTTGCCCAGCTCCCCATTTGGGTGGCTCCCAGCCTTGTTGTATTAGGGGAGGAGGTGGATCAGGGCTAATTACCGTGGCCCCCCATGTTTATTTTTTGTTTCAAATTCATCTCAATTCACCTGCCATTATCTCATTATTGAGTAGACCCTTATATTTTTTAAGTACAAATTTCAGAAGACATGCTGTTGAGATCCTGGAAAAATATTTACATTTGTGGGAGGGGCCATGGTCAGAAAAATGCGAGTGGTGTTGGGGTAGAAAATACTGCACACATAGAATTCGGTCAGAGGTGTGCCAAAACCGATGTACCTGGTAGGCCTAGAAGAGGGCCCCCCGTGTATTAGAGAGAAAAGAGAAAGACACGTGTTTGGGAAGAAGGGTGGGAAATGACGACAACAACGCTGCGAACTTGTGTGGGAGAGAGGCGCTTTATATATTCAGCACCCCTCCCGCAACTACAGGCCAGCCTCCTGGCCGTAACATTTGTGGGAGGGGCAATGGTCAGAAAAAGGAGAGTGGTGTTGGGGTAGACAATACCGTAGAATTTGGTCAGAGGTGTGCCAAAACCGATGTACCTGGTAGGCCTAGAATAGGGCAAAAATAAAAGCCATACATTATATACATGTTTATTACAGAAATGTCAAACATAGTTTTACAATGCAAGGTTAGCAAATGCTTGTCTAATCTCAGTTGTTGGTTGGGGAATGTACACAGAAAAACAGGAAGAGCTCCATCTACCCAATCTTTTGATAATATGCGCTGGGAAATTGTTCCTAGAAGCTGCTGAAGCAGCCCCGATTCTGAAAAAATGTCCTGAATATGACAGTGGGTTGAGTCCTATCCTGACTAACAGCAATCTAACATAATTAACAAAAGCTATGGAGGGAATGGTAACAATGGGCTATCCCTTGGTTTAGATAATAATGCATTCAGGACTGCTACTGGACACCAAGGTGAATTGGTTTGGTAGAAACCAGCTCCCCTGGTCTCATTAACCTGTAGAAGGCTAGGAACATCGCTGTTTTGATGATCACATTAGTCATAGGCTCAAAAGGTCTGGAATCAATACTGGTCACTAAAGCTCTAAAAATATTGCTGTGTATAGGTAATCGACTTGGTGCTGCTTGATGTTTGGATTTCTATAACAATAAAGTGACATGGTGTTGAACCCCTGATAGTTACAGTTTAATTGTGCTATATGACAATTTCAAAGTATTACGGCAATATGCCGCAAAAGCCAACAGTATTTTTTACCGAGGCCAGATCCGCTGGTGGGATACATCTTAAAAAGGTGTGGTATAGAGACCATGCTCTGTCATATGCTTTAACAGTACTGTGTGACAAAGCCTTTTTTATGATTGAATTGGCTACGTCTAAGTGTATTAATTCAGGATGAGCTGTCCAAAGTCGGGAGCAGGGGTAGGTGTGGGATCTGTCGTAGGATGAATTGTGAAAAATTTCTGTAATTCAAAGCGAGATAATGCGTCAGCTGCTACATTTATGGATCCTGGAACATGCTCACATACCATGGAGAACGTATGATATAGTGACAGCCAGGTTAGTTTTCGCATAAAGCTCATGATGTGGAGGGAATTTGACCTGCCTTTATTGATAATAAAGACCGTGGCCTGATTGTCAGTAAAAAATTTAACCATAAGTCCAGTCCACCTATGTCCCCAAGTAATGGAATATCCTTTACCTCAGGGGCCATTCCCCGCACAACAATTTGTCTTGGAAGACGCGGCCGCGTCTGTGAAAACGTTATGGGATGATGAATTATGTCGCGGGAAGAACATGGACCTACCATTCCAAGTCCTAAGGAACCTGTACCACATAACTAGGTCAGATTTTGCTTCTCTGTCTAAACTGACCATCTCTTATGATTCGTAGCTTTTGGACAACAAGCTCAGGAGGTGTGAGATGAATGACCTACCCTGCAGGATGATGCGCATTGCAAAATGCAGATGACCTAGGAGTCAACTGAATCCTTGAACAGGTGGGGGACGCCATGAAGCTCTCAACCTGTTGCGGATTCCTACTGAGCTTTGCTGCTGGAAGGCTAGCCTCCATGTGTACGGTAACACTATGCCCAAAAATTCAATAGAAGTATCTGGGCCTGATGTTTTGAGCAACCGGGATTCCCAATTCTTCAAATAGATTAAGCAGCCTGTATAGGCTAGAAGATGATGATTGGGGTGGTTCTATTGTTAGAAAATCGTTGAGGTAGTGTATCAGTAACGGCAATGACTTACATTTAGTAAAATCCAACACAGAGTCTCTGCAAATAGGTCAAATAATTTAGGGCTACTCCTTGATCCGAAAGTGAGTCAGGTAGCAAATTAGTACAAGTCCCTCCACTTTATACCGTGCAGATGCCATAATTCAGGGTTTATTGGTAACAACTTAAATGCATTTGTGATATCTGCTTTGGCAAGCCATGACCCTCCCTGACCTCACTATAGCTTGTATGGCATTATCCACAGAAGCGTATTTCAGAGAGAATTCTTCTGCTGGAATAAGGGAGTTAATACTGGGGTGCACCGAGGGGCTGATAAATCAAAATGAGTCTCTTCTTCTGGGGAAAGGGAGTGACTGAAAGGGGCATATCAGGTAACCTTTAGCACTTACGCCAGGATAAGGTCCACTATATCGGGATCAGTTAGTGCAGACCTGAGATTGGGGAATTTAAGAGTCTATTGGGGGAGAGCAATAATTCCTGTGTTAAAGCCTGATGAGAAAACTGAAATTAAAAACTCCACAAGGGCAGGTTATGGATGAGACATTAATTTCTCCCTTAGGAAATCTACCTTATTTGGGGATAGTCATTGTTTTGGAAACAGTTTGACCGGACACATGTTTTTTTGGGTGGGCCCTATGGCGGCCTGTGCAAATGTGCAGCAGTCTGCACAAACTGAAATTGCACCTGGAGGTGTTGAAATTGTTGCAAATCTGTGATCTCCCGAGGAAAGAAATAGATCTCTCTAGCCGATCGTGTGTTTTTGCAGATGTAGGCCTTTAGGCCGTCAGGTGGTGGTGCTGACATCCCTGCTGTACTGGTGGAGAGTTGACTATCTGCAGAAGGACAAAAATTGACCGTATGGTCTGTTGATTGTCATAGACTGCAACCTGGAGTTTTGAGTCCAGCAAAATAGCTCTGTATCTATTTGGCTCAAGTCTGTAAGGTAATTAAACTGGGCTAACGCTGCTGGTGCTTTGGCAGAGAAGCATAAAATGCATGAAATCCGTATTTCTGCCCGAGTGCAACTATTTTAAAGAGATAATGATCCAGTTCATCCCTCCTATTGGATAAATCCCTATATAGACTGAATGCCAAAACGAATTCCGGTATAGACAACTTTTTCCCCAGCCTCGGGTCTTTGGCTTTTAAAACTACAGACACTGCCCCGTTTGAAAATGCTTTATTGTCTGCCAAGTCGTATGAGCTGATTAATTGGGACACTAAGTTCCTTCCCTTCCAAAATGTCTTTCCTGAGACTACCTTGAATGAAGTGTGCAGGTGTAATGGAGGGAGATCTACCCATGAACCTACCTGCCTCAAATGACTGTGATAGACGAATCTGCAACATTAATGGAGCTTGTGGGGAAGGTAGGGAGGACATTTTTATGGCAAGCCTGGCTTCTAAATTATCCAGCCTGTTTTGGATAGATGCTACCGAAGTTACCAACATGGTGAGCATTTCTTTTAACTGGCCCAATTCCTCTGAGGCCCTTTGGGGGAAATTAGGTCTAGCAAGAGGAGTGGACTGTCCCGAAAAAACAATAAGCAAAACAGTTCCGCTTTCCTGGCTGTATCTCCTTTCTTAAAAGTTCCGTCGTCAACTTTGGGATGGTCCAGACTCTAAAGGGGATGGCGCAGCGGTGGCTTCTGACCTCGGGGCAGGCAAAGGTGGCATAGAAGAATGATCCTCGTGCTCAGATAACATTGATCTGTCTAAAAATACACAAATGAAACCTTGTAAATGTGGCTGATCATGTCAGGCGCAACCATGGGGTGAGTTCTGCGATAGAACGGTGATTAGCTTGTGCTCTGCAATAGAGCATGAATGAAAAACTAAACGATCGGCTCTGCGCTAGAGCGGGAGTGCAACCTTTGGGTGGCCTATCTACCATGCTGAAGAGGCAAAACTAAATTCGAGGGACATGACCTCCGGCAAGGAGAGAAATCTTGCCTCTAGGGGTAGGGGAGAGGTGCAGCCTGACGCAGTAAGTGCGTTATATGGCCCCCCTATTCGCTTTCAAAACTTGTGCTACGAGCAGGCATATTTCCTGAGGGTAAGTTTCCCAACATGATCGAAATACCGTTCCCGTTAGTTTGAAATGAGTGGAGATTCGATATGGAACATGAGTTATGCCTCGGTGGAGAAGGGGATGTTTCCCCTACTCCCGAACTCTTAAATTATATTTTTTCGGCTTTTATAAATGGACATATTGTAGCATATTTAAAAACGGTTTTCATTTGTTGGGAAAAGTTTCCTCCAGTTTTTATTTTATGTAAGACATTTATTTCCATTCAATTTATTTGTACTTTTCTTTTTAGCCTAACATGTTAGCACAGCTGTTCTGTCCTTCAACTAAAGTTGATTTATCTATTTGTTTACAGCATATCCCTCCAGAGATCCCCTAAAGCAATTCCTTGTACCTTTTTATCTTAATACTTCTTGCTGCCATTCCATGATAGAAAGAGCCAAACAGTGTTATCTACAGAATAGACTATTCTTAAGATCGCTTCCAGCAAATTGAAATCACATTTATTCATTTCCTTTGTACCGCCAGCCCAAAAGCTTGCACAAAAAGCCGTGCAGGCATAATGTAATTGCATTGCAAATCCTTTATATATGGCTGGTTAATAAGCTACAGCAACCATTGTGATGCCTGAGATGTTGATTTTGTGTGGTGTCTGCCCTGTAACACACAGTGGGAAGGAACAGGTGAGTTATTATTCTCTCTGTGTACTCATATAATACAATTTTACATAGAATATTATGTGATGGATTGTGTTTAACTTACCTAGTATTTAACTGCTTTTATCAGTGGCTAGAAAAACTTGACTTAATGCACCAGCTCTTTGAAAACACTGCATCTGCCTGAACCATGATGTTAAATTACAGGGACTGTATCACCTAAACATTGTTTTTACTGTGCATGTAGATGGAACATGATCTACACATTGTGTTAGCAAAACTGTAAATGCCTAAATTAGGAGAAAAATGTATTTTAATTGTGCCTGTGGAGTCTCCGGTTTATGACATCACCTGTGGCTTGATTTGCAAATTACACACTTCCCATTAAAAACTAGTTCATTTGCAAATCAAGCCACAGGTGATGATGTCATAAGCAGGAGACACACTTAAACACTCCTAATTAACTTCTTTTTTTTTTTTAAATTCTCTACATTCATGGTATAATCAAGGTTTAGGCGATATAGTCCCTTTAAATTATGGGCTTTTATTTTTTTAAGTAAAATACACCAGCTAACTTTTGTGCTTGTAAAATGTTTGTAAAATGCTTTTAAGGACGCTTGAAAGGGACATAAGATTCCATAGTAGTACTTGAAAAGTGGATCAAAAAATATTTTACTTTTATGCTATATGGTGTTCTGGAAAAAAATAAATATATATATATATTTTTTTTCAGAACACATTATTTCTGTCCACTTCTAGCAACCAGCCCTTCAGACTGTAGGCATGAATAGGGTAGGGTAACAAGATGGTCCTCAGTACAGTTTACCATTTGTTGTTTTTAAGGTCACTGTCCCACGACCAACATGTATATATCCCAAACAGTCTGCCTGAGGGGCAAAAAAAAGTCCAAAATTTCATTTAAAATTAGAGTTTTGTGTTGCAAGCTTCTATCACATGCACGCACCCCTGATTGCTGCAAATGATGAACTCGATTCTGGTATTTTATATGTGCACACTTATTTTCCGCCAAAGGCTGGAACAGGAGTGATTGGCGTTAAAAGGAAGGGATACGGTTTAGCTCAGGGGATTAAAGCAGTTTCCAAGAACATTTGTAAACATTTAAAAACTCGTTAATAACCGATATTAAAACAATCGCTCATACTAACGCTCGGGATGTGTTGACCTAATGTCACCACCACGACATAAGTAGCAAGCACTTCTACTGCACGACCTGCTCAGAACGCACCAATCGCAGTGAGCATATGACGAGTTCACTGAGGTCGAAGTCTTCCTCGGCATAAACAAGACCTTGGTGATAGACACACTCCGATTGGCTTGCTCCGAATGTTCTGCTTTGCAGACAACCTATCGGATGCATCGCCACGCCTTTCCTGTCAGTGTTGGATCGAAGAGTCAAACAGAGAAGAAGGAAACAGAATTGATCTCATCCCTTTTATACCCCGAGAATGGAAGGGAGGCAAAAGGAGTTCACGATTCGCTTTTTACCTGGTTGGGTTGAGGTAGTGCAGGTGAGATGGTGATTTCTGGAGAAGAATACATAAACCTGTAGACGATGTGGCTAATGAGTGCGTGTACTGTGCATGATTTTATTAGTGGTATTTTTTATTAGTGTTACTTTGAGGGACTTTGACACACTTTATGTTTGAGCTTCGAGTTTGGTTTATTTTAAATGTTTCATTGTGTATTTTAGTTGCGCCCACACAGTTTTTGAGGACACAGACTATATTTCCCGTGATGCTGAGCCAATTTGTGCATCTTGGGAATTGTAGTCCACAACAACTGGGACACCAAATATTAATCTCTATTGGGCTATACTGTGTTTGGTTTTGTATTGCTCGTGGCTGCAGATTGCAGTGTCCTAGTGGTTAAACGAATGACTGGAAGCTAGTCATGCCTTGCAATGCAGAGTATTATTAAACAATGTTCTGTGCTGCATTCTCTGTAACAGTGCTGGTTAACCTTTGACACTTAAGCTGTTGTGGAGTACAAGTCCCAGGATGCTCAACCTCTCCTATTGAATCATTGTTATGTTAGTTTTGCAACCTTTAGACATTTGTCATGAATGTGGGTTAATTCATAATCTTAACAGTATGCAATATAAACTTAATTTGTTAGTCTTTTATGATAATTATTTTTTTATCTCTGAAGAATTATTTTCTTAAATAGCTACTGTATTAATTGTTTGATTTTGATTATAGGAACATAGTAGATTATAGTAACCTCTGCAAAAAAGGTGGAACTATTTTAAAGATTTTTGCAGGTCTTCACAAAAATCAGTGGTCTATCTTGGTTTTGTGCTGCCCTAGGCAGACTAAATTCGTGCACCCTAACCTACGTTGCACACCCAGGGCATGCCCCCTCATCCACGTTGCACACCCAGGGCATGCCCCCTCATCCACCTTGCAAACCCAGGGCATGCCCCCTCATCCACCTTGCAAACCCAGGGCATTCCCCCTCATCCACCTTGCAAACCCAGGGCATTCCCCCTCATCCACCTTGCAAACCCAGGGCATTCCCCCTCATCCACGTTGCACATCCAGGGCATGCCCCCTCATCCACTTTGCATACCCCCTCATCCACGTTGCACATCCAGGGCATGCCCACTCATCCACGTTGCACATCCAGGGCATGCCCAATTACATGCCTCATTATCCCATTACTTGCCCCCATCACCCCAGGGAGTACCCCGGGCAGTGCAGTGCATTACATGGTGTCTAGTGGCAGGCAGCATGGGGTCTGTGCATTGCCCAGGCGTGGTTTGACAGGTAAGTGGCGACAGGCACATGATCCAGGCGCATGTCTGGTGACACATCGCTGGGTCATGTGACCTGTCGGCACTCACCTGTAAGACCGCACAGGGTGCCCAACAGGCAGCTTGGTAGTTTGTCTGTGTACCTGGGCAGCACTATAGGAGTAGAGATCTTCTGATCTCCCCAGCCGTTGTCTCCGCTGGCAAGCAAGTTTTTTTTTTTTTTTTTTTAAAGGGGAAGCCCCCCAGGCAAGGTAAGTGTTGCCCTCGGCACTTGCCTTGTCTGCCTCATGCTAAATACAGTGCTGACAAATATATTTGTAGATTTCAAGAACCAGATTTATTCAGGAGCAAGGCTAGTCAATGTTAGGAGCCAGTCATTGCTACTTCCATAGAGATCTTAGTAAAACAATCCGTTAGGAGTCAGCAGTACAAATTTCCCTGGCTCCTGGGATTTGTATAATCCTGATTACTGCTGTGATTATTAAACAGACACAAATACTCAATGACTAACATTTATGGAAAACAAAGTGTTAACATATTGCAGATCCTTCAGCAGAATTTATGGTGTTTACCAGCTATACCTAAGGCTGTCATGATATATTCACAGACAGGGTTCACATCAGGTTTGTCTAGCGCTTTGGTATCTGGTAACCATGTTATGTACTCCTAAAGAAATTCAGACACATTTATAAGGGCAAAACCATAAATAGCTACTGAACTTTAAAAATAACTCCTGCTTCTCTAACATATTTCCTCTCATTGCTGTTATGAGAGACCCTCATTTTAAGTTAAATTAATAATAAAAGGTAGCCAGTTAGCATCCTCTGCATCAATTGACTCTAACAGAGTGTAACTTTGTATAGCTGTGATCTGGACCAGGATGATGCATGAAACTGAAGGTGCTAGATATGGGTGACATGTATCTTGTAAATGTATGTAAATGCCTTTTTACCCTATATTAAAATAAAAACCCAACATAATCTTCGGAGTAGTATGTAATCCTCCATATTAAAAAGTTATGGAAGAGGAGCAGTGCTTAAAAAATAACCTGTAAAAGGGAAGTTTGAAAGATACAAATTGCAGAATGTTGCTCATTATTTTGGCACATTGTCTGTGGATATCAAAGGTTTCTTCGGTACATTATAGAGGTATAAGTGAGTGAGGCAAAATAAATCACAGTTTGACATTAGATTACTAATTTGCTTCCTTTCTAGCCATCCAAAGACACATTGGTGGATGTCGTTTAAATTTGTCCCTCTAAATAAATAAAAAAAAAAAAACTTTTTTCTCTTTAATAGAATGAAGTTATTTTTAATTTTAGCCTCAAATTGGAGTTAATGTACCGTAGTATTTTCATCACATTAAAAATATCAAAAATGAAAGTACAATGCATTAAATTAGTAAGTAAAAAAATTTGTAAATTAAAAATATGAAAATTTAAGTACAGTTCATCAGATTAGTAAATTAAACAGATGCACATTTAAGAACAATATGCCAGTCCAATAAAAATCGAAATATAACGGCATATTTAAAACACTGAACTATCACTCTATTATTCATGCTTATATGTAATCAAGAAGGTCTTGTTAATTTGGATTGGTGGTCTGATCTAGAAATTGATCTGATCTAATTTGGATTGGTCTTCCTATAAGGAAGAGAGAATGTTACTGTTCTTACCTCTAATGCAGGCAACTTGCAGCCCTACTGCTGCTGATGAACTACATCTTCCATAATGCTCTTTCAGCTAAGAGACTGACAGAGGAGTGTGGGAAATGTAGTAATGCAACATATGGAGCGATGCAGGTTGCCTACCCTTGCTCTAATGTTTAATATATTCGAGCCATTCAGCTCATATTGCCTGATATTTTCCTAGATCAGAAAATTAGTGAAAATAACTATTTTTCCATAGACCAATTATTTCTTGCATCACTTCTGGAAATAATGGGGAAAAAAATATTTTAATCACTTTTCAGTTGTCTTCATTTTTTAGGATTTCCCTGTTAAAATAGTCTATGTTCTTAATGCTAGCATAAATTATTGCTGAAAATGATAAGTATGTCTGTGAAGCGATCATTAAGGTACAAGTGAGAAAATTAAACGACAACTAAACTTTTTTTTTTTCCATTTGTGCTTCTAATGTGCCTGAAATATGAGGATACACTGGCATGTAGTTTTGATAGTAAATGGCAGTTTATCCTCAGACCAGAATCTGCCATGTTTCCCTGGGAAGCAGCAGATCAGTCAGGTCAGCGAGCCTCCTTTTCAAAGGGGATTAACTAGGTCCCCAGTGTTGATCTCCTTTAAAAACAAGGTTCTCTTTCTACACTAGCATTCAGACACCGATCAGACGAGCAGGACAAGGCCCGCTCTGATTGAGTGCACATGCCAGCCTCCCCCACTGGTTCTGCCTCAGAGCTGAGGCAGATCCGAGAGTAAATATACACATTCAGGTCTCTTGGGGGGGGGGGGGGGGTTATTTATGAAACAGGGAATTGCAGGGCATTGACAAAGGACTATAATCCTTTAGGCCACCAATGTGGAAAAAAAATCTCTAATTCTTTCATGCATAAACCCCATAGTGTTCATATTCAGATATTTTATTCTTATTGACCAGAGTATTGTACAAGCAGAGACTTGTGGATAAGTAAACATTAATTTCTAGTCTTGTGATGTCTGGGTATGTTCAGTGAAGTGCTAATCACTTTCCACTTACTCCACTCTTCGTTTCAGTGACATACTAATAATAGCGTCAAGCTGAAAAGTCCAGTCTTTTTGTACCATCATTTATTTATTAAACTTTATAAGTATGATGGTGTACACTGTGGGGTTTTCACACAATTTTCAATATTTTATTCTACTACTCTTACTATTTTAGAATGTACATTCTTTTATATAGTTTTTGTCAGGGCTCGACAAACCCCAGGTCACCATGGCGACCAGGAAATTAGACCTGGTGCCTGGGTGCAGTCAGCCTCATGGTCCCCTCGCAGCTGCCATCTGATTTTTTTTTTTTTTCGGAGCGCGAGGGGGTAAAGCCTGTGCCATCCGCACAGACTGCAAGCTCCGCCCCCTCGCGCAACGCGTGTCTGAGTGCCGGGTGTCGTCACGTGACATCCTGGCACTCAGCAGGCAGATCGGCTGCAACACGAATGTCCCCCTCCCCTGCAATGAGGTAAAGCAGCAGGGAGGGGGACACGTTAAGAAGAAAACAGGAAAAGACTGTGAGGTCGGTGTGTGTTTGTTAATATGTGTATATGTAAAGTAGGTGTGGGTGAAGTGTTTGTGTATATATGGGTATATGGAAAGTAGGTGTGTGTGAGGTGTTTGTATATATGGGTATATGTAAAGTAGGTGTGTGTGAGGTGTTTGTATATATGTGTAAATGGAAAGTAGGTGTGTGTGAGGTGTTTGTATATATGTGTAAATGGAAAGTAGGTGTGTGTGAGGTGTTTGTATATATGGGTATATGTAAAGTAGGTGTGTGTGAGGTGTTTGTATATATGGGTAAATGGAAAGTAGGTGTGTGTGAGGTGTTTGTATATATGGGTATATGTAAAGTAGGTGTGTGTGAGGTGTTTGTATATATGGGTAAATGGAAAGTAGGTGTGGGTGAGGTGTTTGTATATATGGGTATATGTAAAGTAGGTGTGGGTGAGGTGTTTGTATATATGGGTATATGTAAAGTAGGTGTGTGTGAGGTGTTTGTATATATGTGTAAATGGAAAGTAGGTGTGTGTGAGGTGTTTGTTTATATGGGTATATGGAAAGTAGGTGTGTGTGAGTTGTTTGTATATATATAATTTCTCTACATTCAAGTGCCGACCCGTTTGTTCACATAGTGTGAGCAACTTGCTCACTTTGTATTTAGGTAATGTAGATCATTTACAGAAGTGTAGCTAGTGAAACTACCTGCTCCACAGTGCTTCTGAAGTGATCCGTCGACAAACAGTAGAACCTCACTCCTGTAGCAGGGCTCTGGGAACTACATTTCCCATGAGCGCTGACACTAAATTTTACAGCACCCGGGAGGGTGAAGCAAAAGGAACTTCACAACCGGCGCACCAGGAAGGTGAGCATCCCTTATCCAAACTGACCCACATCCCAAAAATTTGTTAGTCCATTCAAGGGTGTGTCAAGATTCACCACACACTTTTAGCAAGCTACAAGCTCACTACTGCCCTAACTAGCATTTATAATCTATTGTGTGTATGTAAATAGTGCTTGTATATAATTTGTCAGTCTGACAGGTGATACAAACCAATAGGTATTTTACTGAATTGGGGTGAACATAACATCTATTTTGTACCATTGATTCACCCTGTAGATATGTTTATCATACTAATATAAACAAAATAAAACAATATTACAAAGTGCCCTGCTGCATAATTCTAAATGTGAGTATAGAAACATGTCCTTCTGTCTGATTAATATAGTATATGCTATTTTATTACATATTTGTTTTGAGTTTAGCTCAAGTTCTGATAGTAAGTTATTTACACTTAGTGGCCAAACACAATAATAGAGACATGGCCCTTTTCCCCTTTGCTGCTCTAACCACTTCAATGGGAAGGCTGATCTTTGAACATTTTTGTGAGTATTTGCTTCCTTTAAGCCATAAGAGGATCAGTTGGGACAGTCTTGTTTTAGTTCCTCTAAATGTGTTTAATTGGGTTGAGTTCAGTAATCTGTTCAAGACAGTCATTATGAATTATTGAATAACATTACATGTGTTTGTTTGATAGGAGGATGTTGTTGTTCCCAGTAAAAGGGCCCTAATAACTGGTGCCACTGGACTTCTTGGCCGAGCTGTATACAAAGAGTTCAAGGAAAACAACTGGCATGTAGTAGGCTGTGGCTACAGCCGCGCTCGTCCTCGATTTGAGCGAGTTAATCTGCTTGACGCAGCAGCAGTAAAGTCACTGATCCAGGACTTTCAGGTATGAATTGTTTTTAAATTTATGCTTGGCATACTACAGATTTACAACATGCCACCCTATTATGTATCTCTCAGTAGGACCACATTCTGTTCAAAACACTTATGACTTTGTCCTTTTGTCAAACTCATTTGTTCAGTGCAGCAGGATTAGATGCAGTGTCTTCATCTAGTTCATATTAGATATTGAACTCTGAATATTATACTAATTAGAACAGGGCTTGACAAAGCAGAGAAAGCCATGTCTTTTTACAAAAAAAATATTTTGCTTTCCTAAGAAAGTTGGTTGGTTACTAAACTCTACAGACTATTGTGAATTACTTCTATATAGCATTGCAGTGCTAAATTCTAATAATAAAAGTGAAAAGTCTGGTGCTTTTTCACTAACTGGTGACGAACATTCCATCTCACCAGTTTAGCTATACATTGTGTAGGAACAGACCTGTTGAGTGTCCACCATTAAGAGAACTCACCAGGTTTGTCCCTGCACAGTGTATAGCAAAATTATTCAGATGAAATGCTCCCCTCACCTTAGCTCATCTACAACTCACCTTTTAGTGTATAGCACACCTTGTCTAATGCTCAAAGTTCACACATCGGTTCAAAATGACAATTATGGAAAGATGGTATCATGCACTTTATATGCAGAGAATATAAATGTGGCAATCCAGATGCTACAGAACTGAATGGGTTATTTCCAAGTGGAAACTTAATTGTCATGTAGTGGGTTAAATATGCAACGTCCTTCCCCCAACATAGAGTATGTGATTTTCTTTGGATGAAGAATCAAAAGAACATTCAGTTTAACTCAGGGCTTGACAAATTGATCTGAGTTTTAGGAGCCAGCTAAAAAATCTAGGAGCCAGACAACGGCACATAAACACAAACATACGCAGTCACACAACGACACATAGTGTGTCACATATACATACAGAATAAAGGATACTTTATTCTGATTTGGAGGACTAGGGTGAAAGTCCTCTCCGTGCACCCGCCACTTCTGAACGCGAAACCTGTTACACTTTGTTTTTCTACATATACATACAAAACACCCCCCCACACACACATTCAGTCACACATATATATACACACAAACACATCCAGTCAGTCACATACATACATACATACACACCCTATTAGACACATACATACACACAAACACATCCAGTCAGACACATATATACACACAAACACATCCAGTTAGACACATACATACACACAAACACATCCAGTCAGACACATATATACACACAAACACATCCAGTCAGACACATATATACACACAAAACGCATCCAGTCAGTCAGACACATATATACACACAAAACGCATCCAGACACACATATACACACAAAACACATCCAGTCAGACACATATATACACACAAGCACATCCAGGCACACACATATATACACACAAACACATCCAAGTCAGTCCCACACATACATACACACAAACTCATCCAGGCACACACATATATACGCACAAACACATCCAGGCACACACATATATACACACACAAACACATCCACGCAGACATACACAAGACAGCAGGGTTTTTTTTTTGGTTGTGGTTATTTTTTTTTAAAGAAAAAAAAAAAAGTTCACCTATCAGTGTCCCCCCTCCCTGCGATTACACCTCAATGCAGAGAGAGGGATGCAGTATCCGTTGCAGCCCAGTGGCACAGAGCAGCTTCCATGCTATGCTCCCCAGTGATCAGCGCTAGAACGCGGTGCGCGAGGGGGCGGAGCAGGAAGTGTGTGCATCCGGTGCACTCACTCTGCTCCCTCGCGCACCGCTGCAGGAATAAAGAAAAAAAACCCGATCCCATTGCCGAGGGCACATCGCGGGACTCACGATACCCGGGCGCCAGGTCTGATTTCCTGGTCGCCATGGCGACCTGGCGCCCGGGGTTTGTCGAGCCCTGGTTTAACTCCCTCCTTCCTATCACCGTCCTATCATTCAGGATATGGAATGAGTATGCAGCTCAACTTCCAACTCTAAAACAAATAACACAAGCTACTCCATTACGAACGTTATAACTATTAATTCCACACCTTTCCTTAAAAATATGGGAGAAAGCAGTAATCACGCACATAGGGTTGTTGGCAGAGGGCCAAGCGGTAAAATCATTTACCAAATTACAAGAAGAATTTGCCATTCCCCAACAGGACTACTATAAACTGCTTCAAATAAGGCATGTAATCCACCCTTTTGTCAAGAATTTTTCTAATCATACGGAATCTCCACAGGACATTCTGCAAACATGTATACCACACCCCAAGAAGATAAAATTGCTATCCCTTTGCTACCACATCCTCATTACAAACTCACTGCCAGAAAAACTTCCCTTCATGTCAGCACGGGAAAGTGAGCTTCAGATAGCTTGTTTCCAGTCTTCTGCTGAAATAGTTATCAGAAATCCGAAAATAATATCTCATAACACAAACCATATAGAGCTATCCAGAAAGATTCTGTATCAATGGTACTTAGTGCCGACAAGATTGGCCAGAATATATCCTTCCACCTCAAATTTATGCTGGAGAGCATGTAGATCACATGGCAACATGTCCCATATATGGTGGTCCTGCCCTATAATTACTCTATTCTGGGAAAAAGTCTTCGACATTATATTCCAAACTACGGACATAAAGCTTCCTCAAATACCAGAAGTCGCATTACTTCATATATTTCCAAATACTGTGCCAAAACTGAAAAGAATCATGATGGGACTGATACTCATTTCAGCCAAAACCCTCCTAGCACGAAACTGGAAATCTAGTAAAGTACCATCTATCTCTGAACTCCGCAATTTAATCTCACATAACCTCCAAATGGAAAAACTGCACTACTTAAATACAAACTCTATGCACAAATATGAATCCCTACGTGCCTTGTGGCTTCAACCAGATAGCCCATCTAAATCAAATAAAGATCAACAACTACTACCATAAACCCCCCCCCCCCCCCTAATTTCTAACCTTCTCCCCCTTTGGCACACCTGTAGCCCTCACCTCTCTTCTTTAATTTTATTTTTTATTATCCCGTCTAAAATGACAATATTAACGATGTTAATACTCTTAAATTCTAAATTTTATTATTATTGAAAGTTATAAGATGTTTTATATTTAACATGGTGCATAACAATGTTATTGGTATAAATAACCTAAGCCGACAGATTTTGGGCAGTAAAGTTAATGCCTGATGAACAGGATATCAAATTCTTATTTTTAAAAAGTTTAAACTGTAACAATCCCGGCACAGTAAAGGGTCCAGCCAGATGTAAATTTTTCCAACAGAAGACAGAAACTAAGAAAATAATTAAATGTTATATGTAACAATTGCATAACTTTGTTCCAATAGCTCATTATTGTAAGTGTTATGCTCTTTCAGAACTGCCATGTATGTTTAAATGAGATGTCATATCAAATAAAATATTATTATTAATAAAAAATAAAAAAATGCAACGTCTTTAGCAGTGCTAGCCCCCATCCTGGAGCCATGCCTCTGCTCTCCGCATTTGATTAGAAAGATACGAACTCTAATATTGTGCTGTGTGTATTCATTTCCTCCTTTTTGTACCAAAACAAATATCTATATCTATATTTGTTCTTTTGATTTTCAGCCCCATGTGATTGTACACTGTGCAGCCGAGAAAAGGCCAGATATTGTTGAACATCAACCAGAGGCTACTTCATTGCTGAATGTAGGGGCTTCTGAGAATTTAGCAAAAGAAGCAGGTAATTGTTTTTTTTTTTATTATTTATATTATAATTAGCTATACATCATTTACAAGTACTTAAATGAGTTACAAAGCACCACATTTTTCTGTACTCTTTGGGGATTATATATAAAATAGGCTCAGGTGGAAGGGGATGGGATGGTTCTTCGCGGCTGCTTACACGCAGCCGATTCACCGCAACCTCTGGCACAATGGACAGTTCATCGTGGGATCCCGTGCTGTCAGCGCTTACACTGCCATGATGAATAATCCGCGTTGCAGCAGCGATGAATGGTCCTAGACGCCAGGTGGAAATGGTGCTAAACTGTGGCACCACTGTCACATTCACCATTGTATAACTAATTCCCCACAGATAAAAGGAATTACTGTTTTTTGCCCAACATTTCTGTGGAAAAGTGCTGGATAACCGCTGTTTATACATCACTCCCAATGTGCCGCCGCCCCCCCACCCACATTTCTCAATACTTTTTTTTCCTTATTTTTAAACGCAAACCTTTTTGTATTTTTATAATTTTTCTACAAGTTTATATTTTATTTATATTAACGCTTCATGATGTTTCACTTACAAGCAAAACAAAGAGATAAGATACACAGAAACAAACTAGTGCTTTACTTCTAGTAAAATAGTGTAAAAATAGAAAAAAGTGAATCAGTGCGCTTCTCCCGTACACTCTACATACTTAAATTACCCTTTCAATGAGGCAACCCTCTCCGTGTTGTACAAAGGGAATACAAAACAAATAAAGATAATATAGTGTAGTATTTTTTGAAAGCAACATGACATGAGTCTCCACGATTGCCTTTATTACCAGTCTATCATACCTGCAGCATGGCATGGTCTCTAGAGAATGTATTGGGGGCACTTACTAGTTTACACTTAATCTTTACCTACTTTGACTAATTCGTAACCAATTGCATGTGTGGGAACTGGGTGTAATTTAAAAAAATAACTTGTAATCAATATTTATAAAATGTCTAAGGGTGGGATTCACTTTCACCCCGTGATATCTTCGTGAAGAATGAAAAGAAAAACGAACATAAGAAGTGGTAAGAAATGTATTAATAAAAGATCCCTTTCCCCATATAGGGGTGTAGGAGAATGTTTGTTTGTTTGTTTGTTTGTTTGTTTGTTTGTTCAGGGGTTTAAGCCACTTAGGTATGCTGACCTGCTTTTATTATGTGCAGTTTCCTTGTGGTGGCGTATACCCTGTATAATATTGCTGAGGGAGATAATTAGGGTTCTATTAATTGTAAATTGGTTCTTATCAACTGTAAAACAAAAAAAAAAACCCTCTTTTCTTATAAGAGTGTTATAACTGTAACTTAACTCCTCAGTTAAATAGTCAGGATTATATTAAGACTGATAAATGTATTTCTACTGCTGATAGAAGCAGTGACTTCCGCTCCTGTTAATTGGCTCTCAGAGCTTATATAGGCATTATGGCTTGTTGCAGGATTAAGAATGAGTGGTTTAAGGACATAAATACAATATCTATATGTCCTTAAACCACTCATTCTTAATCCTGCAACAAGCTATAATGCCTAAATTGAAAAGCTCCCTACCACTCCTTTAAAGGACAACTAAACTCGTATTTTGTTAGTTTGACTTGCTTTAAACTTTATTTGATTAATAAAGTCCCTAGCCCCTCCTACTTTAATTTCTGACCCCTAGGATCAGTTTTGTCGCTGACACAAATGAACCAAGTGGCTGAAAGTGGAATCCGAATATCATTTCTGACACAGCCTGTGTCGGAAATACAATTCTGTACGGCTTTAAAATGAAAAATCAATGGGAGCTACATTTCCCATGATTCTGCAGTGGACAATTCAGCAGTTGGGTATGTTCCGTATTGCATTGCCGACACAACTGTCAGCAATGCCGTTCGGATGTTACATTCATAGAGAGGGAATCAAATAAAGTAAACAAAACTGACCTGCCGGAAATCATTACAAATCTTCCACTCGTTTCAAACCCACACAATGTCTCCTCTGCTGCATCAAAATCTTTATGTACATTGAATACCTGTTGATGTACAGTCACATTCTGTATGGATTTTATTTTTGTATGCTGAAATAGGTATGCTGTATACGCTCGCTGTGGGAGGGCTGACAAATCAGAGACATTTCAGTCTATTCTTCCATGTTAAACACTTTATTAATAAATACATTATCCTACTTGTGCTTTTTGATTTACAGGAGCAGTTGGTGCCTTTTTGATCTACATCAGCTCAGATTATGTTTTTGATGGGAGAAATCCCCCATATCGAGAAGATTCTCTACCAAATCCATTAAATCTTTACGGTAAAACAAAGTTGGAAGGGGAGAGAGCAGTATTGCGGAATAATGAAGGTTAGCTCAGTCATAGTTATTATTATTATTATGATTTTTTTATGTACTGAAAATGACTATTTGGCAAATCAGATATGTTTTTTTTTCTCTGTTATTGGATTAAATAAGGCCAGTCTCTAAAGTTTATTTTCATTAGTGCTTTATTAAAGCTTCAGTATCTTTTGTTGTTTGTTTAATGTTTTAGGTGCTGCAGTGCTTAGAGTTCCTGTTTTATATGGAGAGGTGGAAAAGCTGGATGAAAGTGCTGTTACTATAATGTTTGATAAAGTCCAGTTTAACAACAAGTCGGCCAACATGGACCATTTGCAGCAAAGGTTTCCGACATATGTTAAGGATGTCGCCAGTGTTTGTCTTCAGTTAACTGAAAAGAAACTTCAGGTAATATTATTATTCCACAAAATTAAGTACACTGTTAATATTATATTTGAGAACATTCAACAGAGTTTTTATGCTGGACAACTACAAAAGCTGTTTGGGATATGTGTCTTCTGACCAGGTCTTGGTAGGAGGAGGGGGTACTTCCTAAATGTGTAATATTTATTTTAGCTTCAAATAAGCCTTTTAAATATACCTCATACCTAATCCTAACTGTTACAACACACCTTGCTGGTGGTCGTATGCTATTTGCCACTGTTATACTGAAATAAACCGACTTCTAAATCATCTCTACGGTTTCTCTTATTTCCTGTGGACTGTTTACCTCCATATGGTCTTATAGTTTGTAGTTTCACGCTATTACACTGTAAGTCAGGGGTGGGGAACCTGTGGCCCTCCAGCTGTTGATGAACTACATCTCCCATAATGCTCTTTCAGCAGAGGGGTATGGGAAATATAGTCCTGCGACCTCTGGAGGGTCTTAACCTACTAAAATAAAATCAAGTTACTGCACACCGATACAGATCATCACATATCCTTATATTTTACTCTGAATGCACATTTTTGCCTGATCATAGTCACATTTTTTTGTCTACACTTGTTCTTTTCAGAGATCATGTTAATTGGCAGTTTGCAGAGCTGTTCAATAGTGCATTATAAAATAAGGGGATGTATAACTATTCTTCTGCTCATTCTAAAGCATGATGACCTTTGAATGGAAAGTATAACCTAAAAAAAAGAAGAGAATTGCAAGAAAATGATATGGTAATTTCACGATGCAGGCCATAGTAGCAGAGTTCGAAAAATTCTCCAGTTCAGCTGAATGGGAGAATTTGTCCAACTCTGCAACTTTGGCCTTAAGTTTGAAATTTCCGTCTTAATTCCCTGAATTTCACTTTTAGTAGACCCGTAAGTGTATGTGTATACAACACATGTTTTTTTTTTACTTCCGTGCACTTTTGAGTAACTTGTGCATTACTTTGTTTCTATTTAAGGACCCTTCCGTGAAGGGCATATTTCACTGGTCTGGAAATGAACAGATGACTAAATATGAAATGGCTTGTGCAATGGCTGATGCCTTCAACCTTCCCAGCAGCCACCTGAGACCGGTTAGTAAAGCAACATAGGGCTCTAAATTAAAATCTATATAGGCTGTGTATCAACATATTTGGTAGAAAATATATTGTGTTTAGCAGTTAAGCAAGATTAGCAGTTCCAGTTGATATACCATTTCTTTGGGAAAAGAACTATATGTTACAACTGTGTTGGTGGAAGGCCCTGTACCAGCAGGTTGTGCAAAATGCTGTGAAAGCGTGTGCTGGTTCAAGTCAGACTGTTCCTGATGACTGGTATGCCTGTGTCTGCATGGAACTCTCTTTTTTTTAAATTGTTTTTTAAATTGTTTTTATTATAATATGCTGATTATATAATGCTGAATCAGTATGACATTCTCTGATAAACTTCTGGTCCTTATAGACCTTATTCTATTACCAAGAAGTTCATAGGTCATTACACCTTTTACATTTTTCATTTTCATTCGTTGTACCAGAGACACTGTTCGTGGCATCTATTTGCTCCAAATGCGAAAATAACATCATTCTCTGCATTCATTTTGTTTGATCAGATCACAGATGAACCTATCGGGGCTGTGCCTCGACCGTGGAACCCACAGCTTAATTGTGCCAAGTTGGAGGCACTAGGCATCGGTCAGCGGACACCATTCAGGGTTGGCATTAGGGAATCGCTATGGCCGTTTTTGGTGGACAAGCGTTGGAGACAAACTGTGTTCCACTAGATATTATAGTTTAAGTTTCTTCAAGTGAAAGAGATTTTTTTTTTTTTTTTTACAGAAAAATTACTTTTATATGTGTGTAAGAAGTAAAAAAAAAAATAAACTCAAAACTACTAGTTGTTGTTCTATGTGGGCAGTTTAAATATAGAACAACCTTGTCATATGCCAGGCTTTGTTTAAAATCCCCAAAAATCAAATACATACAGACTACTTCCTTTAATCTGTCTGTGTTACCTGGTTGTGTGTCTGACTCCTGACACTTGAAGGGTTAAATCGAAATGTAATGTTTCAGATATGCTCTGTGCAGTACATGAGACTGATTATGATGGTTATTATGATGACAAAATCAAACCTTATCGACAGTGTAGTTAACTGTTTAAATTCCCTGCAAATGTCTTCTCCTTTACTTTGCAATTTTGAGAATGTCAGCAGGTGGCGACCTCTATGGAGACCACCATTGTTTGTACCACATATACATATCCACATGATCTAATTGCTGTGTTGACCCACCATACTGAAATATTATTGTTCAATGTAGTATATTGCCCAAGAAAATCAACGTTTTCAAGCTAGACACTCCATTTAACTAGAATATCTTAAATCTTACATTGTAAAAGGCAGCTATGAAATAGCCCATAAATAAGTATAGATACAGCCTATAATAGAAGTGTAGAGAATGTCAGGACCAGTGATCTTTGAGAGTTCTGTAGTGTCTTTTAAACAACAAACAGATGACATTAGTTTACTGGTTCACTAAAATCGGAATGCATTGCATTTGTATGTCCCTGTTCCTGTGGGTAGTTACTGATAACAAAGAATACTCGGTGCCGGCCACAGAAATGTAGCAAGAAAAAAAAAATGACCTGATTTCAGCAACAAATGAAGCAATTTTATATTTACAATGTAAGTAAATGTGGTATTTGCACCAACTGGAGAAGTTCATTTGCCTAGCCCCAGGGGTTTGATATTATTGCTCTGTAATGCTACGGTTATTTTTTAATTACAAGTAAAACCGTCCATCAATACACTTTCAGGTAACCTAGGTATGGCAGATGAAAGGGGTGTTTATGTAATGTGTCTTAACAAGTCAGCTTGGCATATTGTGACTCCTAATTATCCAACCGTTTGGTAAAACATGTACGGTGTTTATTCACAATATAAAAAACCAGACTGCTAACCATAACTTTTCTAGACTTCAAAATGGGTTGACCAGTGTTCTGAGTTTGTTAATTGCTTTGTAGTTTTACAGTTAAAATGATTCTCAAATGTTGTTTCTGTTCTTTTCTGTTAACATTTCTGACATTTGTAAAAATACTCCTGTCCATGTATTTTTCAATCTGTTCCAGTTCCGTACAGAATAAAATATATTTCTGAGATTGGAATGCATTGGGATTATTACCATCTTAAAATTAATTTCTAGAATGGATATCTAGCACAGGGTATGACAAATATTTAAAGGTTGACTATTTAAAGGGCAAGTTGCCCTGCCCCCTATAATAAATGGGTCTGAGAGCTGATGCTCAAACCCCCTATACAAAATACATTTGGGGCCAAGGCAACTTGAAAGCATAAGTCCTATAGATCCAGATGTATGGAGTACCCTGTTTGTTAAACAGCAAGTCGCTGGTTTTAATCAGCTTACCTCTTCGGACTGACGTAGGTACAGATTGTGACCTTTCTGAATATCTAGCTCTTCCTCCACATATAGACAGGTGACTTTTTTTCAGTAAATGTTTCCATGTGGGAATAAATCACTCTAGATGGCAGATCTAAAAAAAAAAAAAAAAAAAATCACAATAATATGAATAAATGTAATAGCAGCATATTATAATCCTCCAAATAAAAGTAGCTGAAAGGTGATCGATAATGCTTAATGAAGACTTACCACCTGTCGTGCTTTCACTCTGAAGATGCAGAAAGACTAAAATGATAGCTTACAGATACTGGTAAAGTCAAATTTATGTCTTGCAAGAGTTCTTCCCCTCCCCTGCTTCAGTGCCAAAGAATTTGCTTTTAGACAGTGCCATCAATTGACTGCTGATAAAAGCGTTTGAGCCCTCTGGTATCACTTCTTCCCCATACTAATTTGATCCACTTCTAAAGGTTTTATCTCCTTGGTCCACTGTTCTCAATCACAATAAGTATGGTTAAGTTAAAATCTAATTCTTAAATGTAACATTATGCCCTGGCCACTGTCTCCATCTATCTGAAAATTCTGCTCAGTTACAGATGTATGTCTTTCTAGACTTTTCTAGAACACATGACCGTATTTCTGGCCTAAAACAAGGTGCCTAAAAAAGTATGGATATTCATCAGGCCAGGGAAGGATTAATAATTCTTTATTCTATAAGGTCCTCAGCTGTGGTACAATGTGCAACAGTCACCATTGTGACTCCAAGCTCTGTTCTTATATTGGTGGCTCCCATCTCCTACCCTAATATTTACATTGAAACATAAGGGGTTATTTATAAAAAGTGTTGCCGAGTAAAATAATTTTTTACATTATAATTTTGTCGTAAAGCTATACATAAAAATATTTGGGATAAAAAAAAATCTCTGTGACCATTTTAATATATTTCCTAAAAATTGATCCAAACTAATGCTGCAAACTATGTATAAAAAATAGTTAATGGCTGTAATGGTATGACTACCCAAGCTTGGTAGCACCTCTGCCTGTTGTGGAAAATCACCTCCTTAGCCCCCGATTAAAGCTCATTATTCACCCAGCAAGTATTTCCTGTAAGCTTGTTTTTTGTACCCAAATAGCAAACAGGACTACTGGCAGTTAGGTACAGCAAGAATGAACTGTTGTATGTTTGGGAAAAGGCACAGACTTATAAACAGACAAATAATACATCAACAAGGGGGAGGAACAGGGGAAACTAATTATAACATTGGAAGCCTCAAACAATAAAAAACTTAAAAATATTAAACCGGTAATTATATACAGAATAACTAACATAAAATAAACATGCCACCTTTTAGATACAGACATCCAGACTACAAGAGACCCTAGATGGCTCACAGGACCGTAAACCCTTATTGATTCGATAAATACACATTTCAACACTATCATATAAAATTGCACACACTATTTGGAATAGCATTGCCTGATCACCTTGTGTTGAATTCCTTGCTGCACTGAATGGGTGCCTCAGGTCCCCGCCAAAGTGTGTACAGGACAAAGGCCCTGGGTACTGACAAGCCATTGGGGCTTTGGGAACAGGGGACAACATGGGGCCCCATAGATCCAGGAGACTGGTAACAACCAGGAGCAAGAGGGTCAGGAGCCTCAGTGATTTGTCCTTTGGGGATGCTATAACCCCTTCCAGTGCCAGGGGAGCCTAGGGCATGTAGGCTACCATGGCACATAGCTCCTTTGGGGAGGGGTAGTCCTTTTATCCTATGAGGGTCCATAGTCCAAAGGGATTCCTGGAATCCATCTGGTAATGCAAGAAAGGGCTCGGTTCCTTCAACCTCTGCCCACATGTTCTCCCAGAGGACGTCCATGTGGTTCACCTCCGATGTCAACTCCTTCAACCACGCCTACCGAAGCTCAGACAAGGCTTTAACATGGCCGCCATGATCGCGCTACTTTAAGGTATAGCACACAATTTTATACCTTTTTCAATTTTTGTTCCTTATTAACTGGGGGTGTGGCCTATAGTTCAGGAATACTTAAATACCCTGTTCTCTAAATTTCCTGTTCTCTCCTTGCCTATTATAGCAAGTTTGTCTTCTAGTTTGGGCTGTATTTGTGATTTCTCTAATTGTCTGCTATTTTGTTACCAACCCTGCTTGCTCTTTGACCTCGATTTGTCTCCTGAGATTCCATTTACAATTTCGGCAAGTCGACTTCGTTTTCTACCTACCTTTGCTCCTGTTAACGACCTTGGCTTGTCTCCTGACTCCGTAGTTATTCCGCCTGCCCTGATCTCGGCTTCGTTCAACCTCTACTCCTCCGTTTGTTCCAGTCCTGCCTTATTCCGTTAGAAGGAAGTACTTCTGATTCCAGATTTGTTCCAGATTCAGTATCAAGTTCAAGTTCCACCTGTTCCTGTCACGGTACCTTATCTCATTTCAGTTCCAGTTCTCCAGATACACATTCTTCTCCTGCAGGTTCTCCAATAAGTTTCGGCACCATCAGATATAGTTTCCCAGTACAAGTCCTCAGCTGCTCCTATCCTGGGCTCAACCCTTGATACATAACATATATCGCGGTGATATACAAAAATGTACAGGAGAATATGAAAAAATATATAGAACATGAAAGAGCTGCCACAGATGTAGGAAATTCTGAGTTAAACTAGATGACAAAACAAAAGAGTAGTAACAAACACTGATAAAAATATATTTAAACAAAATACAAATTTGAATAGGATGTATTCATTTTAATTCAGTTGCCTTACGATGTTATTAAAATATTTTGTAACATGGATGTACAAATATAATGTATAAATCTCTTTTTGGAAACAAAACAAACCATGAAATATCAAACATTTGAGTAATGGTTCAATATCAGAAGCTCGCTGTATATATCACAAAACTATCAGTAAATTAAACATCCTGAAAATCTTTCATTACTTATACACGTTCTAACATAGATCATTCCCCTTGTCTCATCTATTCTTTGTCTCAGCCATAGAGCTTGCCAATATCGGAAAACCCCACTAGTTATGACAGTTTAACAGACCTGGAGTTCACTGATTGCAGAGGTAGGCTTGTTAAATGTAAATTACTTATGCATATTTAATAAAAAATGATAATATAAAAAAAATGCATTTCATGTTTTTATTTACCTTTTATGTGCCAATACTGTCCCTCCCTCCCCCCAACTTCCGCCGGGACTTCTATGATGAAGCCGGAAGATCGGCTTCACCATAGAAGTCCCGACGGACATGCTGGGTGGCAGTGGAGGATGTCTGCGAGCATTGCGCAGACATCCACCGGCTGTTAGTGAGGGGGATCCAGGTCCCCTGCAGCTCTGCGGGGTACCTGGATCCCTGTCTTAAAGTCTGACCTTGATTTTTTGATATGTGGTTGTTTTAAATGTATTTTTCCTTTCTGTCATTTAACACACCCATGCAAGTTATATGTTGTTTTTAAAAGGACAGTTAGAGCTTTTTATGGATACCACAAACATAAATATAATCTGTAATTTAGTATTAAAATAACAAAAAGGAAGAAAAAAAATTTTAAAACACATTTTTCACTATTTACACATTAATCTTGACAGTCTGCTGTGTGATGCTGCAAGAAAACACCGCATTTTGTGTTCAGCACCATCTCCTGAGTACAGAGATACCATCCTTGCATAGGTTTGTTGGGTTGTTTGGGGGCTAAAAGGCCACATTTGAGTGGAGCGCATTTTGGATTTCCAACTTGGAATTTTGACATGTAGTCAGCCTGCATCCATGTTGCATTTGGGACATTTTTTAAGCCGGCCAATGTATTTTACCCCCATAAAATCCTATATTTTTGAAAGCTAAACACCCTAGGGTGTTTCAGATGGGGGTAATTTAACACTTTCCATGTACTAATTCTACCTGTCTTCATCACACTTTTGGGTACTAGTTTTTTTTCTCACATACATTGTTCTTCAGGCATTAATTCACAGATCCTGTTATGTGTCACTGCCAAATGACACCTCAGTATGTGTTCAGAAACATCTCCTGAGTACAGAGATACCACCCTTGCATAGGTTTGTTGGGTTGTTTGGGGGCTGAAAGGCCACATTTGGGAGGAGCGCCTTTTTTATTTCCAACTTGGAATTTTGACATGTAGTCACCCAGGGTATTTTATCTGGTGTCCTTTCAGGCATTTGATGCAGCCATTTTGACACAAATTATTGCCAAACTTGGGAGTATTTTTTTTTTCATCATTTAGTTTTTTGTGAATGCTGCTATTTTGTTTAGGATTTCTTTAGCAGCTTGTGTGCAGAAAAGGACAATCCCTCCAAAAAGGGTTCTGTTATATCATATTTTGGCACTTTAGCAACCCACATCACATCTTGTCTCCACCAAAACATATATTTTTATGGTTTACCAGTATTCCAATTTTTTGTGGTATTGGCCAAAATATTCTATGCACAAGCCTGGCAAAGAAGGACAGGAAGTGCAGTGGTAGATGGACTCCTTCCTTATACCTGTTTTGTAGCGCACACTGCAGCATTTTAGAGGTGCTTGCTTACTGGCAGTTGGGGTATTATTATTTTTTAGGAAAATGCCTTTCTCTCAATCTGACAACATTTTTGGTTTGCAGAGGTAAGGGGGCTGCTCTAGCAGGTAATTAATGCTTTGACTCTAAGAAGCTGTATTTCCTTCCTGTACCTGCTTTGTTATACAAAATATACGAATTGTACGTGGCAATTTGAATTAAGTAATTTGCCACCTTTTTATACCAGGTGTTTTTTTTTTTGTTGGACAAGATATGATATAATCTGCTGGTCTGCATGGTCCACTCCCCCCATGTGCCTGTTGTATTTCAAGATACATTATGTTTTTTTTTACTTTTTTGTTTGAAGGCTTTATTCTCACTAGTCCTGTGCTTTCATCATGGATCGTTGAACGCATGTACCCATCCTTTTTGTGTGTGCACCAAAGGGCCAGTAGTTCCTCCTGTCGTAAAGAGGGTGATGTCCTACACCTTTGCCTTGGGCAAACAAGCTGCTGGGGAAATCCTTTTCTATTTTTTATGATCATCCCAAAGGCAAGCATTTCCAGGCAGTCCAGATTTTGAAATAACTCTGTGCTGGTGTAGTAATTGTCCACGTAGACGTGGTATCCCTCATTTAGTAATGGGAAGATGGTTTCCCACACTATCTTTTCACTTGTACCAATAGAGTCATGGCATCCTGGGGGATCTAGATGGGAGTCTTCCCCCAGGTAAATGAGAAATGTAAAAGTGCCTGTGTTACTTTCACAAAGTTTATAGAATTTGATACCTAAATCCCTTAGATGGTATGTATTGCTTGAAAAGCAATTTGCCCTATAAATCACACAAGCTATTCATCTACACAAATCCTTTCGACAGGCACATATATTTGAGAAAATGTTTGGGACAAATTTGTTACAAGGGGCCTTAGCTTACAGAGCCGGTCATATGAGGGGGTCAACTTTTGATCGTTTACAAACATTAACATTAATTAATTAGAGTTAACTCGTCATAAGGTCGCCAACACTGCAGCTCTTATGATGAGTTAAAGAGTCAAAGTAGAAGCATGGGAAGGGAAAGACTAGAGGTAAAAAGTAAGAGAACAATAAAGGGTAGAAAAAGGGAAAAGGGTGGTCCAAGCTACACTATAAGGACAAAAGTATTGGGACACCTGAGCATTACACCAAAAGGGACTTTTATGACATTGTACCTCTTGTGATATGATATTTTGTGCTTTACCACCATATAATTCACTTTTATATTCAGGCATTTCCTTTCTTTTAAATGGCAGTTATCAGCAGTGGAAGGGTTACTTTAAAACAAAGAATGTTTTTGTTCGTGTCTTCCACAGTAACTAGTTCAGTTTAGGGGCTGGAAGTGTGACTCTAGGAGAGGTTTGTAAATTTTGCTAATGCTATTCAGGTAGCTGGGGAGACACTGGCAGTGACTGAGGAAGAGGGGAGATGTGACCAAATCCAGCTAGGCAATGGGGTGTATTACATACCTCGTATCTGTCCTGCTTAGCGGACAGTTGTGAGTTCAAGTTTGTGGATATTCTGTTATTTGGTTATTGAATATAACTCTCTAATAATACCTTGTGGTTTAATATAATCATTGTATGTTATATTATTTCCATTTATAAATTTGTTGTTGAGTTAATGCTCATTTGGCTCCTATTGTTATGTGTAATTGTGGGAACCAAAATGTAAAGTGTTAAACAGACATCAATTGATACCATATCTGGTATTTATTTAGATATTGAGCATTTAATAATATTCACCTTCTAATACAGTATGTATATACCGTATTTGCTCGATTATAAGACGACCCTGATTATAAGACGACCCCCCAAACTTTGGATATTCCTTTAGGAAAAAAACTAAAAGCCTGAATATAAGACTACCCTATAGGAAAAAAGTTAAACTTGTATATATTCACATGTAAATTGCTTTTTTAATAAAATATTATATCAAAAAATGCATTTCTTGCGTTTATTTCCTTTTATGTGCCAATGCTGCCTCTCTCTTTCCCTTGCCCCCAGCTTTGTCTCACTCCCCCTCCCTTTGACTCACCCCTCGCCTGTCTCTTCCCCCCCCCCCACATGTTTCTCTCTGCCCCCTCCCTTTGTTGCTCTGTTCCCCCTCCCTCTGTCTCTTCCCCCCTTCCTGCTCTGTCCCCTCCCTCCCCTTGTTGCTCTGTCTCTTCCCCCCTCCCTCCCCTTGTCTCTGTCCCCCTGTCTCTCTGCCCCCCTCCCTCCCCCTGTCTCTCTGCCACCCTCCCTCCCCCTTACCTCGATCCCTGGTGGCTAGTGGGGGCAGCCGGGGGATGTCTGCACGATACTTGCAGACATCCTCCATGCTGCCCGACACGGCAGTCTATTATGACGGACAGCTGGTCCGTCATAATAGACTGCCGTGTCGGGCAGCATGGAGGATGTCTGCACATATCCCTGGTGGCTAGCGGGGCAGCAGAGGATGTCTGCTCGATGAGCACAGACCTCCCCTGCTGCCGCCCGGCACGATCTCCGGGACTTCTGTGACGAAAGCGGAAGTACCCGGCTTCTTCATAGAAGCCCCGGCGGTAGTGCCGGGCGGAAGCAGGGGAGTCTGTGCTCATCGCACAGACATCCCCTGCTGTTAGAGAGGGGGATCCAGGTCCCCTGCAACTCTGCTGGGGACCTGGATCCCTGTTTTATAATCTGACCTCAATTTGCTCTGAAAAAAACCTTGTCTTATAATCGAGCAAATACGGTAATGTGTGTGTGTGTAGATAGATAGATAGATATTGTGGAATAGTGTAAAAATAGATTTTTCGGAATAAATAAATAAATTTACCAAGGACAATTGCGGGTCCTTAGTTTATACAGGTTGACCAGATTTTTAATATTACATTTTTATTCTGTCCCATAAAGTTGCCCTCTGATGCGTAGCAGCAAAAACAGAGATCTGTGCCAACAACAAGGCACAGCACTTATAACCTGTTATGCTCCCTTAAAATCAGCACTCTAGCTTTCTATAAGAAGTATGAAATGAAGAGAGAGAAACATAATGCAGCACACCAAGATACCGTTTACACTGACAGGGGTCTCAATCTGGGGACTGGACCCTGAAACTGGTGACATTTGGTAACCCTGGGTTGCCTGGTTAGCTGATGTCATATATGCCATATTGCTCACATTGCAGTCTGCATTATTTTGGGTACAGAGTAAGGTGAGCACATCATCATTTTATTCAGGGACACCTATGAACAGTTGATACTCCTTAATGGATTGGGTAGCATAAGGAATGTATTGTATGGATATGCCATGAGTTTACATTTTTCATAGGTGTTTCTGAATAAAATGGAGATATGGTCACTCTTGTAGCCGCTTTGATTCTTTCAGATTGTACTGCTTGAGTTAACCCTGAAAATGGGTACTATACTTTCTCTAGGGTTACAGTATTACTTATACAGAGGGCCAGAGCAATAAAACTCTCAATAAATTGTGTTTAAACGGCAATACATGTGTTTTAGATTAATTTGTGTAAATAAAATATTTTGTTCTTATTCTGAATGACTTATAATATGGCTAAAATAGTTAACTATTATCCATAACACGGTCAGAATATAATTGCTGTTATTAATTATCACAGTGATCATATGCCCTGGAAGTGATCTGAGCAGGCTCCCAGAAGTCTTTCTCTTTTTGAGGCAGAGTCTTCTTAAAGGACTCGGTATGTGTGAGTGCATTAACTGCTCACAGATTGAGGATGTATATATAAGTCTGCATGGTATTAAAGCACCATTCTATTGCATATATATATGTATATATACACTGAAAGGGACCAAGCCTTTTACTGAGAGGGTCTACTCAGCATGTGTCTGGTGTACGGGAAAGTATCAGTCTCAATTTGGATTTGCGTGGTGGGAGTTGAACTTCTGCGAACATTCGGAGAGGCAATGAATCAGATGCACACGGTTCATTCTCAATACCTCTGATGTTTATTGTAATGACAAGCACTTATATAGAAGCAACAAGGCGTTGGTTAGTGAAACATCACTGGTTAATATTTGGTGCATAAAATGGAGTACAAAGGGTGTAGACATAGAATACATACATGTTACATTAATATATATTTAACTAAAAGCAATACATATTTGGTTCTTGTTAACTAATTAGAAGAACATCGAGAGATGAGATGTAGAGGCAGCAAGGAGCCTCCTGTCCACATCCCACACCAGGCCTTATCTAAAAACATAGATAAGAACATTCTTGTGCCAGTCAGTGAAGGCCCTTCGAGAGAAGCATCTCTATGTGTGTGTAGAAGCAGACAAAAAGAATATGTTCCCGCCAAGAGGGGAGGGGGGTTTCACCCTTCCCTAAAGTTAACTCTTCCAATGTTGTATTAGCTCTTGTGATGCTGTTAACTCAATAAATGCTGAGTTAACCCTAACATACACGTTCTTTTGTCAAAACAAGTTAAGAACAAGTGTTTTCATTACATTTTTTATGTGTGTGCTTAGCTGTAATTCACTCTCATTTAGTTTACTCATGAAAACTATATACTGTTTTTGGCTTTCCTTTAAAGTCATTGTTATCCTTGTAATGCAAACTTAATATAATTTTATTTTAAATGGCCATGCCGCTTTACATTCATGATCTATATTCATGTGTTCTTAAGGGGTTAACTTTAAACATTTGTCCCAAACCTTATGCACATGCTGCTTAAATAGCTACAAAAGAGATTTTAAAGGCTTTCTTCATTTCCCACAGTAAGTGTGTAGCTCTAAAATATGAGTAATTGTTCTACCTTAAGAAAGTTACATTTCTTATCAATGAAATTTGCATATGAAGCCACAGGTGATGCCATAATCAGGAGACTCCACATACACAGTCACCCCCCGACACACACTCACATATACTCAGTCACTTTGAGAAACACACTCACATACACAGTCACTCCCCGACACATAGTCACTCACAGACATTGACTCACAGCTATATGTCACTCACAGGTACACACATATAAATAGTGGAATATCAAAATGCAGCTCCCCTGTAACAGGGCAGATCCTTATGCATACCGGTATTTTGCCAGTGTAGCAATCAAATGTTTTTCTGTACGACCCACACAGATCTCTGCCAGCTTATGTTAAGCTGGTCTCTCTGTCCCATTATGGTTTCACTTTGAGTGCTGGGTTGTTAAGTGACACTCAGCACTATAGTGGTAAAAAGAAAATGCACTGTGAGGGCTCGCTCTGCGGAGAGGAGAGCCGGCAAGAGGGAGGGAGGCACAGTAGTTGCGTCACTGCAAATACACATATATAGATAGATGCATGTATCTATTTATCTATCTTTAATATATGTAATAAACACTTTTTTCAAAGACACATACACACAGTGTCTCACTTATACACACAGACACACTTAACAGACTCTTACACACACACAGACACTTATATGTGAGCAAATTCCCATGATTTCAGCTACGGAGCATACAAGATTTTGTGTAGGTTGCATAGACCATTTACCAGACTTTGACAAAAAGGTTGATCAATAGTCTCATAATATCCCTGGCTCCTTTGTATCTGTCATTAACATGACTTTCTGACAAATAAATGTGTCATCACTCACAGACAAGCTTACACACACAAACACAGAAACACTCTTACAAACACACACAAGAACACCTTTACATACAGACACCCTTACATACACACACCACACACACACACCCTTACACACATAGACACCCTTACACGCAGCATTACTCACACAGATACACACCCTTACACACATAGACACCCTTATCCACATAGACACCCTTATCCACATAGACTCCCTTACACACCCACACACCCTTACACACCCACACCCACACACCCTTACACACATAGACACCCTTACACACATAGACACCCTTACACACATAGACACCCTTACACACACACACACACACACACATTCTTACACACACATAGACAGCCTTACACACACACACACCCATACACACACACAGAAACCCATACACACACATAGAAACCCATACACACACAGACACCCTTACACACACACAGACACCCTTACACACACAGACACCCTTACACACACACACACACACACACACACACACACACACACAGACACCCATACACAGACAGATACATTTTCTTTTCTTTTTTAACCCCCCCCCCCCCAAAAAAAAAAAAGCTTGTTATATTTGTCCCCCTCCCTGCTCATTTACCTTTCAGTTGCTGGGAGGGTGATGGTGGGGGTGGGTGGGTTAGACTGTATGGGCAGTCCTTGCAGCTGTATTCAAATATCTGAGCGCCGGCATAATGTCAGCTGACATCCGGGTGCTCTGACAGTGTGAGAGCCTGAGGGGGCGGAGCTAAGTCAACAGAGGTGAGGTTACGGGAGCCAATCAGATACGGGCCTCACCTCCATGTTTAGCAGCATGATTGGTATGTTACTTATGTCCTCCTCCATTACAATGGAGGATGTTCATGAGGCGGGAACAAGGCGCCCGGCATGAGAGCGTGTGCTGCTGTCAATTATATTGATAGCAGTGCCTGCTCTGCATGCTAGCCCCAGACAAGACGCTCCCAAATTTTAAGTTAAATGGCACCTGGGCGCGGTGCACCCTGCGCACCCGCCCAGGAACGGCCCTGTTCAGACATCCTCCATGCTGCCTGACACTTCCGTCTATTATGACGGACAGGCTGTCCGTCATAATAGACATAAGTGTCGGGCAGCATGGAGGATGTCTGCACGTATCGCGCAGACATCCCCCGGCTGCCCCCACTAGCCTCCAGGGATCAAGAAACAAGGTGAGGGTGAGGGAGGGGGAGAGAAAGACAAGGGGAGGGAGGGAGAGGGAAGAGAAAGACAAGGGGGGAAGAGAAAGACAAGGGGGGGAGAGAGGGGAAGAGAAACATGGGGAGAGAAAGACAAGGGGAGGGGGAGAGAGAAACGTTTGGGGGAGGGTGAGACAATGTGGGAGGGGGAGAGCGATAAAACTGGGGGAGAGAGATGCGGCATTGGCACATAAAAGGAAATAAAAACAAGAAATGCATTTGTTTAATATCATAATTTTTATTGTATATATTCACATGTAAATTGCTTTTTAATATTTAAGTTAAACTTTTTTCCTATAGGGTAGTCTTATATTCAGGGTTTTAGTTTTTTCCTAAAGGAATATCCAAAGTTTGGGGGGTCGTCTTATAATCAGGGTCGTCTTATATTCAAGCAAATGCGGTATTATCCAGTCTCAACGGAATTGGTCTCAGGAAGAAGTATAATCTGGGGGAAATATAGTAATTAATAGCATTTATCCTGCCTAGCCATGAGATAAATACTGACTTTCAGTCATCTATTTTAGCTGAGCACTCTCTCAGTAGTGATTGGTAGCTATTTTGTATCGTTTGTTGGGGCTAAGAGAGCTCTTAATTCCTAAATATTCTATATAAACCGTTTTCTTGCAAACCCCCCATAAGGTTTGTCACAGCCAGGACTGGATTAAGACATTGTAGGCCCCTGGGCTACAGGTGCTGTGAGGCCCCCAATAATATCGGATTGGTTCATAAGTCACTTGACAAATGTTCCAGTACTTAAATTGCACTTATGGGACTTTCCCCATGATGTCTCTTGCACTCCCCCTGTGCTTTGTAGTCTGAGCGCCGGTAGGTCACATCACCCCAAAATTCTGCCATCCGTCATGCAGGATGTTCTTCTGATCTCCCCAGCCAGTGCCTATGCCGGCAAGCTTTGGTTTTAAGGGGCATGAAGCTGCAGCCCCCTGTTGAGGCTGCCCATGTGGCTGCAGCCCCAAAAGCCCATGCCTCAACCCAATCCTGTTCAAGGCCTTTAGCTTGGATTGTGGGGAGATTTGTAATATTATTTTTTTTTAAACTCCATATTTTGTGTACTGATCCAAAATGAGAGGCAATTTCCAGAAAACTGGATTCTAGTAGAGAGGAATTCCTAAGTCACCTATAGGAAAACATTTGATGTTGCATCCTGAAGTCACTGCAAATTTTCCTGCTTGGTTATTTAATGTGTTGCACTCCATCAAGAGAGGGAGACAGACACTGCCTGCTTTGTCAGCATGAGGTGTTCTGGATCTCCCTCTTGGGGACTAGGAGACCTCAAGGGTTAAATACAGAATGGGACGTTAGCCACTTTTATTGAAAAATGAGGGTTCTACCCACTATCGCTGTGGAGATGTTCCTTAAATACGTTTCTCGCATAAATCTTAGCTTTCTAACATCAAAGCAATGAATATACAGTTTTACTTCCAAAATGAAAAAATAAAATGTTTAACACTATTTAATATTTGTTAAAAATAAAAATAATGCATTGAAGTTCGCTATTTTAGCAAAAAGGTTTGGCTGAGATTTAGTGTAATTTCTCCCTTTTGTATATGTAGTTTGCATTTGGAGACTTTCGTTCCCCGATACAGCTTCCCGTGCGGTGTGCAGTGCACAAATCCTCTCCTCTACCCTGCGCATGAGGTCATGCGCAAGGGTCAGAGGGAGGGAATAAGCGCACCGGGAGTCCACAGCCACGTGTGTGGGGTAAGTGTATGTATGTATGTATGTGAGTGTGTGTATCAATGTGTGTGTGGGTTAAGTGTATGTATGTATGTATGTGAGTGTCTGTATAAATGTGTATTAGTGTGTGGGGTAAGTGTATGTATGTATGTATGTGAGTGTGTGTATCAATGTGTGTGTGGGTTAAGTGTATGTGTGTGTGTATAAATGTGTATTAGTGTGTGGGGTAAGTGTATGTATGTATGTATGTGTGTGTGTGGGTTAAGTGTATGTATGTACGTACGTATGTGAGTGTGTATAAATGTGTGGGGTAAGTGTATGTGAGTGTGTGGTAACTGTATGTATGTGAGTGTGTGTGTGTATAAATGTGTATGTGTGTGAGTGGGGTAAGTGTATGTATGTGAGTGTGTGTATAAATGTGGATGTGTGTGGGGGTTAAGTGTATGTATGTTTGTGAGCGTCTGTATAGGGTAAGTGTATGTATGGATTGAGTGTGTGTATCAATGTGTGTGTGGGTTAAGTGTATGTATGTATGTATGTATGTATGTATGTGAGTGTGTGTATGTGTATTAGTGTGGGGTAAGTGTATGTGAGTGTGTGTGGGGGGTAACTGTATGTATGTATGTATGTATGTGAGTGTGTGTGTGTGTGCATAAATGTGTATGTGTGTGAGTGGGGTAAGTGTATGTATGCGAGTATGTGTATAAATGTGTATGTGTGTGGGGTATGAGTATGGGTGTGTGGGGTAATTGTGACTGTGTGTGGGAAGGGGGGGGGTAAGTGTGACTGTGTATGCATGTGTGTGTTTGTAGTTAATGAGACCACTACACATTAGTGTAAAATATATATATATATATATATATATATATTTACATACACACACATGTATATAATTATATATATTATTCTCTGAATGAATGAAAAATGAATGCGGCCCACGCACGCGTACATTTCTAGCGAAGTGGCCCTTTGCAGAATAAACTTGGACACCCCTGGGTTAGGGGATAGGGTTGCCACCTTTCCTACAAAAAAATAATGGGGGAGGGGGGTGGCGAGAGACAGACATGGCAAGGAAGAGGATAGAGGCAAATATGGGAATGGATAGAGACATATATGGAGTGAGAGGAAAGATACAGGCATGTGGAGGCAGGTAGGGGGAGAAGAGACAGACAGACATAATGGACTTTAGCCCTGAGACTCCAGGGCTATCATGCTCCTTGTGTGCGCAAGTTACTGATCACAGCCATTCAGCTTCCTCCGCTTGACTTCCGCTAGTGCTCCGGGATGTCACGTGACCGGAAGTCTCGCTGAGTTACTGATCACGGCCGTTCAGCCTCCCCGGACGTCAAGACCTCAAGAGACCAACTCCCTGCTGGTGTCCTGAAAGCTAAAAAAGCAGGGAGGGGGGCACAATGAAAAAATGTGTGTGTATGTGACAGTGTATGTGTGTGAGAGACAGTGTGTGTGTGTGTGTGTGAGAGAGACTGTGTGTGTGTGTGTGTGTGTGTGAGAGAGACTGTGTGTGTGAGAGCGAGTGAGACAGAGGGTGTGTGTGTGTGAAAGAGAGATGGTGTGTGTGAGAGAGAGAGACGGTGCGTGTGAGTGACACGGTGCGTGTGAGCGAGAGAGTCGGTCCATGTGAGATAGAGTCGACGCGTGTGTGAGAGAGACGGTGCATGTGAGCAAGAGACGGTATGTGTGAGCGAAAGGCGGTGTGTGAGTGAGAGGCGATGCGTGTGAGTGAGAGAGACGGTGCAGGAGAGAGAGAGAGATGTGTGTGAGATAGTCGGTGTGTGTGAGAGAGAGAGTCAGTGCCTGTGTGAGAGAGAGATGGTGCGTGTGTAAGAAATGGTGTGAGAGAGACAGGGATGTGTGAGAGAGAGAGGTTACCTTTAGCATAAGCCTTGCTCTGACCAGGCTGCTATATGAGGGCATGTAAACCAATCTCCTAACCTTAATTTGTCCTATGAGGTTACCCTTAGCATAAGTGTGCTGAAGCCAGGCTGCTTAACCCCTTAACGACAGGTGACGTGCCAGGCACGTCACGGCAAATCGAGGACTTGCCGACAGGTGACGTGCCTGGCACGTCATGCACTAAATGGAGTAAAGAAAGCGACCAGCGGTCGCTTTCTTTACTCTAACGGTGTTGCTACAATGCCTCTAGGTAGAGGCATTGTGCAACACCCCCCAAATGTGCAGGGGCGCGCTACGATCACTCCACGGAGTGATCGTAGCAGCCATTTAAAAGTTCGCTTTCTAAGCATCTGCGGTGTTGTTAAAGTGCCTCGCCAGCGAGGCACTTAACAACACCTTCAGCTGCCCCAGAGCCGATGGTGGTCGCTCTCCTGAGCGACCCCATCGGCTCAGTAGAAGGGAACGCTGCCTATACAGGCAGCGCTTCCCTTCTAATGGCAAGAGCATCGGAAGTGAAAGTATTTCACTTCCGATCCTCTAGGGGGAGCCAATCGATGCCGGCACAACAGATCTATGTGATCTGTGTGCAGGCATGTATGGTAAGTGCTCTGATGAGCACTTATCATACTGTCAAAGGCAATATTAGCAAATATTGCCTTTGACAAGTATTGATCTGCCTCCCTCACCTTACTAGTTATAGTAAGGGAGAGAGACAGATCAGATAAAGTAAAAAAATAAAATAACATAATAAAAAAAATATTTAATAAAATTTTAAACACCAAGGGCTTTTATAAAAGCCATTTAACCCCTTCCCTGCCATTGATCGCTGTGTACGCAGTGATCATACACAGCAGCACATTTTTTGCTGTCTGCATTTTTTAGGGGTTCATTTTTTTTTTTACTGTAATTCATTACAGTATAAAAAAAAGCTCTTTTAAGAGAGATTAACCCCTTTCTTGCTGTAGATCACTGCCTAAGCAGCGATCTGACGCAAATGCAGCAATCTTGCTGCAGAAGCATTTTTAAATTTTTTTTTACTTTTTTATTACACCCGTCACGTGTTAATTATACCCGCTAGGGGACTACGTTTAACGTAAAAAAAAAATTTTTAGCTGTCTGACCGCATGTATAGCGATCAGTAACAGCTGATAAGTGACAAAGGCGGGTTGGCGTTTGCTTAGATGAGCATCACCATTCGTCTGGTTAGATCAATATTTGTAAATATTTGATCTGACCCGTGTAGATCTGCCTCCCTCTCACTTGAGTTTTAGTGAGGGAGGGAGACAGAGCTGTATAATGTAAGTTTTTAATTATAATATATTTAATAGAATTGAGACCCAAAGGCTTTTATAAAAGCCGTTTCCAGTATTTAACCCCTTCCCTGCAATTGATCGCTGTGTACGCAGTGATCTTACACAGCAGCACATTTTTTGCTGTCTGTGCATTTTTTTAGGGGTTATTTTTTTTTACTTTGATTTATTACAGTATATCAAAGGCTCTTTTAAGAGCTATTAACCCCTTCCTTGCCGTATATCACTTCCTAAGCAGCACATATGGTCACTGCCTAAGCAGTGCATATGGTCACTGCCTAAGCAGCGCATATGGAGCAATCTAGTCGCAGAAGGATTTTTTTTTGCTATCAGCATTTTTTTTGTCAGACTCGCTAGGGGTTAGTTATACCCACTAGGGGATTACGTGTATTCCTTTTGAAGCTGTCTGAACGCGTGTATAGCGATCAGTAACAGCCGATCAGTGGCAAAGGTGGTTTGGTGATTTCTCAGATGAGCATCACCATTCGTCTGGTTCGTAAATATTGTTCTGACCCATATGGATCTGCCTCCCTCTCCTCACTTGAGTTTTAGTGAGGGAAAGAGACAGATCTGTATAACATAATTTTTTAATTGTAATAAATTAAATAAAATGTAAAAAAATTGTGAGTCCCAAGGGCTTTTATAAAAGCCATACCCTTTGTATAGTGTAGTGTATTAACCCCTTCCCTGCCACTGATCACTGCACAGCAGAACCTTTTTTCTTGTCTGTGCATTTTTAGGGGTTAATTTTTTTGTACAGTACTACAAAGGCTCTTATAAGAGCTATTAACCCCTTCCTTGCTCTACATGTTCAAATTCCAAGTTTGAAAATCAAAAAGCGCACCTCTCAAATGTAGCCTTTCAACACCCAACAAAGCTGACAAAGCTATGCATGGGTGGTATCCCTGTGCTCGGGAGATGTTGCTGAACATATATTGTGGTATTGTTTGTCAGTGACACATACCGAAATATGTGAATTTGTGTCTAAAGTGCAATGTATGTGGAAAAAATACACAATAAAATGACTACCACAAACTTTGACAAAGGCTGGTGGTAGAATTGGTGCATGGAAAGTGTTAAAATAACACCATTTAAAATAGCCTAGGGTGTCTACTTTTACAAAATATATACTTTTTGGGGTAAAATACACTGTCCTACTTTAAAAAAAAGTCCCAAATGAAAGATGGGCTCAGGCTGGCTACACGTCAATATTCCAAGTTGAAAATGCGCACCTTCACAATGTGGCCCTTTTAGCCCCCAAACAACCCAACAAACCTATGCATGGGTGGTATCCCTGTACTCAGGAGATGTTGTTGAACACATATTGGGTTATTGTTTGGCAGTGACACATACCAAAATCTGTGAATTTATGTCTAAAATACAATATTTGTGAAAAAAAAACACACAAAAATTACTACCACAAACTTTGACAAAGGCTGGTGGTAGAATTAGTGCATGGAAAGTGTTAAAATACCACCATTTGAAACAGCGTAGGGTGTCTACTTTTAAAAAATATATGGGTTGATGGGGTAAAATACACTGGCTGCTTTCAAATATGTCCCAAATGGGACATGGGTGCAGGCGGTCTGCATGTCAAAATTTCAATTTGGAAAACCAAAAACTGCACCTACCAAATTTGGCCTTTTACCCCCCAAACAACCCAACAAACCTATGCATGGGTGGTATCCCTGTACTCAATAGATGTTGTTGAACACTTATTGGGGTGTTATTTGGCAGTGACACATACCAAAATCTGTAAATTCATGTCTGAAGTACAAGGTTTGTGAAAAAAAAACACAAAAAAATTACTACCACAAACTTCGACAAAGGCTGGTGGTAGAATTAGTGCATGGAAAGTGTAAAAATACCACCATTTGAGATAGCCTAGGGTGTCTACTTTTAAAAAATATATGGGTTGATGTGGTAAAATACACTGGCTGGTTTCAAATATGTCCCAAATGGGACATGGGTGCAGGCTGTCTGCATGTCAAAATGTCAAATTGGAAAACCAAAAACTGCACCTCCCAAATTTGGCCTTTTACCCCCCAAACAATCCAACAAACCTATGCATGGGGGGTATCCCTGTACTCAAGAGATGTTGCTGAACACTTATTGGGGTGTTATTTGGCAGTGACACATACCAAAATCTGTAAATTCATGTCTGAAGTACAAGGTTTGTGAAAAAAAAACACAAAAAAATGACTACCACAAACTTTGACAAAGGCTGGTGGTAGAATTAGTGCATGGAAAGTGTTAAAATACCACCATTTGAGATAGCCTAGGGTGTCTACTTTTAAAAAATATATGGGTTGATGGGGTAAAATACACTGGCTGGTTTCAAATATGTCCCAAATGGGACATGGGTGCAGGCTGTCTGCATGTAAAAATTTCAAGTTGGAAAACAAAAAACTGCACCTCACAAATTTGGCATTTTAGCCCCCAAACAACCCAACAAACCTATGCATGGGTGGTATCCCTGTACTCAGGAGAAATAGTAGAATCTATTTAGCATGTTTTTTCGTTCGCTATTGTCGATGAGGAGAAGTTGTTTCAAATAAAAACAAAGAAATTTGTGTTTTTTTTTTTTTTTTACCATATTTTTTTTTTTTTTTTTAATAATATGATAAGATATGATCAAAAATATGGCATCCATAGAAAGCCCTTTTTGTCCCGATAAAAACAATATATAATATGTGTGGGTACAGCAAATGACGAAGAAGAAAATTACTGCTAAACACAAACAGCACAGAAATGTTAAAATAGCCATTGTCCAGAAAGGACAAAAATGTTTCAAAGGCTCTGTCCTTAAGGGGTTAATAAGGCCATCTAACCCAATCCCCAAGCATGTATTTATCCCGTAAGATTACCTTTAGCATAAACCATGCTGTGAGGCCAGCCTGCTATATGAGGCCAGTTAGCCCAGGCTATGTGTGAAACCTCTCACCAGTTAATCATCTGTGAAATTATGTTTAGCAAAAAGTGTTTTTTTCAAAACCCTTTTCAGTAGGTTTTGGTCCCAGTCAGTATACTATGTCTTGTTACTGTTTCAGAATCACTCTTTCCTTAGAATTCTATCTATGTAGTAGCCTTTGTCTGTTTCCAGCCTACTGTGCAAAGTTATTTGGAACAATGAATCCTCATTATAGTGGTTCCTGACAATTTAGCACAGCATTCTCAGCCTCCATTTTTGTTTTTGCTGCTGCAGAACTTGTCGGTTATAATTTACTGCATTGTTTTTCTTGCTCAGCATAAATAGCAGGTTAGTTAGTTTTGGGGCATATTTTCTCTTTTAAACTGCGCAGATAGGTAGATTTACTCAAAAATTTAAAGAAATCGCATCTTAAGGTGTATGGGAGAGGCATTGGATATATAAGCCAACTCCTCCCTCGTTTACAGTCACTGTGATTTTTCTCACTTCCGGTTCACCGCTGACCTCGAAGTGACACTGCTCCCGACTCCACACCGCAAGTACAGTATCCTCGCAGACTCGCCGCACAGAAGCAGCCATCAGCACAGAATGTCAGGAGATGTGAGCTGCTTCCTGGCAGGGATTCAGGAAGACAGACTGAAAGCAAGCTACAGTGACATGGCAAATTAAACATGACACGCGCATGTCACCGAGCTACTCCACGTGTATGAACACTTTCAGAGGCAGCCTGGGAGCTTTTGCTCATTCGTTAACCCCGAATCTGCCAGTTACCCTGTGAGGTGCTGTGTAACCATTCCTTTGCAGAGTCACATTTTCTGTTTGCTGCAGTCTGACACTCCCCTTCTAAGCTATATGATTTAACACCTATTACTCCGGATTAAAGCAGACAATTAACTAGCCTCTATCAGTCCTGCGGAGTCGGCCATGCACAGTAACAGTAACCATTAATTACACTATCTGTGAAAATCTATATTAAATCTCTGTACTACCGTAGCCCTGCAGAGCTTTAACCCCTCACAACAGAATCATTTATACACTGCCCTAGTCATTTAAGCCTTCAATTAACCCCTCCCATACTATAGCCAGCAGATCATGGTTTAACCCTTACTACCGGAGCAAACACACAGAGACACACCACTTATACACACACCCTTACACAGACAGTGACACAATTACACACACCCTTACACAGACACCGTGACACACTTACACACACACCCTTACACAGAAAGTGACACACTTACACATACCCTTACCATTTACACACACACACAGTGACACCAATACACACATAACCTGAGACACACTATTTTGCCCCTCAATATGCTAGTATCTTGCCCCTCAATATGCCAGTATTTTGCCATTTAATATGCCAGTATTTCCCCTCAATATGCCATTCTTTTGCCATTTAATATGCCAATATTTTGCCCCTCAAAATGCCATTTAATATGCCAGAATTTTGTCCCTCCAATATGCCATTTAACATGCCAGGATTTTGCCCCTTAAATATACAATTTAATATGCCATGATTTTGCCTCTCCAATATGCCATTTAATATGCCAGCATTTTGCCCCTTAATATGCCAGCATTTTGCCACTCAATATGCCAGGATGTTGCCCCTTAATATGCCATTTAATATCCCAGGATTTTGCCCCTCCAATATGCCAATTAATATGCCATGATTTTGCCCCTCAATATGCCATGATTTTGCCTCTCCAATATGCCATTTAATATGCCATGATTTTGCCTCTCCAATATGCCATTTAACCCCTTCGCGACACAGGACGGACTAGGTCCGTCCTGTGTGGCGAAGCGTTAGTGACACAGGACGGACCTAGTCCGTCCTGTGTCAAAACGAGCACTGAAAGCGGAGTTTTTCCGCTTTCAGTGCTCTGATGGTATTGTAACTATGCTTCCGTGTGGAAGCATCGTACAATACTAAAAAAAATGCCCGTCGGCATTTCGATCGCTCCGGAGAGCGATCGAAATGCCGGTTTTAAAGGCACAGTGCATTAAAAAATGAGCATAGGAAGCGAATTTTTCGCTTCCTATGCTCAGAAAGTGTTTCTGATTGCCTCGCAAGTCGAGGCAATCAGGAACACAAAAACAAAATGCACGATCTTGGTCACTAAGTGACCAAGATGGCGCTGCCCTTCTAAGGGCAAGAGCACAGGAGGCAGGAAGTACCTGCTTCCTGTGCTCTCTGGCTGTCACACGATTGCCTCTTCACAGAGGCAATCAGTGACTGCCAGGCACACTGACAGGCAGTGGGGATGTTCTGCTGAACATCCCCACTGACTGGTCAGATCAATATTAACCCTATATTGATCTGACCAGTTATGATCTGCCTCCCTCTCCTCACATTTTTTTAGTGAGGGAGAGAGACAGATCAAAGTTCTAAAAGTAAAAAAAAACAATAAACACACAACACACAAATATTAAATCAATAAAAAAAAATTTATTAAAGCAATTCCCTGCGTTTAACCCCTTCCCTGCCACTGATCTTGCATAAGCAGTGATCGTGCACATCAGCGCATTTATTTTTGCCGTTTGTGCATTTTTTAGGGGTTAATTTTTTTTGTACTGTAATTTATTACAGTACTAAAAAGGCTCTTCTAAGAGTTATTAACCCCTTCTTTGCCGTCGATCACTGCTTACGCAATGATATTGACGCCAAAGCAATTTTTATCTGTCTGCATATTTTTATTTTATTTTTTTTACACATACCCGCTAGGGGATTACATGTAAAGTAAAAATATTTGAGTTTTTTTTTTTTTAAGCTGCCTGAGCGCATAGCGATCAGTAACAGCGAATTAGTGGCAAAGGCGGTTTGGTGATTTCTCAATTAAGCTCACCATTCGCCCTGGTCAGATCAAAATTGGTCGGATCAATATTCACAAATATTGATCTGCCTCCCTCTCCTCACTTACATTTTTGTGACGGAAAGAGACAGATCAGTATTAGTGATATAAAATAACATTTTATAAAATTGTCAGGTTTTATGAAAGTCTTTCACTGTGTATTAACCCCTTCCCTGCCATTCATCACTGTGTAAGCAGTAATCTTGCACAGCAACAGTATGTTTTTCTGTCTGCACTGTTTTATGGATTAATTTCTTTGTACTGTAATGTATTACAGTACTAGATAGGCTCTTCTAAGAGCTATTAACCCCTTCTTTGCTCGAGATCACTGCTTATGCACTGATTCTGAGGCCGCGGACTCAGGGTTCGATTTTGACCCTATTCAGCTTTCTGATACATCATCTAGCGATGTATCGGTGGCTGCTGAGCCCTTGCCACAAGTAGTGATGGGGGTCTACCGATAAAAAAATATATGGTTTGGTGGGGGTAAATTACATTGGCTGGCTTCAAAGATATATCCCATAAAGGACACGGACGCAGGTTGACTACATGTCAAAATTCCAAGTTGGAATTTTGAGATGCGCATCTCACAAATGTTGCCTTCTAGCCAAAAACAAACCAACAAACCTATGCATGGGTGCTATCCCTGTACTCGGGAGATGTTGCTGAACACATATTGGGTTGTTGTTTGGCAGTGACATATACCAGAATCTGTGAATTCATGCCTGAAGTACAATGCATGTGGAAAAAAAACTCCCAAAAAAGTACTACCACAAACTTTTACAAAGGCTGGTGGTAGAATTAGTACCTATACAGTATTAAAATACCACCATTTGAAATACCTTAGGATGTCTATTTTCCAAAAATATATGGTTTGATGGGGTAAAATTCATTGGACGGCTTCAAAAATGTTCCAAATGGAACATGGGCGCAGGCTGACTACATGTCAAAATTCCAGGTTGGAATTGCGCACCCCCTAAATGTGGAATTTTAGACCCAATACAAACCAACAAACCTATGCATGGGGGGTATCCCTGTACTCAGGAGATGTTGCTGAACACATATTGAGGTGTTGGTTGGCAGTGGCAAATACCAGAATCTGAAAATTCCTGCCTGAACTACAATGTGTGTGGGGAAAAAATGACATCCCAACCCTTTGACATAGGTTGGTGGTAGAATTAGCACTTGGAAAGTGTTAAAATACCACAATTTTAAAAACCCTAGGATGTCTAGTTTTCCAAAATATATGGTTTTATGGGGTAAAATACTTTGACAGGCTTCAAAAGTGTCCCAAATGGAACATGGGCGCAGGCTGACTACATGTCAAAATTCCAAGTTGGAAATGCACCTCCCCTAAACATGGCCTTTTAGCCCCCAAATAATCTAACTAACCTACACATGGGTGGTATCCCTGTACTCAGGAGATGTTGCTGAACACATATTAATGTGTTTTGTGGCACTGACACATAATAGGATCTATGAATTCATGCCCGATGTACAATGAATGTGAAAAACAAATTACTATCCATAACATTGACATAGGCTGGTGGTAGAATTAGTGCATGGAAAGTGTTAAAATACTACCATTTGAAATACCCTAGGGTGTCTAGTTTTCAAAAATATATGGTTTTGTGGGATAGAATACACTTTTTGGCTTCAAAAATGTCCCAAATGGGACATCGGCGCAGGTTTTCTGCACGTCAGAAATCCAAGTTGAAAAACCAAAAAGCGCACCTCTCAAATGTGGCCTTTTAACCCCCAAATAACCTAACCAACCTATACATGGGTGGTATCCCTGTACTCAGGAGATGTTGCTGAACACATATTGAGGTGTTGTTTGGCACTGACATATAACAGGATCTGTGAATTCATGCCCAAAGTACTATGTATGTGAAAAAAAATTACTATCCATAACATTGACATAGGCTGGTAGTATAATTAGTGCATGGAAAGTGTTAAAATACTACCATTTGAAATACCCTAGGGTGTCTAGTTTTCAAAAATATATGGTTTTGTGGGATATAATACACTTTTTGGCTTCAAAAATGTCCCAAATTGGACATGGGAGCAGGTTTTCTGCACGTCAGAATTCCAAGTTGGAAAACCAAAAAGCGCACCTCTCAAATGTGGCCTTTTAACCCCCAAATAACTTAACCAACCTATACATGGGGGGTATCCCTGTACTCAGGAGATGTTGCTGAACACATATTGAGGTGTTGTTTGGCACTGACATATAACAGGATCTGTGAATTCATGCACAAAGTACAATGTATGTGAAAAAAAATTACTACCCAAAACATTGACATAGGCTGGTAGTATAATTAGTGCATGGAAAGTGTTAAAATACTACCATTTGAAATACCCTAGGGTGTCTAGTTTAAAAATATATATGGTTTTGTGGGGTAGAATACACTTTCTGGCTTCAAAAATGTCCCAAATGGGACATGGGCACAAGTTTTCTGCATGTCAGAATTCCAAGTTGGAAAACCAAAATGCGCACCCCCTAAATGTGGCCTTTTAGCCCCAAAACAAACCAACAAACCTATGCATGGGTGGTATCCCTGTACTCAGGAGATGTTGCTGAACACATATTGAGGTGTTATTTGGAAATATCCCTTCACATTTTAAGGTAATGTTTACCTAAATTGCAATATATGTGAAAAATTAAAAAAAAAGATTTTTTGCTGCAAACTTTGGCATAGATTGGTGGTAAAATGGCTACATGAAATGTGTCAAAATACCCCAAGTTAAATGCCCTGAGTTGTCTAGTTTTCAAAAATATGTACATGTTGGGGGTCATTCATGGATTTAGTACAGAAATCAGTGTTACAATGTCACTATCGCTAATTTTGAAAGAAAGGATTTTAAAATAGCTTTGCACCACTTATAGTTCTGGCCCTGTAACATGAATAAAAAAGCACAAAAACATAAAAACATGGGCTATTTCTGAACTCAGGACATATATTAGAAACTTTTTAGCAGTGTTTTTTTGTTGTCTCTTGTACATGAGTATACGATTTTTCAAATAAAAGTCATAAAAAAAGTATTTTTTCAATTTTTTTGCCATATTTTATTATTTTTTTTACATCAAATTATATGCTATTATCAAAATAATGGTATCAAAAGAAAGCCCTTCTTATAACGATAAAAACAATATATAGTTTGTGCGGGTACACTAAATGAGACAGAAATAAATTACAGCAAAACACAAACACCTCAGAAATGTTAAAACAGCCCATGTCACCAAGCGTCGGACAAGCCAAAAAAGTCATGTCACTAAGGGGTTAATATGCCATGATTTTGCCTCTCCAATATGCCATTTAATATGCCATGATTTTGCCTCTCCAATATGCCATTTAATATGCCATGATTTTGCCCCTCCAATATGCCATTTTATATGCAAGCATTTTGCCCCTCAATATTTCATTTACTATGTCAGGATTGTGCCACTCAATATGCCCGGATTTTGCCCCTACAATATGCCCGGATTGAGCCCCTCCAGTATGCCCGGATTGTGCCACTCAATATGCCCGGATTTTGCCCCTCCAATATTCCCGGAATGTGCCACTCAATATGCCCAGATTTCCCCCCCTTCCCCAGCCAGTACTTACCTTCTTATTGCTCTGTCCCCCGGTGCAGGTCCGTGGCTCTGAGGGAAGTGTTGTGCGCTCCCCTCCAGCCGCACGGATCAATAAAGTTTGTTTTAAAAAAAAAGTTTTAAACAAATTTTATTGATCCACGCGGCTGGAGGGGAGCGCACAACACTTCCCTCACAGCCACGGACCTGCACCGGGGGACAGAGCAGGAAGAAGGTAAGTAAACGGGCCTGGGGGCGCGGACGATTTTCCCGCCCCCCCCCTTGGTGCGCCCTAAGGCAGCCGCCTGTGCTGCCTTACAGTAGCGCCGGCCCTGACCCTAACACCTTCCCATGTCCTCCCTGTGTACCCCTCATCTACTTGTACCTTTCCGCACTGGACTTTAATAATCTAACCTGATAAAAATTTAAAAAAAAGCTGGACACGGGTTCCTTTCCAGCATACATACGCATACATTCTATTATTATGCATCTTCCGTATTATATACGTTTCAGTGGCATCCAGATATACAAATAGTTATGCATTGTTTATTTACTACTTCCATTTCATCGGTAAAAATTTATGTGGAAACTTTTTGTAAGGAGGACACATGCTTCCAATATACATACTCCTACATTTGATATTATATGTCTATATGTTACACGGTACATTATTCCAGTTATACTAGGTTTTATATATATATATATATATATATATATATATATATATATATGGTTACACGGTGCAGTTGTCTGGTATCTATGTTATATATATGTTGCGCAGTACAAGTTTCCATTCATACTACATGTAATATTTTCCACTAGGCAGTCTCATGACTATAACATGTTATCCTATGGATATTCCAGTGTGCTTGGCCTTCACATTGCCTACCAATGAACCCTATACATTTTCATACCATTTAGGTATTCCTGCTACTATGTTAGCATACAGTTATTCAATTCAACTCCGTACACAGGGAAGAGGGGTCATGATACTATCATCGTATACTCCTGATGCGTTACTTTATGAGGTTAAACTAAGTTTACTTAGTACTACGTACAGTTTTACAATTACTTTCATCTACCCCCACCGTCACACTCCCGCACCATCGCGGAGCAAATTACAAGATTATGTCCAGTCCCCTCCTCTGGAGGTAATGTCGCCATTATTCATGTCATGCCTGCTCGCACTATTAGCCAGGCCATCTCCTACGTCACGTTCCTGCCCTATCACAACCATATCCAGAGTTATTCCAGTAAGCCTAACATATGGAGGGTGTATATGTATACTTATGTTAGTTCAGTATATGTAGTCATGGTATACATTTAGTGATTATTTTATCTAGTACAGTATACAGTCTGTCTTTATCTACACTCTCTACTTTACTAAAACTCTACCCTGTACTATGAGCTGAGTTCCACGTTTCATCTAGGCTTATCTCACCTTTCATAGTATCAGACAGCACTCTTACAGTCCCTCTTCATATTTCTGTGAGGTGCCACGTAGGGGTGTTTGTCCCTAATTGTTTTGGTAGTACAACCTTTATCTCTACGCAGCGGTTCACTTTCCTTCTCTATGTTAAAGTTTTCATTGCTCAAGTTTGATAACCCCTCCCCCCTAACCAAAAGCAGATTCCCCCTTTTTTTGTGAGGGTACGTTTCCTGAATTTGTAGTCAGTGGCCTATAACAATTAATTAGGCTATGCCATACTTGACACCCCAACACTCTCATAGAGCTTGTAGGTTTGATCCTGCTCTTTTGCGGAGCTCAATTTATAGCTTTTTCCCGCTCTATCGCAGAGCTTGTTTTATAGTTTTCTCCAGCTCGCAAAGCTTGTTATTATCTGTTACCCACTCTATCGCAGAATGTGTCAATATCTTAAGATACCCGCTCTATCGCAGAGCTTGTTATTATCTGTTACCCACTCTATCGCAGAATGTGTCAATATCTTAAGATACCCGCTCTATCGCAGAGCTTGTTATTATCTGTTACCCACTCTATCGCAGAATGTGTCAATATCTTAAGATACCCGCTCTATCGCAGAGCTTATTATCTGTTACCCACTCTATCGCAGAGCTTGTCAATATCTTAAGATACCCGCTCTATCGCAGAGCTTGTTTTATAGTTTTCTCCAGCTCGCAAAGCTTGTTATTATCTGTTACCCACTCTATCGCAGAGCTTGTCAATATCTTAAGATACCCGCTCTATCGCAGAGCTTGTTATTATCTGTCAGTCATGAAATTGGTCTGCTAATTCCCATTCTTCCTACAAATTCCCCCTAGTGTCGGGTAGCAGTCCTGGAGGCTTCATAATTTTGGCTGACAGTAAATCAAACAGCCTCTTTTGCCCCTTTTACTATTTGAAATTCATGCTCTAAATCAATTGGTCAGACCTTAACCACTTGCATGTTCAGGGCACTCGTTCAGAATTGATGCAACCTCCACGGGTAGAGAACAATGCTTCTGTGCATATCATGTTAGGTAGTTGGGTCTCTTCTTGTTCTCCATTTACATTCACCAGTCAATAACTCACATCCAGCAGACATTGTTTTATTTTGCCTGTTAGCTTATAATACCGTATTTGCTCGATTATAAGACATTTTTTTCAGAAAAAGAGCCTTTGTTATACTGTAATGAATTACAGTAAACAAAATTAACCCCTAAAAAATGCACAGACAGCAAAAAATGTGCTGCTGTGTATGATCACTGCGTACACAGCGATCAATGGCAGGGAAAGGGGTTAAACACTTGAAATGGCTTTTATAAAAGCCCTTGGTTTCTAAAATTTTATTAAATATTAAATTTTATTTAAAAATTTTTTTTTTTACATTATCTGATCTGCCTCTCTCCCTTACTAAAACATGTGAGGAGAGGGAGGCAGATCAATACTTGTCAAAAGGCAATATTTACAAATATTGCCTTTGACTCTATGATAAGTGCTCATCAGAGCACTTATCATACATGCCTGCACACAGATCTGATGTGCAGGCATCGATTGGCGCCCCCTAGAGCAACGGAAGTGAAATACATTCACTTCCGATTCTCTTGCCAGTAGAAGGGAAGTGCTGCCTCTATAGGCATCGTTCCCTTCTACTGAGCAGATGGGGTCGCTCAGCAGAGCGACCACCATCGGTTCTGGGGGATCATTAAGGTGTTGCTAAGTGCCTTTGCTTCCTCAGCATGTGTGCAGCCGGCGGCGCCATTTTTAAATGGCAGCTACGATCACTCCGGAGAGTGATCGTAGCGCGCCCCTGCACTTTTTGTTTTTAGTGTTGCACAATGCGTCTACATAGAGGCATTGTAGCAACACTGATAGAGTAAATAAAGCGATGGTTGGTCGCTTTCTTTACACTATTTAGTGCATGACGTGCCAGGCACGTCACCTGTCGGCAAATCCTCGAATTTGTAAGTATTTTCTTCTTTTTGCCCTCTTCTAGGCCTACCTGGTACGTCGGTTTTGGCACACCTCTAATCGAATATACTGAAATCTCTATATACTACCTCGCCTTTTCCTAACGTTGCCCCTACCACAGTTTTGAAGGCCAATGACAACCCAAGGCCTGTGGTTGTGGGAGGGGCATTGGATATATAAGCCAATGCCTCTCTCCCACAACTGACGCTGCATCTCCCTCCCATTCCCATGATTCCCCCCTTTTTCTCTCTGGTTCTTCTCTTATCTATGCTTTCTTTTATTTATTTAAATTCATTCATGGGGTCCCTCTTCTAGGCCTACCTGATACGTCGGTTTTGGCACACCTCTAACCGAATATACCTTATATCTCCACATACTACCACTACTCACCTTTTCCTAACATTGCCCCTACCACAAATGAGGTTATCTGCACATGACTGTATGTAACAGCTATGCAGCTGATCATGATATATGGCACATTAACATAGATCCAGGACAGACAGTGGTAAGGATTATTCTGTTTTGAACAATAATAGACCCAGCTGTTGAGCCTCTCTGACAAGGCTGACAAGTTACCACTTCAGCTGGGACTTTGGCTTCACCGAAGGTTGGAAGCAGAGGTCTGTCTGTATTAAAGCTGCTAAATCATCTATACGATTGTTTCTTGTGGCAAGAGGCCTTTACACCAGCAAATTGACCTCCATAATGCATCATATGCACCTTGATCATTGTGGAAGAACAAAACAACTTACACAAGTTAAGATACAACCATTTTGTGCGCATCGGTCTGATTTATAGATGTTTGGGAATTTCGGGAACTAGGTTCGCTGTTTTACCTCTCAAATTAATTTTAGAAGTAGTTTTAAACTTCACTGTACTAAAGATGTATTCAAGGTTTCTATTTTTCTGATCATTATAAGCCAACGCCTTCAGCCGGCACCCACACAGTTAACCTACAGAAACCTACATGATTTAGAATCCTCTCACCTGTGTCTCTCAGTTGCAGCCTCCCCACCCAGAAGCAGTTTGAGTGTCTGGACTACAGGTGAGCTGTGACCTCATCTGATCAGGTAGCATTATTATTGCACCCTTATTAGAAACTGTCATCCAACTGTTATTTAGACAAACATTTGTGCACAAAAAATAAATAAATGTAAACAAATTATTGACAGACTGAATTTATTGCACAAAACTTCCCCATAAAATTGGGAATGGTTAATACAATACAGTGCATGTTATGGAAAATATTTACAAAATAAAGAGGAAGACTGCTCTGTACATTACAAAATAATTCAACTAAATAACTTAAAGAGAGCACAGCAGAAACAAAATAAAACACCACTTTCATAGCAAACCAGGAAAATCCTACAGATCTGGGGGTTAGGTTTTTTTTTTCTTTATCATTTATTTCTTAGACAGATATTTAAGACAAAGTTTGATTATCAAGATTTTGGTCAAATGCATAAGGCCTTTCTTTCTATTGCAAAAAATTGAAAGTTAAACACCAAAAATAAATGAAAAATATATGAATAGTTGTGAATAAAGCATAGACAAATTACTACATAGTATGGGTTTATGAAAAAAAAAAAAGAAGTCCATACAGAAGCTGGATATTTCATTACCAGTTATATTATTATATTAGTAATATTTTTATATTCTGTAGTACAGCATAAGTCAATTTTTCATTTTTTTTAAAAGCCCTTTTTATTGAAATTGACAGTGAAAGGCAATGTTAAAAAAAACTCTTATGTTCCTTATAGTGGTTACAAAAAGAAAATCTGAGACGTATTAGCCATTCTCTGATTTGCTATGTCATAAGAAATGGTGCAATACTATATTATATGGTTAATTTATATACTGTATAAAAGCCAGTCATTATTTGCACCACTGAGTTTCTATGATCCAAGGAAGCATTGTGGTAATCCATTTCCTATATTATCATTGCACCCTATTTACACATTTTTGTACAAAGTCTACATATATTTATGTACATAGAAAAACTGATAAAAACAAAAACATGGTCGCATGCAACTTAAGATCCTATGTAAACTGCCAGCATGCAGGAAGGTTAAAGAATATAGCACAAAATTGAATTCTGCAATGCTATGTATATATTTACAAGCCCAGGCTCAAATTAAACCTGCTATTTCCCTATGTGTTCATCTTGAGGGTTATAGGCATTGAAATACATTATGCATAGTTACCATCAATAGAGGTGATGGAAATACATCCCCCCCCCCACACACACACACACTTAATAGTGGTTAGCAAAGGTATTATTAAAAACCAGGCAAGTGAGATGCACAGTTTTTCCCCACATAAATACCGAATTTACGGTCTATCACCATGGGATTCTGGGAAAGCATATATACAGAAGGTCAAGAATGATTATTTTGTGCATCAATATCCACTTCTGACTTCACGTCTGGTGTCTGCATATCCATGTTTAATAATTCCTCTGCTACCCATAGTTACTATAAGAGCTACTTCTTCCTGTACACTACTTGCTACTCAAGGTTATGATACATGGCCTACAGAAGCCAAGACTGATCCTAGTCCCATATTAATGTTCAAGGCATGGGATAGAGCCCACTTTCTTGTTGCTATTGTACTGGTAGTAACTGCATAGTATGAAACTGAATAGTAGGAGAGTCTGTGAAGACTCTAAATAATGTGCTTGTGTGAAGTACATAGTACATTACTTGAATGCCCTTGTATATTACTTTAAGAAAGACGTTTAAAATAGTGTGGCTTTGCCTGATACATCAACACTATGTATTAAGTAATAGGTATACCTTATTAATTCCGTACTGCATTATGGAAAATTGTATTATCGATAAGCACCATGAAATAATGTTAAATCTATTGCATTATTCTCATACATGACAGCCCATATCATGTAAAGACAGGAATCAAAATCGGATTCTTTGAAATCTTTTGAAAAGCATCCTTGGTAGTGCAGAAGACAAAAAATATGTATATATAAGTAAATGGGGTTATTTTTATGACCAGTTATGATTTCCAATTTTATAAACAATTTATAATCTATATACGGCGAAAACTTTCACAATTGTAGACTACTTAAAGTCGAATTAAAGTTGCTTAATTAAAAAAAAAAAAAAAAAAAAAATCCATCTACAGAGAGCACCTGTACTTCTCTAAAGAAATAACCCAAAACTGTGATTAGCACTTTCCTGGCTAAACACCATGACAAGGGCCAGTGTAAAATGATATTATAGAAAAGCATTATTATCACTTATACTAGAGATGTTAAATGCAGGTTTGTCTTTGGAGTTTAAAATTAATAATTCAGGAGCAGATGGACCCTTAACACAGACCCCATGGTGTTAGCAGGATTACAAACTTTTCATGAGAAAATCTACTATAAAACAACATTGGTTCCTACGCCTGCTTGTGCAAAAGCAATTATTCATTGTAGTAGTTAACTTAAATGGACTCAGGTCACTAAAATCATTATTTCTACATTAAAGTATGAAAAAAAAAAAACCCACATAGGAGAAAAATGTATTTTGTTACATCTCCGGTTTATAACCTCACCTTGTAACTTGATATGTAAATGACACATTATTCATTAAATATATTTCATAAAAATCCACAAGGTGATGTCATAAACCGGATACACCATTAAGGTGATGTCATAAACCGGATACACCATTAAGGTGATGTCATAAACCGGATACACCATTAAGGTGATGTCATAAACCGGATACACCATTAAGGTGATGTCATAGACCAGATACACCATTATCCTTTAATTCATGCATTTGCTTGTCATGTAAACACAATTGCACATTGTTCGTGCAGAGTCCCTTTAATGTTCTACTAAGAGGCAGTGCCATAAATAGGCAAAAGAAGAGATGCATTTAAATCATTTCTCCCTAGGCTACACACTTGCTTGCAAATTTGCTATAACAATAGGGCCTGTTCGCTAAAAACTCAACTGCAGCGAAAGGTGGCTTTAGAGATAATACCTGCTGAATAAAAATGTATTCAGTACCTGGCAGAAAAAATACTAGTTCAAGTCTGATACTCCACTAGGACTAGTATATTAAAAATGGTAGCTGGAATTTTTACAGATAACATTGCATGGTATTTGTGACATTTTCTACCCCCCTGAAAATTTTAATTTCCCCTAAACCTAGAAAAGCGTATGACGTCTAACAGGATTACTCATTTGGGGGAGTAATATTTGTTATGGGGTCTGTAAAAGACTAGCAAATGCAGTATAATCTCCATGTAAAATTACTAGTATGCTAAATAAAGATTGGTTCCATTGCACTATGTATAAAAACATTGTAAAGGACATACTTAAAAATCACTATATAAGATCAACATCTCAGAGAAGTTGACTAAAATGTTTCTCAAACTTCAGAGTAATTTTTGTTGTTCCAATACATGTAAATATGCTGTTTTAACCCTATTGACAAGAAGGATTTTGTCTAGAAGAGACATCCCTGCAATTGTAGAACACAGTGAAGTCACTCACTATACTATTACTGTGAGTCAAATGCCTGGTATGAAGAAAGAATAAATAGCTGGGTGTGCTAAGTTATAGCACTGCACTGTGCTTGCATCATTTGCTATTGTGAGGTAGGGTAGGGGAGCTGGGGACATGCTCAATTTCTTTGCAGACTATCCATTTTCAATCATGTACAAGAGGGAAAATAAATACATTTACACAGGGTCCTATCAGACTGATCAGTCTGATGTAAAAGGGCTTTTGAACAGTGCTCCTTGTGCTCAGGCTCAGTGACAAGTCCAAGCTGCCATGTCGAGAGTTGCCAGTCAGCTGGTAGTTTACCAACAGGCCAGTAATATAGTCTTGATGCCAATGTTACATCTATGGAGGCAATAACAAGGTTTCTTTCTTTATTTTTAGACAGGTTAGCAACCCCCATCATCTTAGGGTAATCTCCTACCCAGTTATTGGCAGTATATGGTGGTTCTCTCTGCAGCCAAAATCCACGCACCAATCAAACATCCGTTTTATTCAGGCAGATTTTGTCTGATTAAAACACATCCGTGGTTAAGTTCTTACATGCATCATATATGGGAAAACCTAGAGAGAACTAGCATTAGGCACCAGAATAAGGAAAGTTTTTTTTTTTTTTTTTTTTTTCATTTAATGACTGCAGCAATTTTAGGAAATGTACAGATGTCCGGGGGCTTATTAAAACTGTATCTGTAGCTTTACTTTTCCTATAATTACTTTAAAAAATTCTGCGAATTGACCAACTATGGTCTTCAATAGTAAATTCCAGCAGTATAAAAACAAATATATACATTTTTTTTTTTCAACAAGTACAATGAAAATGTGTAGCGGTTGACATTTTTGTTCATTTTTTCCTATACAAATATTTACAAAATGTGCTACTTTTAAAATGTCCATATTAAAAAAATAAAATGCTCCAGAATGAGGAGGGATAGCTTGAAATGGTAATATAAAAGAAGGTACTCCACAGTTCTATTACTCTTAAAAATGAGTATAATTTTTTCCTCTTGTGGTTTTTTTTACATTTTCTTTCACGATTCCACTTCATGTAGATCAAAAGCACAATCCGTGTAAATGTTCTGATTATTAACTACACAGGTTAGATGTCGATGATAGACTGATTTGAAGATTATGCATTGTAGAAGCATGCATGTCTTTTGTCCCACCTGCTATTAGAAATTGGTGGAGATGCACAGTCTCCAACCCAGACCCTATCTCCTTGTGTTCTCAATTATTGAGTTTTGTGTTTGTATTGTATCCACTTTACAGAAGGATCTGTGCAACATATGGAGAATGAGTGCTGGCAACGGCAGCCAGCAAAGGAAGATCACTGGACTCGATTCTGAAAAGAATAGGAAAATATGCACATTGTTAATAAAACCTCTTGCCAATGGAACCTAGCTCTCACTGTCCTCAAACACTGTTAGAAATAGGAAGCTTACCGCTCATCCAACTAGAACACACAATTACTTAATGGCCAAACCCAGCTAGCACCAACCATTCCCAATACTATTACTACCATCAACTTTCCCTTTGAGCTCTTCACTGCCTTATGCGTCTCAGGTCACCCACTCCCTCTACATTGTAAGCAGGGCTCTCTTATTCATATATCAGTCTGTTCTCGGTTGTCTTACTCAGTGTGTAGTCCTCTTTTATGCTCTGTACCCAGCGGTACGTAAATTGTTAGCGATATATAAATAACTGTTAATGTATTATCAAACCACAGTAATCGTTTTCATGGATAAACATCAACAATCTCGGAGGTTATTTCTAAAAGTGGAGCAGTCACCATAGAAACCAATAGATTGTCTCCAAACTTTCGACCATTTGTAGAAATTAGTGTCGTGTCGGGCAGCATGGAGGATGTCTGCACGTATCTTGCAGACATCCCCCGGCTGCCCCCACTAGCCACCAGGGATCGACTTCCAGGTGAGGGGGAGGGAGGGGGGCAGAGCAACAAGGGAGGGGGGAAGAGAGCTACAAGGGGGGGAAGAGACAGAGGGAGGGGGGGCAGAGAGAAACAAGGGGGGGGGGAATCAAAGGGAGGGGGAGAGAGACAAAGCTGGGGGCAAGGGAAAGAGAGGCATAATTGGCACATAAAAGGAAATAAAAACAAATGCATTTTTTTTTATATAATTTTTCATTAAAAAAGCAATTTACATGTGAATATATACAAGTTTTGTCTTATATTCAGGCTTTTAGTTTTTTTCCTAAATGAATATCCAAAGTTTGGGGGGTCGTCTTATAATCAGGGTCGTCTTATAATCGAGCAAATACGGTACAACCTTTTGTTCACAAACTTTGTTTTATTATTATTGTGTAAAAATATTAACAGCAAAAAAATTAAATAGTAGTGATTTGTGGGCTTACCCGAGAACCTCGTTGAGCTCCTTGACATGAACCCGAGTCTGACCTTTAAGATATTCAGACAGCATTTTGCTTTTGAAGTATAACTCCTGCAGCCGATCTTCCAGATGCATTATGCACTAGGAGAGTAAAGTATTGGCAATGGTGAGTGAAAAAAAATAAACAATGCAGGGTTGGTACAACAAGTGAAAGGTACAGTACAAGGCCACAAAATCAAGTACTAATTAGTGGTATGCTGCAATATAATGAGTAAACGAGTAACTGGCCATTTGCAGTCTTTCCAGTGCTGCAAAAATAAGGGCAGGAGACAAACACCACATTGTTTACAATACAGCCCACTAGGGGATCAATACAAGTTTGTATTTGTTAGAACATAAATGGAAAAAAATTCCTTTAAACAGCATATAGAGCACGTTTTATGTGTAGTGGGGGCTGTACTTTTCTTTTCTCTTTTTTAAAAAAAAAAATCCTGACACTTTCATGTATGGGATATTGTGCCATAGGTTGTTTGCTTTTGAATGATGGATATTTTTAAACATGTGCTGGAGGAACCAGAAAGTGCACTACCATAGCTCCCAACATCTGGTAATTAGTGGCACTATTGGTGCGTGTGCCAATGTACAATGATTGTTTAGGGTTGCCACCCAGCCGGTATTTACTGGCGGGCTGGTAAAAAAAATTGGCTTGATGCCAATGTTAAGTCTATTGAGGCACTAGCAAGGCCGGTATTTTTTTTGTAGAAAAGGTGGCAACCCTATGATTGCTATTCATTGCATGTCCACGTGTGTAGCAATCGGACACCAGGACCGGGATATAATGTTATGTCCTGGTTTTCTGTCTAAGGCACCGGATAACTCTGTTCTGTTAAAATCTACAAAGTATTAGTGACCCTTCAAAAAACAAAAAAACAAAAGTGGATGAAGTGGCCAGAGTCAGTGCTCCGTTAACTAGACCAGGAGACCCTTCTTCCCACCACCCCCTTTGCCAGGAAAGCGAGCAAGAGGTGGACTGGGTTCTTATTTCCAGGTATTTTCAGGAAAACAGGCTGTAAGTTATTAAAGAGGAATATCCTTAACAGCCGTTGTCTCCCCAGTGCATTTCTGGATCTGAGGTAGAGAAAGGTCTATAAAAGACCAGTGGAAGCTGGGTAAAATGCATATGAAGCCCAAACACTGCGCTGTCTGTCTTTCAATCTCTGTACCTTACCTATCAGACAAATAGATAGGCAAGACAGATATACTGTCTCCGATGATAACAGGATTAGTGCACCATGGGCTACTAACTAGTTGTTTGCCCCCTCGGCCTATAGGTGCCAGTCCTGTTTTGAAAATACACAATTTTCCTCAGAAAACATTCCGATTCTGGCATTATACATACCACACATATGTTTATACTTACAAAGTTTGCAGACAAGTTGTTCTTGTAAAGCTGGAGAGTGGAATGAAGCAAAGTTGAGACAAGACTGGATACCAGCACCTCCTTGCCCAGTTTGTTATCCGTTGTCCGCCTCTGGCTACTGGCCACTTGTACTGTCCATTTATCCACGTCTGCGAGAATGCAGACAGCTTCCGCAATGGGTTCATCCAAAACTGGATGCTAAAAAGAGAAGAGCCATATCTTAAGCATTTGTGTACAAACTGCATAAAGCATTTGATTCAAAATATGTATGCACTTCATTCTAGCAAAATTAAACCTGCAAAAATATAAAAAAAACACACAATGTTAGGTAATGTGTGTAAAGTAACATAAATCCCCATTCTTAAAGTATTGCTTGCTTGCAATTCTGGTAATGCAATATGTCTTATTTTTTATAATTGTTTATGCTTCACATTCAAACTAAACGATATCTTGGTGACAATGTCCCTTTAAGTTCTTTAACATTCCATTTCATAATCTCAAGGGAAGAAAAGGGTAAAGGGTAGAGTTGTATTCCTTTCATATAAAGTTTCCAAATAAAATGTTCAACTTCTGCCAGGTCTATAGATTTATCATTCTTTATGATTGATCCACTTAACACATGGCTTTATGCACCCAGATAGAAGTTACATGTTAAATCAAAAATAACTTAAGAGTCCATCCATATGTTTCCCTTTAAATGTTACCCACCTGAACGGCATGAGACAAATCTGACATCAGGCACTGCCTTAGCTTGTCCTCACTCCCAATCCCTTGCAGAACAAAGTCCGATACGTAAGATGAGCAATAACCAGCCAACAAAGATCTTCCGAAATTAGCAATGTTGGGTTTTACAGCATTTGCTTCGATCAGTTTTGACCTATAAGACAGTTTATATAGTAAACAAAACTGCAAACTCAACAAGTGGCAGGATACAATGTTTTGTAAGTAAACTTATAGTGCACTTTCCAAGACGGGTGTGCGTAAGGCATGTATCTATGATTAAGTCTGTATGGATTAAAACAGATGGATTGCCTCACTAGGTTGGCACTCGGGTTATGGTGGCGCTGTCCAACGGTCTTTATCGAGATGATGATAAAGATAAGATTTTAAGGAGTAACATATGAGTCTAGCCTTATTACTTACCTGTTTTCCACATTTTATCACATTTTCTCAAAACTGCCATGCATTTGGGCAGGTCGGGAGTCTGCGCCCAAAGTGCAATTTAATAGTGCAGGGTATTTCTTTTGGAATCTATACCTATGGTGTTTACCTGCTATTCAAATTTTAGATCTGCCTAAGAGCATTTTTGTTTTTGTTTTCGCCAACCGGACTATGTGAGACCAGATGAAGTCTAACGCAGCCATGCTAGTCTAATGGTATAAATACCTGCTATATGTTACTACTCCCTGAGACTAAAATGTGTAATTGGTAATGCAGAAGATCTTGTTTGCAATATGTAGAATATGCGAGCTGTACTACAAACAGGCAGATCTTCTTACCGCCTTTCCAATTCATTTGCCCAAAAGTTTGTTGGCGGATTAATCTGCAAGATTCGGTGCATCGAGAACAGTTAAGTGTATTGTAGTAGGCTGTCTGTTATGGGTAGAGTACTGACAGGAGGTAGGTTTTCTTGTACTCTAGATCATGGGGACTGGAATTACTTAATCTTTTGGGAGCGGTAACTGTGGCAAGTTTTTTGGCAAGTTTTGGCTATACATTATATTAAACTAAGTCTTTCATATGAATGTTAGCCTTCAATAATGAAACAGAAGTTAATTGTTTGCTAGTGTAGATGGTTTATATAGAAATACTTTAATGAAATAATACACAAATACAGTATCCTATTGAGCCCTGAGCCCTCTTCATTCCAAACAGCTGTATCAGGGGATGGACACATTGTTTAGAATCTTAGATCAGCTCTTCCTTCAAAAAGGACTCAGTAATAAACACTTTATTTGCATTCTTACATTAAAAGATATCTGTTTAAAACATCTACACTTGATGGAATCTTTCAACTAAACATTAATTTTAGTGTACAATGGTCCTTTAAATAGTTCATCTCGTCAAATATATGCATTTGCAGTGAATTGATTTTGAATAAATAGTTTTACGAAGGACAACATCCAGAATGCCCAGATCCATTTCAATTATACAAATGGAATATGTTCCCTATTCTTTGGATGCACACACTAATATATCAAAGCGCATGTAGACTTAAAGAAAACACTAAAAAAAATAAAAAAAAAATAAAAAAAAAATAAAAAAAAAATAACATACATGCACTGTGTATATGGTTAACATGAATGATACACCTATTAATTCTTACCCTGGAAAAGAGATCTCTTCCTCTTCCATCCAATCTTCTGGGTCAGCCCCAAAATAGTGTATGCTTGGCCTGTGGGTCTCCTGCCCCGCATCCTCAGCTTCACTGTCACCCAAGGCACTGTCTGAACTCTCATTCCTTGGAATGTCCCAGTCAGTGCCCACGGCAGTTTGAGAGCTTTCTTTATCCCCATGGGGGACAGATACAGAGACTTTGTCTCTTTGGTCCAGCTCAGCAAAGCAGTTTTTACATATGTTCGGATTAACAAAATTAGTTGAATTAGAAGGAGGCCGATTAGCGTTCGTGCACAGTCTGTTGGAAAGTCCTAAACTGCTGTCACTATTTGATCTGTCCTTCACATCCTCTCCTGGAATTTCATCGATAATCCGTGCTTCAATAGAGCCATCCTCAGGAAAGTATTCATCAAACTCACTGAAGTTTTCTGGATTGAACATGTTCCAGTTCCCAAGCTTGCTGGTCACTCTGTGAAGTTTTTCACTTGACCCACCTCTGTTTTTTTGGTCCATAGTAATTTGTTTTGTTTCAACCTTCGGTGCAACAGTAAGTGTGGTTTGCTCCTGTCCTGGATTAAGATGGTGTTTATTGATCTGATTCACCACTGTTTGGCTTTTAATTTCTATATCTGAATCAGGAGACATAGAATCGCCAATCAGAAATTTCACCTTGTTCAACGGATGCCCAGCAACACAAGGCATTGCCATAGAAATAGTTTTATCTGGAGGCTTCTTCTCTACAGCTGTTTCATTGGTTCCTATCCCCTTTACCGACAAGCTTTCGGTGCCCAACAATTTCTCACCAGTCTCCATTTTCACTGCAGAATCCATCCTCGTTACGGCCATAACATATTTATTTAGCGGAGCTGACCCTGTGCGAAGTACTGTCTCTATCTTGGTATCCAGAAAAGATCTTGGTTTGTCCTTGTAGATTTCAGTATAAGATAATCTCTCTTGGCAAACTGCAGGATGGGCCATGGGGCTTGCTTCTGAAGGTACTGCCAGGGATTCTTCAGATGTGCTATGGACATCATTAACTTGTGTTGGATCATTTTTAATATTCTGGGAGTCATTAAGAGGACGCTGACAACACTGACACTTTTCACAAGTTTCAGTTTCATCTGAGTCTCTTGTTAACATACACTCCTTATTCTTGTGCATTGTGATAAGAACATAATCGGACTCCTCCACCTCTCCTTTCTGCAGCATAGTGGTGACGACAGTCCCAGGCATAACGATGGCCTCATCTTCACCACTTTCCAGAAGATGGGTCTCTTGAAGTTCAGAACACCTGATGAAGTAGGTGAGAAAGTAGAGCAACCGCTGCACAAGATCTTGTCTTTTGCCAATGACCACTGTCCGTGATGAACGCACAGGTGATCCAATAGCTCCATATAAGTCGCCTATGGCAGAAAAATAAATTAAGAATTAAGGTAATGCCACAACGAGTGAAAGTTCAATTAGATTTACTAGGTAATAAGGTAGAGTAGTTCATCAGTAACATGGTCACAGAGTGTGTGGCTCAGGCATTGCCCAATGTACTCAAATGATACATCTGCAGCAGAACTGACACTCTGAAATTAATGTTGACATATGGGCAGTTTAAAATGGCCATATCCTCACCAGTCACAAGATAGAAAAGCTTTTATGTAATAGCTTCATATTATTTAAACCATGCAGTGTAAAAAAAAAATTGTCCTGAAGGGGTTAAAAACATCCTTCAATTATGGAAAATATTCATGGAACATCAGTTAAAGTGCATGGGGTGTTAAACCCAGAAGCTTTGTCAGTGTTCACATGTACAAACAGTTATATTTATATACATGCTCATTAAACCTCAAAAAGTTTTGGAATACACAAATGCTTTGGGCAGCCGTGTGCATTAATTAACTCGTAATGATAACTCTTCTGTGCAGCAATGAACATGTGTAGTCTGACCAAAACATCCGATTTACTAAAACCAGCATGATCATTGGAAGATATACAACATTAAACTGATGAGCAAACACGAAAAAAACACTAATTTCCAAACATGAAGGTTTCCACCGATTTGCTCATATCCAGCAATAGATGGCAGTATAGCAGCATGAGTGGAAAAAGTCATTTGCCACACCCAACTTCACAGTTCTAAATCCTAGTGCAAAGAGCTACAAAAGTCTTGAATAAATGTTGCATCTTTTATAGATTCAGATGGCTTTGCAGCTGTGTTTGATCACTGATTTTCTATGGAAACATACTTCCGTTTTCAAACAAAAATGTAAATCCAAATAAAAATAAATAAGAAGAATATTGTAAACTTTTTTCCACTTATTACGTACAAGAAAAACATTCACATCTCTCCATTTGCAATAAACAGTCTTTATGTGTTCAATTTTTACAAATAAAATTGTATAAGGGATTATATTCCACATAATTTTTTTTTTTTTTATTATGACATTTTAAAAGGGTATCTCCAATAAACAGGGAATTAAAGCAGAAAATGTAAATGCAGGAAAGAAATAGGGGTGAGTTAAGATATAACAAATGTAGAAGGAAAGGAAGCAAAAAGGTGGGGGTTCAGAGATATGGGCAAATTAAGGTGAGAGCCATCTAAAATTAATACTGGGTTAGTGCTTGTAAACACTTTTCTCTGCATGAAATTATTTAAAAAATGTCTAGTCGTTCTTGAACACATTATATAAGCCATGCTTACCCAGTTGTGCCCAGAGAGGGTTGTATGGATGAGTTTTTGCCAACATATCTACACTTTGCGATGAGTGCTTCTCCAGGAAGATCTTAATGGGTGGCTGTCCATTGGGCATCACTGTAGGAACCCAAGCAAGGTGATTTGTAAGAAGAGCAGTGAGCAAAGCTGGTAGAAACCTGGAACAGAAAACATGTGGTCAGTTTTAGATGCATCATTTCTCCCGCATGTGACATTTTGTGGTTAAGATTTATTTGACAAAACAGCAGCTTAATAGCCCATCCCCAAAAAATACTGCTGGGCCTATGTAAACAGTCATATTAAAATGGGTTATGTGCCCTTGGTTGATTTTGAATTACAATACACGTGCTAAAATGTGGGTTTAAAAGTAATTTTGTGTAAATAAAAATTGTTTACTCAATGTATCAATGTTTTTTGTTTACTCCCCTTAGGGAGAAAACACAACTCTTTCCTAGTAAATTATGTTAACCCCGAGGATGAGGTGAGGTGTCAGTTAATATTTACCTTCCAGGTACCCCATGGCTATATTAAATAGTGCTTATAATGAGTTTACCTTTTTAAAATCACAATTTACTGTAAAAAGTATTACAAAAGGAGATCAGGCAAATGGATGCTGCAGCCTTTCATCACTATAGGGACCAAAATCAGATTACTGAAGGCTTTTGCTCACAACATTCTCAAAATTCTTTTAGATTTTGCCTCTTTTATATCTTGATTGTGTGTTTTGCCCCGTCCTGTTACAACTAAGGGTAGAGGCATACTAATAGGTGAGAGTGAGGTGCAGACAACCCCTGGTGACAGCCAGACGAAGGTACCATAGGATGCCGGTTTATGCAATCCGCATAGGGTTGCCACCTTTTCTACCAAAAAATACCGGCCATGCTACTTCCTCCATAGAGTTAACATTGGCCTCAAGCCAATTTTTTTACTGGCCTGCTGGTAAAATACAGGTGGCAAGGCTAAATGCGCATAACATTTCTCCCTCTGTCACCCACCCGCCAACAAAAGGTTAAGCACTGTAATGATGCTTCCCCTGCATCTATCTGGGCAGGGGCGACAATGCTCATCTGACCCCGTGTGGAAGGAAGTGTGTGGATCTTGTGGGCAGGAGAAGTGCTACCCAAGACTCCAGTAGATCTAGGCCCGCCGGTGACATAATAATGAAGTATCCGTTTTTTAAGCATGTCAAGCTTCAACTGTATACGGTTATTCGCTGACAAAACAATTACAGTCAGGGGCACAAAAAGGAAAGCAATACTGGGCGTGAATTCAGATATTTTCCTCTGCAAACGTAAGCAAGATCCCTTAATTATTCATTGACACACAACTGTGGTCTCATTATTTCAGTATTCATTAAAATCCTAATTAGTCTCCAGGTGGTCGTATTTTATCTGACCTCCCAACTCTATTCACAAAAATAAATTGTCAGAAGGATAAAAGTCTTATTTTGTGAATTACCAAAAAACAATCTTTGCCTTTGTTTTGTAGGATAAAGATATAATCCCAGGAGCAGTACTAGAATTTCATATCGCCATTTTGCCCTTTTCAAATATGAATTCTACATTGTGCACGGCACCATGTAAAAGTTATACGTGTCCAGCATAAAATGGCTGACTTCTAAACCCTAAGCAGAATTACAGTAATCAAGAGAAAATACATTTTTTATCCTGATCAAACTGTTTTTGCCTATTCCTCATATTGGCTGCTGAGACTACTATGGACTTTGGGTCATTGTTTACCACACTGTATATTTATCTAACCTTTTGAAGTATTTCCCATATCTAAAAATATCTGTAAAAAGAAACAATTTGAAAACAGATTCTCCTCAACATAATAACTGGAACATTTTCCAACTTTACACACACACAATAGAGAAGTATGATATTTCTCACTAATGATCTGTATATACACTATTATGCATGGCTGGACCAGCATAACAGGACACTGGGAAACTTCTCAGTAGGCCACACACCTTAGCTGGAACATTATTGTTGGCTGCTCCACTTTGCATTTTACATAAAACTCCTTGTATACTTTCATATGTCTCCTCTCTACAATCCGTGTATTTTCCAAGTGTGCTATAAACATATATATGGATTTCCCTTATTCTGCACAGAAAAATAATGTTACAAAGCTATGGGACTGGTATAATAATACAATGCTAAGGGGCTGTTATACAACTGTTTCCAGGGCTGTTTTTTTGTTCTCCACTGAGCCTGGTATTATTTGTTGCTTTAATTTTGTGTACAATTAAGTTGACTTGTCAATCAAACAAATATGGATGGAAAGTACTCCTTCAGAGGGTTACTTTAGTATGTATATATGCTGAGTAAATTACATTCTAACCTCAGGTTCCTTTCTTGGGTGGCTTTATTGTACAATCCCATAATGCCGCGTGTGACTATCTAGGATTTAATATAAATATACACGCTAGCAGTTTGGCTAGCATAATGTATAGATGAAAATAGAAAAATCTGTATATCAATAAATAACCCCACACCCCTGTCAAGGGAAGAATTTAGGTTGTTGTCCATGTTGAGCTTTAAATAAAGTTTGAAAGTTCAAGATAACAAAGTCCACATCTATTGTAATCCTTCAGACTTATTTCAGTAGATGCTTTGAGTTTCTAATTGTGTTTAAGACATGCTATATTACTAATGACATTTCAAACAGGTATAGAAGAAACTGATACATTACTGGCACTTTGAAGTGTATTCCATGAGGAAGGCGAATTCCTTCATAAAGCGCTGGCACAGGTTATTTTTCTCCAATGTCCCAGACATCATAGTAAGCCACACAGGCTCAGAAATCCGTGGCATGGTGTACAGATTGCAGATTGTAGTCCTGGAAAAACAATGGTTTTATTAACAAAATCACACTGTATATATACACATTTATATTTAGTGTACATGTATGTGTAGTGTACATGTATGTGTATACACAAACATATGTAGTGAACATGTATGTGTATACACAAGCACATAATAGAGCTCCACACATGAGCCAAATATGCACTTACCAGGGTAAAATTATAGGTTACATTTTATAATCGCACTGTTTAAAGTGGCAATCCCTTATAAAACGTTCCATTTATTGCATCATGTGATTCACATTTGGCCACCATTCACTTAGATAGCTTCTCTTCCATTTGGCCCTATAGAGCCATCATACTAAATCAGATGAACCTAGCTTATATAAATAAAGGTCCTACCTAGCCGAATACATTTTCCACTTGTAATTGATGGAGTGCATTGTAAAAAGGTTGCTCTCTTTTTTGCATACTCAAATATAGTTTCCAAGCTCTGCCTTGCTTTTGTAATAACGGAGTGCACAACGGTATGCATTGTGTGTGCCAAGTACTTCTGCCATTGAAACGGCACAGAGGTGATGTTACATAAATATACAAAACATGTGCATGGCCATTCTAATGCATTTCTGGGATACCCGCATGCTAAACACTGTAGGATACAGTCATCACATTTTGGTGCGGGCAGATGCATGTGCATCCATTGAGCCTCCAATCATACGTATACTTCCAAAATATAACATATACATACACATTTACTGCAAAAAAAACACGATAAAGTGACACTTGACAAAGCCTCAACAAGAGGGGAAACACGTCGTGAGAGGAGAGGAGTGTACAAGAAAAACGCTTTTGATTTTATGGACAAGCATCCATGACTTTTATAACGATTTTAATGAAAGATCTTACTATATGTTTGTTTTATGGCTGTATATTAAAATTATTTACACGTACATTCCTGCCTTCTCCTTCCCATGTGATCTGATTGCATTGGAGATGTGACAGGATCTACTGGCTTCTACCTGGGCTCCCCCACGCTATTTTTCTGGAGCAGAGTACTGCTCATGTACATGTGAGTGCAATATCTATATACTACATGCACTTTATTATCATCCTGTTTAAATATACTACATTATAATTGTTCTTACTTTTTTTTTACCCTTTACATAATACCTGAGCATTCGTCTCATTGAAAAGGGTAATGTTTTAGCTTGTCTAGTGTTGGTTTTAGCGCACTTGTTCACTTTATCCTGGTTTTTTTGCACATTTTATTTTTGCTAGGAGTGAGACACTAGCTGTGTTCAGGTGCTTGCTCACTCCGTCACGATGGTTGGCGCAGTATATTGTATTGTTTGTTTACACATTTACTGCAGTTTTAGCTCTCTTTATTGTGAGTTTTATTGCATAAGAGCGCTGCAATACAACTTACACGGAACAGAAGAAGAGAGAGAGACTAAGGGATTTGGTTTAAATATAGGGACTGTGACTCCTAAATAGTGGCACTAGGCTGGTATGGACTATCTGGATTCAATATCTATGCTAAACTACAGGAGCTGTCATGCGGTCTTTTCCAGCAATTACCTGCTTCTCCTCTACCCTAAACATTATTATCAGTACACAAAATATTCCTTTTACAGTAACTGCAGGTTCTTATGAAATGGCCAAGTCTTGTAAGTGTAGATGAATTCTAAAACTTGGTACTTGAAAGCTTGGCTCACGCATGTGGCAGTGAAGCAGTTAAGAGACACTGGTTCCAGAAGGTGTTAAAATGTGTTTGCACCGAGCAGATAAACTGAGTCTTGTGATACATTATTTACTATTCTGGTAGCCCTTGGCTGAAGTTGTGCCCGATAGTGTTTCCTCCAACATAGATCAGATTCTGTTGGCTGCTTTCCAGCAGGCATGTGACTGCAATAAAGGGAACCCTCCATACCACAAATGAGAGTATTAATGGCTCGCAGACCAAGGGCAGGGCACAGCAGCTACGTGAACACACGCTCACACCCTGTTTCAGTGAACTTCTCTCCCTCTTCAAACAGAGAATTTAACCCCTTCACCGTCACGGCAGTTTGCATGTGGGTGGAAGGAGTTTAGCACAGGAAGCAGTGTATTGCGTGAACCACAACAGAGCGTTTTTTATTTGACAAAACATAGCCGTGTGCAATGGCTCCGTGAATACAAAGGGACAAAATATATAAAAACATATTATGAGCCAAATACAAGATTACCTCTGTTGTCAGTGGGGAGGAGTGCAGTTTGTCAGCACGCATGTAGCTCTTTATCTCCAAAGATACAATACGTGTTTACTTCAGACAAGTGGCACGTCCTTTAACTTAACAAAAACCCTAGTGTCTCTGTAAAGGTAGCAACTGACACACTATGGTTTCATTAGTTATAAGCTTGTATTAGGTATAATATTCATAACATATATGATTTAACAAGAAATTCTATTTGTAGTGGTGACATGACACAAATGATATCGTGCACTGGTCATTCTACATTGGGATGGGGGGGGGGGGGGGGGGAGAAAATCCCAATTCCACTGCTATTTAATCAACAATGGCCTTTCAGTTTGTTGACTTGCTTTAGCAGAGGATTGGGTATTTACCAGGTATTTAAAATAGCCATCTGCCTGTATTGATATACCTCGTGAGAATTACAGCTCTACTCCTAATAAACAACACGTGAAGAGATTACTGATGTGTGGTCCCTACAATTCCCGGCATCCGCCTTTCATCTCCTGTTAAGGGCATTTCTTGTGGTGTATATAGTCGGGGGAAAATGCCCTTGATCGCAATATAAATAGACAGCCCAAAAAAAGTACGCCAGCATGATACCACTATTTTCTTACTATTCATGAAACTGGTTTAAATTTAGAGGAGGATTACAGGAAACAGAACCCCAAGTCTGGCACTTGCCAACACATCCGACTGGAACTTAAGTAGAGGAATTTGTGCACCTGCTAAGTGCATGTCCAGTATCCAGACTTGAAAATCTGATTTTGCAAACGCTTGAAGCCAAAATGACACATTGTAAACACTTCTATTGAATTAAGAACCGATTCAAAATGTACAGGATAAAATGAATAAATGGTAGAGGAAAAGCTTTCTGTAGGATCTACAAAGTAACAGCTGAGGCAAATTGCACTCTACTGTCTAATGAATGCAGACCTCAGCCAAGCTAACAGGGATGTGTTTGAAACTCTATCTCAGCTGGATGCCAAAACCTGTCATGTCTGTTTAAAAAATAAAATATGCTTCTAGATGGCTGTCAATTAACATGGACATTTAATTGTCCAAAAACCAGAAGACCTCACTACTTAAGGCTGGTCGTTCTGGAAATTTAGCAAAGGCTATGAGCAAACAGATTTATTCTTGATACCTGGAAAAACTGTAATGGATACAGCGAGCGTCTATTGTTTTTTGTTTTTTTTATACCAGCCTCAGTTCATGACCGCCTGGCTTCTATGTTTTTTTCATTGACAGTTGTCACCTCCACTTCATGAAGAATCAAGGAGGTGACAACTGTCTTGTTTCCACAGTTTCTGTATATTGGCCTTGGTTGCATTCAGAAGCAAAGAGGTGACAATGGTCTGGTTTCTACTATTTCTTGATACTAAACTCTGCTATATTCAGAAGCAAGGTGGTGACAAGTGTGTGGTTTCTACTGTTTCTCAACATTGGACCCAGTTTCAATTTGAATCAAGGAGCTGGAAACTTTCTGCGTCATAAAAACTGAAGGCTTTTCTGGTATAATCAGTCAGTACTTGACAAACCCCAGGAGCCATACTTTGTTTGATTATTTTACTTAAAACTCTATTGCAGCACCATTTTCCTGCCTGCTTAATAGAACTCGGTTGGCTCCAGGATTGGGTTTGCTGGGCTCATAAAGTGTGATATTTTGTCAAGCATGCTGCTCATTGGAACTGGACATACAAACTTGAAATATTGCGCATTTTGCTGCAGTTACTCATGATGAAGCTGGAGTCATTATAAAAACGTTCATTTACAATCATTGCAGGTTATGTCACCATTATAAATTGCGCAGACATCTGGTTTAGAAAGTACATAGAAAACATACGTAATGTATATAGGATTCATGTTTTATAAACTCAGACTTAAAAAACTAGGAAGGGCAGGTTATGCATGCAAAGTTAACGGGAAAGACTGACTTCTCTATGAAGACTTTGCTTGCAAACTGCAAAAAGCTGGTCCGCAAGTGAAAATATATATTTAGTAATCACATGTCCTTAAAAATGTGACCAACACTGCAAGTTCACTGTATCCCATGACTTGGCCGAGCACTTCAAATTCTACTTCCAAAGCACAAAATATTGGAATAAAACACAGATTTAGCTATTTCCCCCATGGGTCAGTCTGACTCCCACGGAGATGTAAGTGACCTGGCATTTAGAGAACTCAGCAAACATTACAGTCTCTCTTTCCAAAACTCACTTGGCTGCTCTTTGTAGCACATACTGTTTCAAGTTGGATGAATCTTTGAGTCATGTGCGATCAGTGAGAATGATCCAGATCAGGGATGTTTAAAAGGGGCTGCTGAAAATGATGAGAATTTTACTTCATTTCAGCCTAATGGAGCACTGCTCTTGTCTCATCCCGTACACCGGATGTCAGCTGCCTTTAGAACATTTTGAGCAGTGCTTCTATTGAGCACCTCTCTCAGCATATTCCCCCTTATTCGTTTGGGTCACGACAGCAGAGAGAGCTGACTGAGTGATCAGTGGCTTTGCCAAATGTACTGCACACAACCCATAGCAGAAGAAGAGTTAAGCATCTCCTCCGGAGCTGTGTTCAACATGCTACAATTCCTGCTTACATATCACAGCGCCATAGTTCTGTGACATGGAAGCCTCAAAATATAAATTCTACTGTTCAAATAGAGCTTTTATCAAAAACAATTGCGTTTGGCTCGATTAAAAATAAAAAATAAAAAAATAAAAAAAAAGTATTTGGTTGGCGTTCAGTTCCTCTTTTAAAAGACCTTAGGAACAAAATATTGGTAATATTGCTCGGGTGCGTAGCGATTCAATGGCTACATTTATTTTATTTATTTAAAATTAAAGCCATGTATGGTTTATAAATATCCTATTCACCAAATTTTGTAATTTTTTTTTTTCATTTTAAAGAACTTTATTAATCAAAATTTCAAATACAAATTCATACATACAAATATTACAATACATATTGCTAAATGCTCCCCATCTTAAAGTATAAATTTATACAAATTTTGTAATTCTATTGTACACGGACTTTAGATTGAGCCAACATGGTTACTTTTTTTATGAATTGAAATAAAGATAAAATTAAAATACATACAATGAGTACAGATAGTTGAGGACTTGTGCACATATATTTTTTTATAGTGATTGAATGAAGTGCTAGAAGAGAGAACATACCTGAAATCATTTAGGGCATCCACAATCTTAGCATATGCTAAATTTCTTTGGCTGGCATCATTTGATCGGCGGCTCATTTTCATGGCCTTTAGAAAGAAAAACAAAAAGCCCACGTTTTCTTTTAGTATTCCCCGAATTGTACCTAATACGAGGTCATTTGTTGAAAGTCCAATTGGTTACCCAGAACAGTATTTTAATGTGAGCATTATATTGTTAAAAGATGCCTTTTAGATCAAACCTTTAAACCCACTAATTTCATGAAAAAAGATCAGCAAATTCATGGCCAGTAACTAGGGTCGCCACCTTTTCTTAAAAAAAAAAAAACCGGGCCTTGGTACTGTCTCCGTAGACTTAACATTGGCCTGATGCCACTTTTTTACCGGCCTGCCGGTAAAATACCGGCCAGGTGGCAACCCTACGAGTAACTAGTCAACAACTAAAAAAAATTTCATAGCCTCCTCAACTTGCAAAATTCTTGTTTGGAAAAATGTTTACATTAATTGACAGATTACTTGTCAGGGATATTAGAAAAACTTAATTACATCTTGGATATCTCACATCTCAGTCAAGAAAGCTTTCACACATACAAAAAATAAATCCCTTATACATTTCTAATGGATGTCTGACTTTTACACACCTAAACATAAAGATCAACTTCTATGACGGATGAATTCAATATTTTGTTTTCATTCTACATCTTTTTCTTTATGTTATGGTTATTATTGGAATTTTATCTTCACATACATTGATATACGATATTCTCACTGTGCTAGGCCTGTAATTTTTGTTATCTTGAATACAGTTATGTTGAATAAATGGCCAGAGCAACATTACCTGCTCTATGGCGCTTTTCAGTTTGTTTAAGTGACTCTCAAAAAGCGGAAAGTGGGAAAAGAAGAACTCATGGAACTTGCTGTTTTCGTCTTCATCCTTCGACAATGAGAAAATTACTCCTATGGCTATCTTCTTCTTTCGGGCAATTCCAAGATTCGACCCGCAGCCTTCATCAGACATGTTGAAGCTTTCCTCTATAGACCTGAGCGACACACACACAAAGTCTTGTAAACATTATATTATTCACTTCAAATTATTGACGGTGGCCATGGAAGTATTTTAGTATGTTTGATTTTAACCATTGTTGGCCCCTTGGCACAGTGAACACAAAGTCTTCAGATGTGTCAACCAATAGCTCTGTGAGAAACAATTTTCCAGAATTTACCGACTAACATTATTTTTAATTGGAAAAAAACCCCCAAAACAATTCAAACTTTCTGAAATAATCATGGCTGAAACATAGGAGTTTAGAATAATTCTGGTAATAGACAGGCCTACCGAAAAATACCCAAACTGGAAAGTAGCAGGGTTAAAAAACGATTTCCTACTTTGGCATTAGTTTTGCACTTGGCTGACCATTCACCACAGTTCATGGTATACACTCCTTACTGACACACATTCAATAAATGGATTATTTAAAACAAAACACAAACTTAAACCCGACAGACTTAAGCTTGACATTTGCTTAAAGAAAACAAGGTCCACTTGATATTAATCTCACCATCGGGGAAAAACTCCATTCTCCAAGCTTGTTGTTTGACTGCGACGCCAGCGCCGTTGGTAACTACTGGCACAACTGCTGTTGAGTGAAGAGCTTGGTGAAGGAAGTGGAGTTATAAGAAGGCTGCTGAGAGAGGCTATATAAAAAAAAAAGAGAGAGAAAATAAAAGATATTTAGAAACTTACACATGGGAGCCATTGGATATAAACTTTATATGCATGTAATTCTAAACAGCGGGCTACAAAAAGAATTCAGTTTTCCAGTTTGGTCCCACCAGCTATAATGAGACATACCAACAAAACAATTTAAACTGGTTGAATGTTTTAGACGGTCTTACCAGATCTTGCAATACCACTGTCTCTGTCATCATTAAAGCCCCGTCCTGGCATGTCCATTGGGTTGCTGTGGACTTGAAGACAAAATAAATCCATTATTATCAAATGGCAAAAGCATGGGCAAGAAAACCACAATGTAGTGTGTTTAAGCGTGTTAACAAAATAATTGTAGCGGTGCCTATTAACCTTGTGCGTGCAAATAAAGCATTTAAAAAGGTGAATCCTCAAGCCCCTGTGAATGCAAATTAATAGGACTACTTCATTGGCCCAAAAGTGTACAAATTATCAAGCACAAACCACCACCAAAAGCAGTCCCTCAGCTGAACAAGTCTCAAATTCACCCCAATAAGCCTCTTATTTTGTGTGTGCGTTTGTGTATGTATATATTACTCTGATCGAGTGAGCGGAGTGCAGTGCAGTATCTAAAGATTGTGTGTGTGTATATATCATATCATATCATATCATATATGATCTAGGCAGTAGCGTTAAAAACTGAGGGGGTGCAAAAGTGTTAGAAACGTGTTGGTGAGAACAGGTCTTGTTCAGCTGGGTTTTCAACCTTTTAAATTAACTTTCCAATTTTCTTTTTGTTTAAGCATGCAATTTTTTTTTTGTGCATATCTGTGTTGACAAAAAAAAAGTAGTGCTCAGCTCCGGAAATAAGGTTATTTTCCCAATACAAATAAGTTCGATTCACTATTCATTAAAATACCATTTGTTTTCACTCTATTTGCCCACCATACAAAACAGGCTCATGACTAGTGTTGCCACCTAGCTGGTAAAGAAATTGGCTTTAAGCCAATTTTACGTCTATGGAAGCATTAGACTGGCCGGTATTTTTCTGAGGAGAAAGGTGGCAACCCTACTCAAGACCCATGCATCTCCTAGAATGAACTAAGCAGTAGATGGTTCATTCACATTACATTCAAGAGTCAAGACCAATATCCACATCGTACATTAAATCTGCTTCTCAGGAATAGTTGTAGCAAAAAAAAATAATAATAAAAATTATGCCATTTACTAAACTGAAGAAACCGCACTACAAAATGAACCCATTGGCCTGTCCATCTATCCAAACTTCATCTCATCTCAATCACCACCTATATCAGTGTATAAAGAATCTGTTTAAAGCGACTGCTGGGAATGTAGAGAATAAAAAAAGAAATCATTTGAAACAAGTAAGCAGACATGCACACTGAAGTATGAATAATAATATATTTATTAATGAATGGGATAGGAAACGACATCTAGGTAATATGGTAAGGAGAAAGAGAGGTGTAACAAAATGGGTAATATATGAAAAAAAAATTAATGAAAATAAATAATGAGCAAAAAATAGGAGAACAACAAAAAAAAGCAAATATATGCAGGAATGCAATGTAGGCAAGGGACAGGCACAGCAGAGAAATATGCAAAAAAGAGAAAAAAATAAAGGTACAAAAGTACAAAAATGTAAAAGTAAAAATAGAAAAAATACAAGAACTGCAGGAAAAGTAGAAAGAGAGCACAAAAAAATAAGCACAAAAAAATATATACAAAGTCAAAAAACAAAAAATATATAAGTACAGAGTATATCCACAAATGAAATGGTCAAGGGCTCAAAAGGGTATTGAAAAGGCAAGTAATATATGTCCAGTACACGGCCGACCACTAAAAATAACGATAAGCACACAAAAAAAAAATAGAAAAAGTGGATATATATAAGGGAGTACAAGAAGTAAGTACTACAGAAAAAATCTTATGGCAATAAAAGAGTCCACAAGAGAGCCTCCTGCTTGAATAAATCCAGGGACCTGCATCAAAAGAATACCACAACAAGTAAGGTAGTATCAAAAAAACAAAGCGTAGATCCAAAAATTAGGGCCTGGAAGGAGATCTACTCCAAGCGCATCGCCCTGTGCCCAGCCTCAGCAGCTAATGCCCAGGATTACACCTGCATCACTAAAGGTTTTTTGTAGTTTAGAGTTGTGTTATGGACCTTTCACTCTCTACTATTTTTTCGTTATTTTTTTCATTATTGCCGTTTTTTTGCCAGTAAAGACTTTACTCTGCATATATCTACTATTTCATTTTTGGTTCTACGCTTTGTTTTTTTGATACTACCTTACTTGTTGTGGTATTCTTTTGATGCAGGTCCCTGGATTTATTCAAGCAGGAGGCTCTCTTGTGGACTCTTTTTGCCATAAGATTTTTTCTGTAGTACTTATTTCTTGTACTCCCTTATATATATCCACTTTTTCTATTTTTTTTTGTGTGCTTATCGTTATTTTTAGTGGTCGGCCGTGTACTGGACATATATTACTTGCCTTTTCTATACCCTTTTGAGCCCTTGACCATTTCATTTGTGGATATACTCTGTACTTATATATTTTTTGTTTTTTGACTTTGTATATATTTTTTTGTGCTTTTTTTTTGTGCTCTCTTTCTACTTTTCCTGCAGTTCTTGTATTTTTTCTATTTTTACTTTTACATTTTTGTACTTTTGTACCTTTATTTTTTTCTCTTTTTTTGCATATTTCTCTGCTGTGCCTGTCCCTTGCCTACATTGCATTCCTGCATATTTTCTCCTATTTTTTGCTCATTATTTATTTTCATTAATTTTTTTTCATATATTACGCATTTTGTTACACCTCTCTTTCTCCTTACCATATTACCTAGATGTGTCGTTTCCTATCCCATTCATTAATAAATATATTATTATTCATACTTCAGTGTGCATGTCTGCTTACTTGTTTCAATATATTTTCCATATATATGCCCCCTAGGAGAGAGCATACAAGCAGTCTATCATATTGCACCTGTACTAATTACGTATCCCAGGTCGGCAGTTCTCTAAACCCTTATCCTACTAAAAAAAGAAATCATATCCATTGATTTATACAGAAATACAAGCAAATGCATAGATTAATAGAAATATAGGTTTTAAATGTGTCTATATTGTCTCCTGTCTATGACATCACTTGTTGAATGCTATGCAAATTAACTACTTATCAATGGAAAATGTGTCATTTGCATATCAAGCCACATGGTGATGTCGTAACAGGAGACACCCACAGACACATTTAAACCATTTCTCTTATTTTATGCATTTGTTTGCAATTCTGCAAACACAATGTATAGAGTATTTTAAATTCTCTACATTCAGAGAAAGATGTTTCTGTTGACAAGAGTCCCTTTAACAATTTTACTCTGTATGGTTCAAGAACACCAGTCACAGGAAGAAAAAAATGGATAGTGCATAAAAGCAGACAAAAGGTGCAAAATTCAACAGGGGAAAACTAAGGTAGTTTTGGGACTAGCTTCTGTTTTGATCTTCACTCAGATCTGGGTGTAGACGTGCACATTGTTTGTGAAAGTAAAATATTATGATAGAACATGTGACTATGCCAAACAGGAAATTGGATCACTACCAAAGGAGTAGAGGACATGTGCACACATCCTCACTATAAAAACAATGCTTTACTAAATATTTTGGCATTTTTGTGTAATTTGTTAGTTCCCAATAAATAAATGAATCTATTTTAGTCAGATTCCTGAACGATTCCTAGTTTTACTTTGAGAGTTTCCAAAAATGCAGATCAGTTCCATAGATGCACTACATTATTGCTTTCCCTTATTTCCACAGAGGAGCCACATAGAAGCATGCATTTGGACACACGGACTACACTAAACCTCACACAGCACACCTGCAAAGAAAGAGGCACTCCGGATCAGGCGGAGCGGGCCTTGCTCAGAGAATGCCCGCCTTGGGCTGCAAAGCTGAGACAGACCTAAATGTCGAGATGCAGAATATATATGTAAAACAAAATTAGTAGAGCAGTACATAGCCTGGAGGCGGAAGAGGAAGAAACACATAAAAGGAAAAAGCAAATAGAAGAAATAAGACAATAAATTGTATTTTTGCTAGTTTCCTGCAACCTCCTTTTTTTTTTTTTTTTTTTAAGTTTATATATGAAAATGTTTGCTTAACTTGACAAAAAGTAAGTTATTTGTCAACTAGTTAGGGATTCTGTGATGTTTTGTGCTGGGCAAGCAACAAAGCTGTAAAACTGAACAGAAAGCAAACAGAGCAACGGAAAATGGCTTCCACAAAGGTTAGACTTGACAGGAAGCTTTCTGTAACAATAATGCCTTCAGAATCGGGAACAATAAAAAAAAAAGAAAGAAAGAAAGAAGTGTTCTATCTCCAAATATTTTTCTGTTAAACGTGATTCCTGTTTGGTATTCACTGCAATTACTACAATGCCAGGTTCAAGCGGAGTTGAGGACATGGGTCTCCATGACACTTGCCGATTTACTTCAAATTGGACCAAACTCTAAACTTGGCAAAAAACTCAATTAACAAAAGGTGCAGATTTTATTTATATCATGAAAACGGGTTCCAACATACATATTTTAATTGGTGGCAAGTTCTTGTAAAACCAAACAAATGTAAGATTTTTTTTTCCGGCCATGTTTATGATTTTTCTCTTAACTTTTATTGAACAGACTGAATTAACAGATTAATTGGCTGCTCCAATTTATTGTCTATGGAGTTCTACAATATTTAAAACAAACACCAGACTGCTCAAAAAGTTTTGGAGGGAACATGCATATGGCAAGGTGAAGATCTGCCCCAATACACACACACACAGAGATGAATGCTTTCTAGACCAAAAGGCAGATGGTTCGAAAAAAGCGATTTATTTTTAATTAGGATCAGTAATAAAAATCCTCTTATGTGTAAGCATCATTGCTTAAATGCTAACATTTTATGTAACACAAATTAAAGGTAAACAGAAAGGCCTTGAAATTAAATGTTTCGATTTGGCTAAAAGTAAATATTGGTTTCAGGCCAATGTTAAGTCTGTGGCGGCAGTAGCATAGCCGGTATAATTTTGATGAAAAGGGTGGAAACCCTAGTTTAAGTTAATGTAAATAAACATATATAAAGGACTTAGCAGTGACCATAACCAAATAGGTTTGTTGTTCCTGTTAAAATAACTCTGCTACACATATTTGTTTTAAATAAGTACAAGATAGATGTGAAATATATTGCCAATTCTCCTCAGGCACTCATTAAATGACCTCGTTATGTGGCCTGATATAGTCAGGCTGGTAATCCTGAGAGCACTAAATAAATAAATAAATCCAGGATGTGAGGGAAATTCTATCTAGCTGCATTCCCACTATAGAAGGCTAAAAAAAGAATTCCCTTTGCATTCTAAGAAAATGTCCTGCCGGGGTCACTGGTTGCAGCTTTTTGCATTCATGAGTCTTCGTAATTTTCCATTAGAATAGGATTGATACTTCTGAAGTGTCAGAAAGCAATTCACACTTAAACTCTGACGTAATTATTTTAAACAGGCTGTGTACATTGCAAGTATTAACATTTGAGGGATACAGTCTCAAAGAAAAAAAAAAACATATGCTGGAGACAATGGTCTTATTAAATAAATAATTATAGCAAATGTATTACAATTTATAAATGTGCGCACTACTTGTAAATTTATGGTAAAAATAAAAGTAAAACATACTGCATATATGTGTATACATGTCAAGCGTAGGAAACATTTATTAGTGTGGTAAACGAATAATACCATTCACACATACATTATTGAACATTTTCTTAAATAGATTTTTCGAAGTTATTCTTTATAACTTTTATAATCTTTTGCACTATGTATATATCATATGGATTATTATTCACAGATGTGTGTGTAGATATATATATATATATATATATACATATATACATACATACACATACTAAATACATAAAAGGCATGAACATACCATTATAAGCCTATGAAATCTAGGTTTCTGCAATGTTTAAGTATGTTTTTAAGTTTTTGCATGTTAACCCTTTGTTAAGTGAACTCTCCATTTAATCCTTTTGTGTACACAAAAACGCTAATGCTGCCCAGGGCTCTGGGAATCTTTACCAGGAGATCTCTGTATATGGTTATATTGTAAATATTGGAACTACAGAGAAAAATAAGTGTTTTGTCTTATGCTATTCCCATCATTTAACATATGAATGCTACGATGGGAACAGCATAAAATAAAAACAGCATTGAGATTATTGTTGTAGGGAAATCAGATTATTACCCCTGTATGTGTGAAGCAAAATGTATTTACAGTGCTATAAAGCAAAACCACAAATCAATGTAGGATGGAGTAGACAAAAAGCCACAGTTTAAAAAGTGGTTAAATTACATCTCCAAAAACCTTTACCCAGAAAAGAAAGAATTACAGGGAATTGAGATGGGAATTTCAAACTTAATGCCAAAGTGGCGGAGTTGGTAAGAAAAAAAAAAAATGGCCTAAAGTTTCTGATCTGCAATTCTCTCTTCAGTAGACCCTATAATAATTTAACCATCGATGTTAACGACTGGGAGATTAATCTTTTAATGTTCAATCTAAACTCTAATGTGAATGGACTTTATATATGTTTCAGTCTGATACCAGCTTTCTGTAAAGTCTCCTGTATACCCGCAACGGCTATAATAAGTCCTCACACAGTTATAACATGTTCCTGAATTTCACTACAAAAAAAGTTACACAATAACAATACCTATATTTCCCAAGAGTCCATTCATTATGCTGCTGTTGTCTGGCTTTAGGGTGTTGTTGTCATGATTAATAGACTCAAAACTATCTTGCAGTCTGTAAAAAAGAAATGGGTTATTTTAGGTTTGTCATCCACAGTTTGCTGTGATTATTGTCTGCACAGGTGTAACATTATGGTTAGACATTTATCACCACTTTTACCTGTTCTTATGCCAGAGTTTGTGATGACCTATGAGAGATTAAGGGCCTCTGTTTTTATTTTTTTACTTTTAAAACAGCAGTGATCCATCCAAATGTTTAAAGGAACATTAAACATTGTTTAACCCTTGCTTCCTCGAAGGAAGCAAGCATTAAACAAAACATGTCCCGGACATTTAAGTAAACCCGACATGTATCTTAATAGATACACGTGGGTTTACTATCTGCTGTGTCTCACATGCGAGACACAGCAGTTCCCGGTTATCGTGTGCTGTCCGCACACGCACAGCCAGCCCCCGCTCTGACAGCCGAATGTGATGGTCTTTCGCTGCTAGCACAGAGAGAGAGACCTTCATTTTTGCATGGGATCAGCAGGGGGGGACCCTGTCTCTCTCTCTGCGCTAGCAGAGAGCCAGTCGTCGACCAGGCGGCTGCCTCTCTTCCTATGAAAACATGGCGGCTGTCGGTCAGAGGATAAACTGGCGTGTACTATCAAAAGTACAAGCCAGTTTATCCTCATACCAGGGACAACTAAAATATATTAGAAGCACTAGTGAAAAATAAAGTTTATTGTCCCTTTAAGAATACAATGTTTTATTTACATAGGTAATTTCAGTTCTTTACCCAGAATCCAGTTAGTATTGGTAACTAAAGTATGCTGATTGATCATTGGTTATTCTAAACCTCCCTATTATAATATTATTTTTATTATTATTATAAAAACATGACAAAAATCATTCAAGGCAAGATAAGCCAATGATTGTACAAATGGTCTTTAGCTATTAAGTTTGTTAGTTATTAACCAGTGTTAGAGCTGAAGGCATACTCTCTGGATTCATCCTAAAATGATCCTGATAATGAAGGTCTGAAATGATGCTAAGGACAGAACAGTGCCCTTCACAAAAGAGAATGATATCCTCAAACAACTGCTGTAATCAAGGAAGGGCTGGCCACATTTAAAAATGGGAAGGATTGAACTTCCCCTAATCCTCTGTAATCTGAGGATAGATCATTTGGTGTACAGAGCATATAGGATCAGCATTTCCATCTGCATTCTACTAATTAATACCAGTCATGTGCTTGGTGCAAAAATATACTCACGTGTTAAGACTTCCATAGATACTGCTTCCAGTTCGTGCAGTGAACACTTTACTAAGCATCAGCTGAGGAGGTGATCTGGAGGGATAACAAAATTATATTTTTATTTAAAATAAAGGTATACATATATATTCATTACTAGAAGACAAAAAATAATTTTGCATATCAACAACAGAATAATCATAATAGGATTTATAGGGGAATAGTAGAACCTGCTTTCCTAAACTGTGCCGATTGCTAGAATATGTAACTATTGTCCAGTTACTATCTGCTGTATGTACCAGTAATTGGGATTTGCGCCACCCCCCCTCCTTCCCCCACACCAAAATAAAACTATAAGAATACAGACTGCACCATTAAACTATGAGCACATTATATTCATTATTGTAAAGATCCCTATTTACACAGATATCTCCCCGTGCTTGTCATAAGTCAGCTTACCGTATCTGGTGTATTTTCAGAGTTGAACCTTTGTAGCTCATGGCCACCGATCCAAACATCATCTCTCCTAGCATGTTGGCATCTGAGGGACACCGGGAACTCTGCAAAATAATACATCCTCTCCAGTAAGTTCAATGTATGGGTTGATTAAGTAAAGAAAAAAAAAAATGAACGGGGTTAAATAAACAAGCAATGCAAGATCAGGAGCGTCTTTTTTTCCTACAAAACAGACTGTTGCCAGGTTAATAACATATCCTGCAAAGGAAAATACCAGGAAGATAAAAAAAAATAATGATTCTTTGATGTGGAAAATTGTGCCTCCGCAACCAAACTGAATATTATAGCGCCTGGTTTTATTTTTTATACATAGAATGCACCTGCACCAAAAGTTCTTTCTATCATATTTTGATCACATCAAACTCTAGCACTTACTTTTCGTGAGTATCTGCTTGTGGGAGTGGTCTGTCATGACCAACAGAGGCATTATAAGGATTATCTTTCCAACTGACAGGCTAACTGACCAGTAAGAGGTGTTTTACAGAGACAGGTCACGCCCCCTTTTTAAAGACTCCAGAAAACTAATATTTGACTCCTTGGTTTTTACCCAACATAACCAGTGACTCTTCTAAACGAAACATGACCAAAAGAGAATTTAGAAAGTGAATGAATAAGCAGGACTGGGCTAACTTATGAAACATTTTACCATTTTGTCAAATGATGGCAACAGAACTAGGTCCATTTATTCCAGGGTGAAGTGTTCTTAGATGGTGTCTGTGGACACTTCCGGTTTAGAAAAATCTCCAGCAACCAGGTTAGGGATCGCCTGGAGGGGTGGGATCAGTGTGTAACGAGGATAATATTTATTGGTAAGAGGTGTTTGGTCATCTTGAAAAGGGTCTTGGATAGATCCTGAAACCTTGAGTTTTGCTTTGGACCTCAATTAAAGTGGAATGATTTTAATAATATTTTATCAGTACACACTGTTTAGTAGCCAAGTTGTCATTAAGAAGATGATGCACACAAAACAAACAAAAGAAACCACATACACAAAGCATTATAATAATAAATTAGTAGAGTTTCCTCTCACCTGCAAATGTGAATAATTTCCCTACATAACGCACAATAAAGTTTTTCCCTAGGGCTACTGCCAAATACTTAAGAAGAAATTACATAGTAAATGAAACCCAGTTAAACATAACACTGCAACAGACTGCTTCTGGTATGTGGCTGTGCATTTCAATACATGTTAAACTATAACCTTTTGATGGTGAATGTCTACTTTGTAAGGGAGATTTTACTTTTGCACATCCCGTCACAATACAAGGCAGGTTGTTAAAAAATTTGGAGGGGCTGATTTAAAAATACATAGCGCTAGTGTTAACATTTACAAATACTACTTTAAAATCAAGGTGCACTACTCCAGGCAAATGGAACTTCCTTAGACTCTTACGTAAAATAATCAAAAGATTCAGGAGCCAGCAGTAGGGATTTATGAGCCATGGCTCCCTTATTCTCGGGATTTGTCCAGCCCTAGTCTACTCACTGGACAAATCATCCTCAACTTGAAGACAATCCCCACAGGACTTGGCATTTTGAGCCTCTCTGGGGTGAATACGAAGTTTATGGGTAAAAAGGTGGGTCCAGCTGATATCATCTACCAAAGCCACAGTCAACGTCATCTACAAGTCGAGATGAGAAATCAGAGACGGACATGATGACATCGATGACTCAACTTAGCATAGCTTTCAGCCAGTCAACCAATAGCATATTGTATACCTCAATACAAAGTTCTGTTGGAAACTAGAACACGGGGTTCAGTCAATTTGCCTAATTAATGTTTCACCTTTCTGCAGCCTGGTGAAATGAGACAGACTATGGGCAAAACTATCTTGCAGTTACCTGCAGTTGCTGGCTTAGTTGCAGCCCTGTTTGTGTAAGTTCTGAACACAAATCACATAATTTAATTAAAGTAAATTTAACTTTCTGTAACAATGATGTTGGTGTGAGACTGGTAAATGCATGGGAAAGCCTTTCAGAGATTAATGCAGCATGAGACGATGCTGAACATAAAATAAGGCCAAAGGCCAGATAGACTGTATTTATTAGTGAGGTGAATTAGGTAATCCCAAGATACACCAAGCCCCTGGACTCATGGTCTGTTCTGTCCCTTCATACTGGTCCCCAAAGACACCGTATTTGCTTGAATATAAGACAAGGTTTTTTCAAAGCAAATGGGGGGAGAGGCAGCATTGGGCAAGCCTGGGGGAGGGGAGAGGCAGCATTGGGCAAGTCTGGGGGAGGGGGGGGGAGGAGAGGCAGCATTGGGCAAGTCTGGGGGAGGGGGGGGAGGAGAGGCAGCAGTGGGCAAGTCTGGGGGGGAGAGAGGCAGCAGTGGGCAAGTCTGGGGGGGAGAGAGGCAGCAGTGGGCAAGTCTGGGGGGGAGAGAGGCAGCAGTGGGCAAGTCTGGGGGGGAGAGGCAGCAGTGGGCAAGTCTGGGGGGGAGAGGCAGCAGTGGGCAAGTCTGGGGGGGAGAGGCAGCAGTGGGAAAGTCTGGGGGGGAGAGGCAGCAGTGGGCAAGTCTGGGGGGGAGAGGCAGCAGTGGGCAAGTCTGGGGGGGAGAGGCAGCAGTGGGCAAGTCTGGGGGGGAGAGGCAGCAGTGGGCAAGTCTGGTGGGCAAATGGCTGTGGGTGGCAGATGGGCAAATAAAAGGAAATAAAAACAAAAAATGCATTTTTTTATATCATAATTTTTTATTAAATATGAAAAATCAATTTACATGTGAATATATACAAGTTAAACTTTTTTCCTATAGGGTAGTCTTATATTCAGGCTTTTAGTTTTTTTCCTAAAGGAATATACAAAGTTTGGGGTGTCGTCTAACATTCGAGCAAATACGGTTATAACCAAATTGGAAAAATAGGCAGGTAGGATTTTTCCAACTCATTTTTTGTGGTGGGATGGGAAAAATGGAAAGGAGTAAAGAGTTTTAGCTTTTGCACGATGATGTCTGTATGCAAATTGCATGGATTTTTAGGTAAGGCCAAGCCTAATAATAAGTAAATAAACATACAAGGGAAAAAAATGGGAATTCAAAACAGTCCACTTACAATTGCTCTCTTAGTTATTTTACAAAGTGCCAGAAGGTTTACTCTACTATTTTGGGGCTGCTGAAACAAAACACTTGTGATCTCTGCAAGTTTCTTGACAGCCTGAAAATGTATGTGTCAGATGACTGCATTTGCCTCAGCCAAAAACTTTCCTCTTATGTAAAGTGTAACTCAAGCCAAGTGAGGAGATCCCAGCTCAGCAGCGAAACAACTCGGCATTTAGAAAGTCACATGCACTTTTTTTAAACTCTCAAATATAATACATAAAAAATGTGCAAGGTCTCACATATTTACGATCTTAGTCAGACCTTGGTAAAGAAAAAATACGGCTCTCCAATACGAGCACAAGGAAATTCCACAATATCATTTACTTATGAAAACAAACAACTTTTGTAGCATTTAAGGGCCTCTTTCCATTTCACCTCCCTACACCCCCACCTTGGCTTTAAGTATCTGTTAGAGGAATCTTTATAAAATGTTACGCTCCAATATTACAGTGTCAAAATGTTGTATTCAGGGCTAAAATATGAATCAGCAGCTCAACATATTGAAGGTGCAGGTGCTCCAAAATAACCCTATTGCAAATGAAAACAGACACTTTATTGCAATTTACTAATGATGTATGTGGACAGTTATATGTGGAAGTTTCGCTAACCAATCGGAGGAGACTTAGTTCCGGAAAACAAACGGAAAATTGGACACATACTTAATACCACCTGATGATGCCTACTCCATGGTGAAAGGTATTGTGGATCCAAATACCATCAAGCATGCATCTGAACATCCATACCCTGGACACTATTTAGGACTTTCATTGCAAGTGTTTTACCTTATTTAGATGTAATTGTTTTATTCTGTTTCTATTTTAAGCACATTTGTTATGTTTTACATGATTGGGGTTTTTGCTCGTCCTTCTGTGCAGTAGGTTTCACATTATGTGTGGAGTTACATCCTGAACTGGAATCGCTTGCCCCTCCCCCTTTTTGGAATGCATTTGGACCCTGGTATTACGGTCCTTGTTTTATTTTAAAGAGACACGCTGGTACTACTGAGCAGTATCTTTCTGCTCAGAAAAATGTGAGTGCCATGTCTTTGAAGGGTTAATGCAAGCCAAGTGTTTAAACCATGTACACTATTGTGTATAGTCTCCAAAATCTCTACATCCTCTTCCGCATCTACACAAGTTAATTAAATCATTTGCTATCAACACATTTGAGTGAATATATAAATCACATTATAGCTCTCTATAGTTTTGCTCAGATACTGTGGTGGGAATGTTGCTATTGCCTTACATTTAGCGGATGTTACCATTACCCATCATCATGGTACCTTCATTTCTGCTACCTCAGCAGGGTGAAAGGCGGAGTCAAGGTAGCAAACCTACAACCCTGAATTAAACAGATTCTACAGATGCATTAGACCACTGCGCCATCTCACTGGTATATGGGCAAATGCCAATAAGACTTCCCTGGGGAAACGTGCTGGCAAATACGGAGGTTTGTGAATTAACACAACAAATGAAAAGAAATACTTCTGTAAGTATTTGCAGGACACTACCATACAGATATATATATATATATAATGTAATATATACACAATTGTGGAGCCACCACTATGGAAACCAAATGGAATGTTCCGCGAGTTCAATACAGAATTAGTTTTATGCATAAAAAGATCCTGTTTGGTGGGACCTCATTTTCAAGATGTTGCTGGTCAAACCTCAGCACTGACATAGAAGTGATATGTACAGCAGGTTGCAGGATAGCATTAAATTACCATGGTTTGGCGGTTGATTCACTACTGAACCTTTTGATGACCTTTAACTTCAGTTTCTTTCCTTTATGAGACGGGTCAACCACACTGGGTTACAGAGTTAAAGTAATAAAGTATTTGTACAGATGTTCTGAGTAACAATGGTGGTGCAGAGTCTGTGAAGCAGTAAATACCTGGTATTTCGAGCATTGCTCTTTGGTGTCAGAACTCAGAGAATTTGATGAACTGTCCAAAGACGTGGAACTATCTCCTCCGGGTCTCAGCTGACAGCATTTCCCAAACACCCTGACTGGAGCGTCACTCACCAGTTTCTGCAGAGACACAGGGTGGGAAAAATAAACGCAAGCTTTTTAGTTCTGACCATCCAAGTAAATTTACTTTTTAAACAAAACAAAAAAATAAAAGGACATACAAATATTTCAATGACTTGGAGTTGGTGGTAGGACAAACTACTGCTTGGGTGGGCCCAAGCTGGCACTGGCAAGCTGTTTGGGTGGGCCAAAGTTGGTACTGATATAATATTAATTGGACTGCCGAAATGTGTGGGGCGAGCTGGTGCTTGCAACTGGGGGCAAAACAGGCAATGTGGAAAGTGAGGGTATATGGCACTGGTGGAGATATGTTGCTTGGTGCATATGAAGACATGGGGGGTGGGGGGGGGGGGTTCCCCCCGAAGCCCTGTGATTTCTAGTTAAAGTACTTAACAAGACAAAACAATTAGAATAATTAGCAATTCTAGAACTCTTACTCATGGCAGCCTTGACATATCGGTTAGAATGATGACAGTCAGTAATATCTCTTGTTACAGAGCAGCCAACAACCATATCCATATGTGGAATGTCACTGGACCTGGTTTATTTTCAGGATAAAAAGAGCTTAAGATTCCATTTGCCTGACCCTGTGTCACATTGAACTGAACCATCCCAATTAATGTTCAGCTAAAGTGATACCGACTATTTCATTTTCATATTCTACCTTATTTGGTAAACATAATACACAGGTTGAGTATCCGTTATCCAAATAGCTTGGGACCAGAAGTATTTTGGAATTTTGGATAACGGATCATTTCGAATAACGGGTCATTTTTACCAGTAAGATTTATTAAAGCCTCAGCACTCATGAAATACAGAAGAATCAATGCAAATTCTGTACAGAGCAAATAAATCACTTTTACTGTGATGTAACTGTGAAGTGAGGTATTGTTGGGAACCTAAAGTTGGTGAGTTAGGACTGTACACGTTTCATGGTATTAACGTTTATAGGTGTGGGGGAATCGGAGCATGTATGGAAAGGCTATATCACAGATTTAGGGGGCTGAACACTGAATAAACTGTTATGTTCTTACATTCTAACAGGTTTGCGGAATTTGCAACTTGTGGCAAAATCCTCACCACATTGTATAAACCTGTCTCAAATGGAACAAAAACCACATATATCAGCAGGCAATTTATATTACTATATATCATTATTATTATATATTATTATATTTTCTCCGCACCAATGGACACACACACACAATATGTCCCTGGTCTCTCTTAGAGCCATTTTCCCCCCATTCATTAATTTACCCTGGTTCTTTTTTTCCCTTAGTTAGCTCTCTTATAGCAGAAAAACTGGATGTGGGCCCTGGGAAATTTATCCATTGAATAAGGTGGCACTGGTTGGATTATTCAGAACTGTTGCACAATGTATTTGGTCTGTTATTTTATTCTGTAAGTCACGCACATTAATAGATACACTGTGACCATGTAGGCCCTAGAATACTCATGCATTCTGAATCCACCCCTAACCTATAACCATACAAAATCTTAACTATAAAATGAAAAATGTCTGTTTGTTTGACTGAAGCGCTAGAATCATGAAATTTTCACAACTTCTCCATGCTGAAATTTCTAGGTCAACACAACAATTTTCAGCTCTCTATGTTGTTCCTTTCCAGACTTATGATTTAATTAAGTTTTGAGCTGAACCGTATGGACATTGGAAATGGGCAACAGGAAATTATGACCTCACTGGTGATGTAAACCAAAGCAACTTCACAGCACTTTCTAGGCTAATTGGCCCAGTCATTGGACTGAGCAACGAGGCTGCTGACAAGACGAACGAGCGCTGAACGTCATGATCGCCCACGATGTTCAAATTTCATAATTTTTTTGTTTTCAATATAAGGGAATATGAAATTTATTTATGCGCATCTAAAGCCGAGGCAAAGCTGGGTAATAAAGCTAGAAAAATAATAAAATGCCAAGAGTGCTCAAATTTTGAGGTCAAAGTTAGAATATGTGTTCGTGTGTGCATGGGTAGAGGCCATTTCCAAAATTAGGTGCAAATTCTATATGATGGATTCTGCAATGGAACATAAGGGAGATTCAATTTACAAAAAGCTTGTACTGTGCCTGAGAATTTGAATCAGAGGGTAGAGGGAATTCACACAGCTGCTAAGGTTACAAGCTAGGACACTAATTTCCAGCATAGATGAGATTATCAAATCATTTGGGACACATAAATCATCTATTCTACATCCTTAAATCTATGGCTCTGCACTGATTGGCAGAAAATGATGGACTGCTACAAACATCAAAAAGGCACATTATAGGGAAAATTAATCCCATGGATCTTTCCACTCTTTGTCCCTACTCCAAAATTGACTAGTGAAGGGCAGAGGTTATTGCTGGTACACTGATGTGTGGGGACCTGCAAGTATTACTGTTTTTTAATTATCACTATTACTGCAATAGTAAAACTAATGTTATATATAATTTGTCTTTGATTATACAACTGGCCAGCTAAAAAAAAATGCCCATGAAGCTCATGCCCAGTGTACCAAATTTACTTCTGACATTTTCTGCCTGCGGCAAGTGTCCACGCCAACAGAGACTTGTTCATGGATACCCAGCATGAGTTCCCAAAATAGACAGGTTATTTAAATAGTGTGTGATGCTTCAAATTGGGCATTGCTCAAAAGGATACAGTCTGCCACAATCCATGCGTGTGAGCTAGCCAACGTGTGTCTGAAAGATATGTTTGGATTCTGCAAAAAAAAAAATTGGACTGATCATAATCCAGGGGTCATGAGCGTGGTTTGAGAAAACGCCAAATAAAACATGGGCATTCTGTGTGGAAATGAAACCAAAAGATCATACATGATAATAATAATCTTATATTAGGGTTCTTGCCCCAAAAGTCATAAAATAATGTAGAGTAAGCCCATCAGAAAAGAGCACGCAGTGTAGCAGCTACAGGAGAAAATGCTTAACACGTTTCACACTAAGCACTGGTTTGAGTGTATTCCCCGTTTGTACTTTGACTGAGCTGGCGTTTTCCTTCCAAGTCATGAGCATGGTTACCACATAATTGTAGGCGTTAGGAGCCAGTTTTTTTGTTTTAAGTGCCAGGTAGACTGTTTACATAGAGCCTTTCCATTCCCCTAAAGGGTAATACAATGGCATGTGTGCAGCCCTGGCATGCCAATGGCAGGTTTCCAATGGTTACTCACATCCCAGCAACATCACAGTAAAAAAGTGATTTGATCTATGTGGTATTTACATTGATACTACTGTATTTCACAAGTGCTTAGAGGCTTTAACATATCTTATTGGTGAAAACCATCCGTTATCCAAAACGATCCGTCGTCAAAAACACTTCTGGTCCCAAGCATTTTCGATAAGGGATACTCAACCTGTATTTTAATGATGGGTCTAAAATTAAGAACAAGGTTTATGAAAATGACAATATATATCTAACAAAGTCACTACAAAGGTATAGTTTCATACCCTTGTGGAATGCCCCTATTCTAACCTGCTTGGTATTGTGTAAGTAAACTCTGCACCCTAGTGGACTATTCAATGAGTAGTCAGTTCTCCTCTTACAAGATCACAGAGAGAAAGCAGGAGATCCAGTGAATTCATCTGTGCAGAGTTATGGTAGTGGAATTTGACTGCACAGAATACAGATCATAAGATGGTCTAAATCATCTGAGCTATCCCCAGAGGCCTGCAACAAACAGTGATGGATCTCTGTGAGCCAAATAAGAATTAGTGCAAGTTGTTTAGTACAAAATTATCCATGGTGCTGGTGCAACTACTGCATTTTACATTTATGTGGGACCTAGCATATAAATTTGCTGTATACAGTCCTCCTCTCTCAGCAAAGTCAGACACTGCAAGCAGGGTGGAATCTGTGGAAGTCGGTCATATGATCTCAGTGTACACTCGTGAGCTAAAATTACAATTTATCTCTGACCCAACAAACAAAGATTCTGCCAATGTTAAGATAGCATGTGACAGACACCATACTGAATGCTGGCTATGAGCGGTTATAACACACAAAACCACACATTCTATGTCCCAAGTTAAGTTCCTCTGCTAAATTTCAACAACAGCTTTCTCATAAACCTGGTGACTAGAATACACTATGCTAGGCAAATTGCTAAAATGTATATATGTAACTTTTGTGAAAAATAATAAAACAAATATGTAGTCAGGGCTTTACAAATCCCAGGAGTCAAGGAGCCATGGCTGCTAAAATTCTACTCTTGGCTCCATTTTTTATTTTTACTGTTTTACTTGGAAGTGAGTAAAAGTGCCTGCATTTTGGCAGAGGCATTATTTCACCACGTTTATAAGGGTTGACTGCGGTAGCTGCAGATGTTGGCATTAGCTCGAATTTCAAGCTACCCAGGTAGCCCCGATGTACCACTCAATATGTCCGCAATTTCGACATCAAAGTCTATTCCATACCGATATCTACAGACACAATGCCGAAATGCACCGAAACTAAGTAGTAGCCTCAGTTCTCGCCATAATCTTCTATGTGGAAGACTTGGGCTTACTTCAAGGCCAATTTGGGAGCACCTCCGCTATTACGCATAAAGACAATTTCCTCGCCTAAAAAGTCAATGAAAGGACTTACACTGAAGCTGAAAGTCCTCCAGAAATGTCCAGAAGCAGCGCTTTATTTAGCACGAGGCAAACATGGCAAGTTCTGAAGGTAGCCACCCCTTTTAAAAAAAAAAAAAAGCGGAGATGGCGGCTGGGGAGCATGCTCGCTGTATGACTGGTGCGTGCAGACAGGTCACGTGACCCGGCGCTCTGATGTCATACACATGCTGGGACACATAACCTGTTGACACTCACATAAACTGTGCGAGGAGTCGAACAGGCAGCATGGTCGCTAGACACCAGGGAACAGTGATTTGGATAAAAGCAAACTTTGCTTTATTGTCTATCTACTCCTTAAAATTGATCAACTAATGCGCTCTCCCCTAGAAGTAATTCACACCGGAGACAAAGTTTCTGATCAGTGAAAAACCTGAGGCAAACCTTTATTTCTCAGAGTGGGGGATTCCTTTTAAAGCAGGAATACGTCACAGTACAGTCATAGTTTAAAGATACAATATACGTTCAACAATTGGCTAAAAGTTGGAGGGTCTTCTTTTAAGCCCACCCTACAGAATGTGATGTCATCTTTATAGAGTTCTCCCACCACATTCCAGCTCCATCTTGGTTACACGATGGGAGGGGGGAGTGAGTAGTTTACTGAACAAAGAGGGGCTCCAGGGGGAACAGTGACTGTTACTTTAACAGTGATTCACGTGGCATGTGATAACTTGTACAAGAGAAAGTGGGAGGAGTTAGTACCGGAAGCTGGTCTTTATAAGAATGTGTTACATGAGTCTTGCTCCTTAGCAGGGGGGAAGGGGTAGCTTGGATGGGAGGAGTTTCCATAGGAAGTAGCTTATTTGAACACATGTGTAAAAGATTAAACAGACAAAGGAATGCAATGCTTATACGTAAGCATCTGTAAGAAATTATGACCTTTTAGGGAAGCGTGCCAAATAAGACATAAACACAAATATATAATAGTAAAAGAGACATCTTATCCACAACAACAGTACTGCCCAGGGCAAGTCCTGGGGTGACAGGGGGCCATGTCCTGGGTGTGCAACGGGGGTGACGGGGGCCATGTCCTGGGTGTGCAACGGGGGTGACGGGGGTCATGTCCTGGGTATGCAACAGGGTCCATGTCCTGGGTGAGCAATGGGGGCGACGGGGCATGACCTGGGTGTGGGGGTGCCCGAATTTACTCTGCCTAGGAGAGCACAACACCAAGATACACCACTGTCCTGAAGTGTAGTAATAATTAAAATAAAAAAGATACAGTAAATACATAAAATGAAGGTAAAATATAAAATGTATTAAAATTTTAAAATACTTATGTTAGTTTAAACATACGATTATAATATACAACATTAATACACTAATTGAATATAAATATTTTTGTGTTTAAAATATTTTTACATTAATTCTACACTTTTCTAATCTATTCGGCAGCTAAAATCTAGAAAATTGAAATGGGCAAATTCTGCCTATGTTACCCAAATTCGGAGCGTGTTCGGGGGTGATTAGCACACATTCGGTAGCCAAAAACCTGTGGTTTTCACAGACATTATGTTCCAATCCGAACATCTCGGATGCTATGGTTTCCGAATGGCTGGAACAGCTGATTTGTACCAGAGTTTAGGGATACTGGCTGGCCACATTTGGAACTCGGCTGAAGTACCCAACCAGAATCCATTTCGGGATAAAATGACAATTGTGCCTTTTGCTACCTTCCCAACACTTTTATGTCCCCTAAATCTTTGAACATCACAGGTTTCAACATTTTCTACAAGCTAAAATATGTGAAATTCGGAAGGTTGTGAATTTGGAAAGCTGTATAAATCAGTGCACACAAGCAACTTCAAAAGTAGGTGCTGCTGCCACTGCAGTCAGTCAGTCAAATTATCCTACAAAAACACCTCACCAACCGAGCAAAGAGGTACTATTGTTGCCAACTCTTTTTACTACCGCAGTGAAAACACAGATCTAGGACTATAAACACTACAGTTTTCGCTAAGAGATGCATTAATCACCTTGTGTGCTAAACAGGTGCAGACTGAACTGCATAGAACGCATTAAATACTCCATAAATCACCATGTTCAAATCACCTCTAGTCTCATGGAATGCTTAAATGTCTGCAATTAGGAGGCTGGCATAAACAATAGATAGGTCATGCACAAGCATTGTAAAAATATAAAAAAAATATATATCTATTATAGGACATCATTCAACAAAGATTGCATCAAGTGCAGGCCTTTTAAATAGGAATGTTTAAATGAGAGAAGTACCTAATTGAGCCCTTTTTGCTCCATATGGATTTACAGGGTGCATGTTGTTCATAATCTTGGGTAAGATTGTCTATCTAAACATGTCAGCCTCCTGACACAGCTATACAAAGCAAAACTGAATTAATATGGTGCCTGCAAGCAGGTAATACAGGAGGGAGGGGGACACATTAAGAGAAGAGTCTAACCAAAAAAAAGCCTCTAAATTACTGGTTTGTGTGAGGGAGAATGTCACTGAGTGTGCTACTGTCACTGTGTTTGTGTATGTGTATGCTACTGTCACTGTGTGTGTGCTACTGTCACTGTGTGTGCGTGTGTGTATATGAGTGTATGTGCTACTGTCACTGTGTGTGTATGTGCTACTGTCACCCTGACTGTGTGCGTGTGTTATGGCTCTGCCCACATCTATGGCTGGTATTTTTTTTAGGAAAAGGTGGCAACCCTAATTGGAACAGTCATATAAATCAAAATAATTTTTATGCATGCCAAAATAACATCTGCCATTTCTGAGGGCAAATAGTCCGTGGCTTTTATTTCCATGAAATCGCCACCCAGGCCTGTGTAACTGGTTTTCCCGCCATCCGCAACTGTTGTAATTACTGAGCCCTGCCACTATTAATAATGCACTAGAATTGAATGTATGCATGCACCTTAGCCATCACATTGCCGATTAAAATAAGCCACTGTCAGGTACCAATTAACATGCCGCAGTCCCTTTGCCATTAAACTATGCAACCCTATAAAAAAAAAAAAAGATCCCAGCGGTCAGGTCTGATTTCCTAGTCGCCTTCATGACCTGGCGCCCGTGGTTTGTCGAGCCCTGCATTAAATGATTATTTTTCCATTATTATGCCACAGACAATTTTCCCATTAGTATGCCAGTATTATTTTGCCATTAATATGCCTGTGTTATTTTATTAAGCCACAGCTAATTTGCCCAATAATATGCCAGTATTATTTTTCCATTAATAAGCCGCAACCAATTTGCCCAATAATATGCCATTATGATTTTGCCAATATGCCAGCATGATTTAGCCAATTAATATGCCAATATGCCATTATGATTTAGCCAATTAGTATGCCAGTATAATTTTGCCACTCAATATGCCAGTATAATTTTGCCACTCAATATGCCAGTATAATTTTGCCACTCAATATGCCAGTATAATTTTGCCACTCAATATGCCAGGATTAAGCCACTCAATATGCCAGGATTTAGCCACTCAATATGCCAGGATTTAGCCACTCAATAGGCCAGGATTTAGCTACTCAATATGCCAGTATATAGCCACTCAATATGTCAGTATATAGCCACTCAATATGCCAGTATATAGCCACTCAATATGCCAGTATATAGCCACTCAATATGCCAGTATATAGCCACTCAATATGCCAGAATTTAGCCACTCAATAATGCCAGAATTTAGCCACTCAATAATGCCAGAATTTAGCCACTCAATAATGCCAGAATTTAGCCACTCAGTATGCCAGGATTTAGCCACTCAATATACCAGGATTTAGCCACGCAATATACCAGGATTTAGCCACGCAATATGCCAGGATTTAGCCACGCAATATGCCAGGATTTAGCCATTTAAGAAGCCATTGTTATGCTCGTTAAATTCTGGTTATAAATAAGATTTTGTCAAGTCAGGCTCGAAGAGCTCAAGTGTCTTGACAAGGTCAATAGGTGGGAACTCCCACAATGGAGACAAGTGCATAAACCACATAACCTCCTCCCAACCAGGCACATGATCTTTAGTGTAAAATACTTGAACCCAAGCAGAGATGCAGTCAGCATGTTCTGGATACCGTATGTCAGCAGCTTCCAAGTCACAAATCACATGAACAACTGCAGAACACTGACAAGTTTGCTAGCACCATCTACAAATATACAGTGGGACAGACAGGCAACCTGCCCATACGCTGAATTTATAAGAACTGCGTTATAGTCAGGATTATTGTATGCATTTTAGCTACTTTATTAAACCACAGTCAGTATTAGCAATGTAATATATTGATTTATGGCACACCACACTAAGAACACATGGAAGGAACTGAAGTCTAAAATCAACACATCTTATTGTGAGAAGTGTCATTTGATCTTGACGCCAGCCATTTTTTTTTTTTTTTGACACACATACAGAAAACTGCCGCACAACGTCTGATCGGATATACCTTATTTGCTCGAATATAAGATTAGGTTTTTTTCAGAGCAGATGCTCTCAAACATGCCCCTCGCCTTGTATTTGAGGTCGTCTTATTATCCGACCTCAAATCGAGGTCTGACTATAAGACTGGGATCCAGGTCCCCCGCAGAGCTCCAGGGGACGTGGATCCCCCTCACAAGTAGCCGGTGGATGTCTGCGCGATGCAAAATTCAAAATAGCTTCCTTTGGGATTTTTGTCTACTTTTGGCTCAAAAGCAGGAATGATAGGTAGAAGGGTTGAACTTGATGGACTTGTGACTTTTCTCAACCTAAATTACTATGTTACTTTTATCTAGCACTGTAGTCCCTCCTGCCCTTTTTGTACCAATGTGCAAAATAGCATTTAGTAATTTACTTTCTTTCTTTAGATTATGCCACTATCTCAGTATCAATATCCATAAGCAAATTTACATTATAAACAAGAGTGAAATCATCAGAAACTCACCGACACGGACAAATCCTCAGTCTTGCGCTTGGCACTGGAGTCAAACAAGACATTTCGTCCTCGTTTCTCACAGTCCTGGTAAACAATGAGACGGATTTGGCTTGGATCAAACTGATGAGAAGGCCAGCTGTGGAAAGAAAAGTAGGATAATTGAAGAAACATTTACTTTAACCCAGCAACACTTTCATCCTGCCTCTTCTATTTCACTTACTAACTAGAGTGCAAGCATATTGGGCCAAGTCTTAATCCAGCCATAACCCTGTTTCACTAGTCACCTCAGTGCTTATAATGTGCCAATTATGTAGATAGCACCTATCTGTGCCTCTGTAATTGTAGACGAACTGCTCAGTTCCACAACAGCAGAGAAGCATCACAGCAGGTCTTGCAAACATATGTTCTGGTATCTTCGCCATTTACATGTCTGTTGTTCAAAAAAAATCCTTTCTAAGCAGGTTCACAATAGCTATTAGGCATACTTCCCAAGTGACCTTATTAAGGATGGACAGTCCCAAATTAATGGTTTCACCCACTTTGGGAAAAAAAAAAACACCCACCACATTTGTATTGAACTGCACTGAAACATGTCTACAATTGGTCAAAGGAAAAAGAGAAGGGGATCTAGGTCAAAGAGTTAAAAAAAAATTATGACTAATCCAATACCATTTATGTATTTAAATATTGTGATCTGGTGCTTAAAAAAGCTAATTTCTGCTAGTACAGTAAGCATCTATGCAAATAAAGTTGTTATGTCTGCTTCAAATTTAAGATTATTTGTGTCAAAGGAGGCCTGGGTTGAAGATTTAGGCCTGCAATGGTTATGATGTGGATGCTAGTGTCCAAAGGAAGGCACAGATATTCTCAACGCCCATATGCAGCTTGATCAGTTTCACATTTCCCTCCAGTGGCTCCAGCACATCCTTATTTTGCGTACTGGCGTGCTCTCAGGTACTGCAGTCAGTCCAGTCACAAATACCTACGTATATTGCCAAAGGAGATAGAATTCCCTACAGCAATACAAACGGAAACCATGGCCAGTGTTATACTGGACTCAGTCTTCATTTGCGCTAAATATAAAATCCTTGTTGCATCCTTAATTTGAGCAAAGTAAGTGACCTGTTTACAAATTAAGTTGCTGGCTGAGACTCAAAGAGAATGACTCGCCATATGCTGCCATCGCTTTATTGAGATGCTTAGTATGACTACAGCAATGATAGCTAACATTTGATATTCAATCTTTTCTGGAAAACATTTTTTCCATGACACTAGCCCATGGCTCAAGGCCTAGCATCACCAGAAACATAGAACACTACAAGTGCTGAAGCTTAGCCACTGCTGTTCTTGAGTTTAAACAGCATACCTACTGGTATTAATTTATGTTTGAATAATAGAATAGTCAATGTGTCCATCACTGCTTGTGTTACAAATACAAAACAAAGCCTGAACTGACACATTTTTAATTTTCCCCTGAGATTGTTGTGAAATGAGAATACCATATATAGTTTATACTTGGATTGTTGAAGTTATTATGCATGAAACATGTACAGAGTCGTATTTTCAGGCCAGCCATGGCCATCATCTGACACCACGCGAACTAGGAGACCTCCATTATCATACAGCCAACCAACCTAGAGCTTGTATTGTAATTTTCAAGGAACAGTAAATCGTAAAACATTTAATTAATTTGGTCCATGACCATTCATGTCAGGGAATATACACCCTACACTTGCTACAAAAATGGCTGATCTGTGGCATCCCAGTTTCCTCCATTCTAGGACATCCCATCTAGCAAGCTTCCATGCTATTGTCTCACAGTTCCCATTCCCTATGAATCTGAATTAAATAAAGTTGCCATCTTTCCATGTATAATGCCCATTGTGTAATTCTACACAGTTTATAAATCGAAGTACCTAACCTACAACTGGCTCCTTGAGTTTTGGGATTATAAGGCTGTACATTATAGAATACATGTTTACCTCAGCACAGACATATCGTTAGGAACAGATGCAACATAACAGTGACCAGAAATTAACTTAACAGCACTCAACACTTAACTTTCCTTTTGAATATAATGGCATTGCAATGTGCACATGAACTCCATTCACTGTGCAATGGTGACATTTACATACTTAGAGTACATTCTGATCCCTACTGGCTTATCGGGAGAACATGTTAAAATAAGAAAAGCACACATTTACCACAGCACAAGCAACTATTAAAAAAAAATTTTTTTAAAAATCCTTGAGCTTAGCAAGCCATGACTTAGTTCTTAGAAAGCTTTTATTGCTAAAAGTGAACCTGTCATGTAAAGATAATATTTACTTCATGCATACATTTTATTGGTGCATGGGTAAATGAAACTTTCAGAAAAAAACTAAATCACTATAGTGGTGAAACCGTGTGCACGCTCACATGACCTCTGCCCCTCTGTAGTGGGAATTCTCAGCACACACCAGTACAAAGTAACAACTGTCGGGTTTTTACTCAATTTATGTACTGGCTAGTAAATGTTCAACTTTAGTTACATTACCCATCTGAAAAAAAAAATGGAAGGGGATTACATGTGCCTGCCACTATTTGTGTGAGGTAACGTGGCTCCTAATAACTTTTGTATTTTTATTTGTTCTGAAACACCAATGATCCAATCAAGGTGGGTTATAATAGCATTGTTCGTTATGTCCGTTTTGATACAATTTAATAAGATTTATGTTTAATAATGAATTCCAGTCTGTCAGCTGTTAAGCTCATTAAGCGATCGTTATTTTAGAAACTCATGTAAGCCACCTCCTATTTCCTGTTTTCTGCACCAGTAATAAAACATTAGATATAATAAAACCTAGATTTATTTCGATAGACTGGCAACAAAACAGGAAAGAGAGGCAAGAAGAACTCTGTTCTAAATATAAAAGATGCCAATAAATAGAACGGAAGCCAAAATTATGTACAATACAGAAAAGGGATCAGCGTACTCACAAAATAAGTTAGATATTAAAGCTAAAAGTTTCTCAAAACTATATAAAAACATCTGTCTTACACGTATAATGTAGATTTGGTCATATTATATGGCCACGTCATGCTTAGCCCACCACTGTGTCGAAGTACTCCAATATTGGTGATTCCTAACATTAAATGTTAACTGTTTAAGATCTTCAAATACATCAAAAAATACATCTTTTACACCTCTCAGACGGTTAGCTCTGTCCCCTCCCTGTATCCACTTTTGAAGGCAAAGGAAGGGGGGGGGGAGGCAGAACAGGGGAGGGGTGGGAGAGAGAGACAGGGGCAGGTGGGAGAGAGAGACAGGGGCAGGTGGGAGAGACAGAAAAGGGGGAGGGAGGGAGAGAGAAAGAGACATAACAGGGGGGGAGAGAGAGAGACAGAACAGGGGGGGAGAGAGACAGAACAGGGGGGGAGAGAGAGAGACAGAACAGGGGGGGAGAGAGAGAGACAGAACAGGGGGGGAGAGAGAGAGACAGAACAGGTGGGGAGAGAGAGAGACAGAACAGGTGGGGGAGAGAGACAGAACAGGTGGGGGAGAGAGACAGAACAGGTGGGGGAGAGAGACAGAACAGGTGGGGGAGAGAGACAGAACAGGTGGGGGAGAGAGACAGAACAGGTGGGGGAGAGAGACAGAACAGGTGGGGGAGAGAGACAGAACAGGGGGGGAGAGAGACAGAACAGGGGGGGAGAGAGACAGAATGGGGGGAGAGAGAGAGACAGAACAGAGGAAGGGGAGGAGAGAGACAGAACAGAGGAAGGGGAGGAGAGAGACAGAACAGAGGAAGGGGAGGAGAGAGACAGAACAGAGGAAGGGGAGGAGAGAGACAGAACAGAGGAAGGGGAGGAGAGAGACAGAACAGAGGAAGGGGAGGAGAGAGACAGAACAGAGGGAGAGAGAGAGAGAAGGGAGAGAGAGAACAGGTATGGGGGAGTTAGAGACAGACAGGGCAATGAAGAGGAAAGGGACAAACATGGGAAGGGAGAGAGATACATAGATGGGGGGGGGGGCGCCACGGGGGAATCCCGCACAGGGCGCCGGAACAATTAAGGCAGGCCCTGCGTATGTGCATTTAATAAATGCATCCCAGCCACAAACTATTGTATATAATTAGCTATTTTATCATTAGGTTTACCTTTGCATCAATTGAGTTGATCATTTTTTGATTAGATTATATTTCCATCTATTTATTATCAATTATATATTCCCCATTGTTTTATGCGACGCACTGCTAATTTTCAGTACATCACTTTCCAATCCATTTAGTTGACTTTTGTTTCCCGATTTCCTGTAATTTCCTAATACATTTTTTCTTGACGGGTGCTAGGTATCTATTACTTTGTCGTACAACTCGGAGAGTTTTAAGGGTTTTTTTTTGCCACTTTCAGCTGCATCATGTACACCGAACCCACAGGTGAAACTAGGGAAACTACAGAGAAGTATCTCAAATGTAGTTTTCTAGATGTCACCATGGCAACTGGAATCCTCGCCATAAGGAAGGCCAGTACATTCGTGTACAGATAAATAAATGTGTTTTATTTTAACAGACATTAATGATCTCAACCTCTCACCACGCTGAATGCAGTTGGCATGTTGTTTTTTTTGAAGCTATGATAACCTGGGTGTTGCCATTCCTCTCTGGTGGATAAGTTAGCCTATTTATAATATCTTATGGGTGCTATTTTTATACACCAGCTTATCTGCCTTGGATCCTCGTGATTAGTAGAAAATACAGAACAACTGTAATGTTATGTACGGATTTCAAGGACTACTACAAAACTGCTGGTTTTCTTTATCTGTTACTTTTTATCTGGGCTCTTGGTGAATGGAATTCACCCAAACTAAGAAAATTAACCTAAGAGCACTTAATGCAGTAATGATCTATTGCTTTCGAAGTATTATTCTTTACTATTAATAGACAGGGTGTGCATTATTTTAAATCGAGGCCCGATAACCATTTAGAACAATACTGACTATTTGGGAACTACATATGCCATGACCCTTAAGACGCATGGGATGTGTAGTTCCCCAACATCTGCCATGCCAAGGTTAACTATCACCGATCTATGCAATTGGAACACCATTGCAAGATGGAATGGCCTACTCATGTGATGAGTTAATGGAATATCACTGATCATCAAGCAGTTAAGAATTGTTTAACGCTTACGAACACTAATTGGTGTACTACAAAAAATTTTTTTAAGGTTTCAGTTGTGTATGTAGTAGTGTTTGGTTGTCATTTGAAATTGGCATCAGACAAAGAATAAAAGTGCTAATTTCAGGAGATGGCATATGCTGGTTACAGTTAGCTAATCAAATATTGATTTTAAAGGATTGCAATGTGTAAGAATTAGGCTAAATCACACTGTGAATCATGGTTATTAGGAAGCCTTGATTGAGTGAGAGGTGAAGGTAAAGACATCATTGAGCACTGGTACAGGTACAGCAGGCAGATTTTCCATGGAATACATATTTAAAAAAATACAGAAAATGTACAGTTCCACTGAAGTCATCACTGTGGGAGCACACTTAAGTAAAAGGGGAGGTATAGCCAACATAATAATGGGGATCAGAAGGTCACATCACGGAAAAACTTCAAGCAACAGTAAAGGATTTTTTTCAAACACCCTGGTGTTTGTAGTGCAAATCTAATGAGCTGGTAATGAATCAGAAAGCAAATATGAGCAGGTGTATAATCTTACCGATTACAACAAATTAATGATATCAATTTAAAAAAAAAAAAAAAAAAAAAACCGTATAAAGGCAAACATACAAAACCAGTTAAAAGAAACAAACAATGTAGCACAAAGTAAAAAAAAAAAAAATGACTAAACACTGGACAAGAATAATAGACACTGGAGAATTTCCAGCTCGGATATAGGTACCTGCACTGCATCCTTTTTTGGTTCTGCAGTTTCACCTTTTCCCGAAAACCTCACCAAAAAAATAAAAAATAAAAAAGAAGAACGTACAGGATCAATCAGCTGTTAAAAATAGCAATCAACCATGCTGAGCTTACAACACAAGGCAGTCAGGTGATGCATGGATAGCTGTGACAGGAATAATACACAGTCCATGGTGTGCTTTAGGCTGCTCAGTACTATCCACACCAAAATAGACACATTCACGGTTTCACCTGCCAGCAGCAAAGTCTGTGATTTTGCATCAGGATCCATTTAACAAGCTTTGAATGGTAACAGTCCGACACTCTCCTTTAACACTGTATTTCTTGTAGCATTGTGCTAACAGCAGATCCCCGTAGATCCTGCTGTAGACACTATGATGACAGTGCCGTACGGCAGCCCAGTTTATCCCCCTTCTTAAATGAAGCTCAGATGTCTTCTAACCACCTGACTACAGTCTCTTGGCAACTGTGACTGTGCACCTCCTTGGCCAAAGAGTGTCAGACAGCACAACATGAAGGAAGCAGGAGGGGCTGCAAAATGAAGATGCCTTTGCTGTAATTCTGTCCTTGATGCTTATTCAGCACCTCCGTGAGTGACATTCTTTGGAGCGGTGGGATGCCTGTGTTCAGTGCTGTTGAGAAGCACAGGCAGGCTAGTTGAGACCATGTGACATGGAGCTGTCAGTGCTTGCCACCTGGATCTGCAGCACATGTGCCAACCAATCCCAGAGTGTTTTTCAGTTCAGTTCTCAGCTGTAACATGGAGCTGGTAGACTACAGATACTAACACACACTGAAACAGACTGTCATACAAGAACCAAATCAGTCATCTAGACAGGGTTTTTTTTTTTTTTTTTTAAGGGGGTGGGGGTTGTTTACAACTACCGGTATTTTGAAAAAAACAAGAGTATCACTTAATTATTATCAGTAAATTTCCACTGTAAGTTTACTCCAGGTATCAACAACTCATTCTGTAAAGTAATAGTGTTTGAATTACACTCAGTCTTTGACCATACAGTGACAAATTGTACCCACTTGTTTACCCCTGGTGACATGGGCTGTTTCAACATTTCTGTGGTGTTTGTGTTTAGCTGTCATTTTGTTCTTTCCCATTTTCTGTACCCATGCACAATGAAATGTTGTTTGTATTAGGATAAGAAGGAGCTTCTTTAGACTTAATTATTTTCATAACTTAAGATTAAAAAATTAGAAAAATATTAACATTTGAAAATAAAATTCTAACTTTTACATGAAAAATCTTTTACACATCTACAAATGCAGATAAAAAAAAAATAGCCCATGTTTTTAAAAAAAATAAAATGATTATAAAGCTTAAAAGTAGAGCAAAATGTTCTAAATCTAGAAACAATGGTTATAAGTTTAACCATATTTAATATAATAGAAGAAAAAGAACACTTCTAGAATCAGCTGCTAAGAAAGTCAGGATATATTCGACCAACATTCAGCAATAGGCACAGCTGAGGTAATCCGTGGCTCAATCAACAAGCTAATTCCAATATGCTGCTCTCCTATTGGTTGTACACTTTGGTAATTAAGGATGTGAATCTCCTATTTTACAAGATGGGGCATTTGAGATCTTTTAATAAAAAATGATAACTTCACACAGTAGCATTACAGGTCAGTCAAGGCAGTCACAGTTATGCATTAAATGTAACATTGCTGCATACTGAACATAAACACTAATTATAAAAAGTGACCAAACAGCCTTTGCTTTTTCGTAAGCCCATTAAGATTCACAGTAATCATATGATGCTCTGTTCTCTATCCCAGTTTTCTGGAAAATAAGAGGAAGTTCTTTCACATTTAGATAGTTGCTGCAATTTTCACAAAGCCACAAAGTCATCAGTATTAAACACGAGACAACAAACTGACAATGGTGAAACATTACACACAGTTACATCTACTGCCCCCGTGACAGTCACCACAAAAACGTTACAAGAAGACAGGAAAATACGCATTACTTTTATTTTACCTGTTTTAGGAACACAGTGGATACTGTCAACATCTACTCAGACGATCTTTTTCAGACACACACACATGTGCAACTCTTGTACTTGCTATGCAATATATAAACCACATTTTTGTTTTTGAGAGCAAAGCATATGTTTATACTAGACTGAAGAATATTCATTTAAAAAAAATACACTAAAATAAAGCACGACAGAATAATTGTAAACATAAGTCTACATCTCTAGTTTTTGGGATCTACGACAGTGGCCACCTGAGATTGGAGTGGTTTAATACTAAAAGATGGCAGTGACTGGTTAAATTGAGCTGCTTCTATGCAGAATATTATACATATTATATAGTGAAAGTTTCCTGGACTCTACTTATAGTAGTAATCCATGTGAACATCAGAAATGTCACACTCACATGCCAATATTGTAAGTTGTGCCATTGCCATAACAAGTCAGAGATTTTCCTCACCAAGAAATGCATCTTTTAATTATACGTAAATCAGAATATACCGGTATATATTGTAATTCCTTTAATACTGATACGGTTTTCCTTCACCTGCTTGTGAACCACTGCTTTAAGGAGGTTCAAACAGCAAAACCACAATATGTTGTTTACACTGATGCACTGGTGTTACGATTATGTTCAAGTTTCCCCTCGGCCTTTACATATAGATCACCCACCAACTGTACCTTCTTAACCCACAAAGCACAGTGAGTAGGGTGTTGGTGGATGGATACACAAATATAAAAAGCTTAGGTAGACCAGTGACACATATGATATATGCACACTCCTGTGCTGTGATAAGTAGAATATAGATCAGTCTGGAGTCTTCATTTTAGCTAATGCAGTACTGAAGTATGAATTTTTTGGGTAAGTGAATGAAACGATAATGTGGCAAGACCAAAAAATCTACCCATCATCAACCATGTCAGTGTGGGCTTTTCACTAAAGTGAACTGTAATTCCTGGTAACCGACCAGTGAATTGCAAAAAACAGACACTACGTGAGTTAGTAGAAATGTTGTGCAGTATGCAGTATTGTACGAAATAAGTGGGGTGATAGGGGAGGTTTGCAGCCTTCCTTTTAACTACATTATAAATCAAACTCTTACTTTGCAATAATTCTTGCATTTCATTTTTCTGCTAGAAAAAAAATGGGCTTAATGCACAGGGCCGGGGATAGGATTTTTACCAGCAGTAAAGTCTGGTAATGCCTCAACCCATTATTTTTGTAGGAAAATGTGATCATAAAAATGTCATGACTGCATACTTTTTAAAATCAATACAAAAAAAATAATAATATTAGAGAAAAAACATTGACAAGGGCTACTGCAGCAGTTGCAATGTACCTAAAAAAGGGCCAATGGCCAGCAAACAAGCGTACATAATACCAGCTGGTACTGAGAGACAATGGGACATTTTTTTCAGGCACACTGAGACAAGCATTTAGCTGTGTCTTCTATCGCTTCAGAACACTCAATGACCTTTCATGAAAGCAAGTGACAAGAGCACGTCTCTTAAAAAGATGTATGCCAGTCTCCCACAAATAGCCTGAACCATTATGTAAAGTATTATTTTTTTAGCAAAGGACCAAAATCCAGAGATCTTTAATCATACTCATCAGGTCCACCCTCAGCTGGCTAGCTATATATTAATTGGAGCTATACGGTGCTACTATGTGTATCTGGCTAGCTATATGATGATGGGAGCACTACAACTGACAGAAATGTGTGACAGTGTATCTGAATACTCTGACGCCATAACAGTAATGTGCCATTTTTATTTGTTTTTGTAGTTGTAGTAACACCTATTTACGTACTACTTATATGCACACAGACATTTTTTGTAAAAAAAAGTTTTCTTTTTATCATTATGTACTCTGATCATCATAGTAAGGCCTGATTTTAACCCCTTGACGAGAAACTCCCTTAACGACAAAGGACGTGCCTGGCACGTCCTGCAGGGAATGAAGCGGTTTTCACTTCCGTCACTCTGAATATGCTACTTAACTGCCCCTAGTGGTAGTTTAGTAGCATTGCAATGGAAAATATTTAAAATACATATTTAATTAATTAAAAACAGGTTAGCTATATTAGCCTATAGGGTTAAAATTAAATATTTTTTAGCATAAGGGATAGGGTTAAAATTAAATTAAAGTTAAAAAATATTAAGGGATATAATAAGGATTAGAGTTGGGGTTAAATTTAGTGTTAGGGTTAAATTTTGGGTTCGGGTCAAAAGATCAATATAGGAAAAAACAAAAAAACACTATTTTTGGTTTTTGCCCCATAACCCGCAAAAAAATACCGAAAAATATGGAAACATGCATATTTCTGAACTCGGGAGAACATTTAGAAACTATTTCGACGGGGTCTTTTTTAATGATTTTATTTGTGTAAATTATATTTTAGGTCAAAGTTATAAAAAGTGGGTTTTTTTTAAATTTTTCATCATATTTTATGATTTTTTTTGTAGTAAATTATAAGATATGATGAACATAATGGTATCTAATGAAAGCCCTTCTTATGACGATAAAAACAACATATAATTTGTGTGGGTACTGTATGTGAGAAAGAAATATATTACAGCTAAACACAAACACCCTAGAAATGTCAAAACAGCCATTGTCACCAAGGGAAAGTCAAGGTGAAAATGTCTTGTCACTAAGGGGTTAAATAAGTGGATTAAAAAATAATAGCACGCTATGAATATGTATTATGATTCCGTATTGTGCTTATAGGTTTTAAAAACAAATCAAAACACTAAAGGTATGTCTATTTTTAATAATGTACTTGTCTTCATAAATCCCTGTGGCAGCTTTTAAAAAGTACATGAAATATAGAATGAAAATAAATACATTTAAAAAAAAACTGAAATTAGGCTAACAAGGTAAATGGTGAAAACAGATACCTCACTGAATAAACATTGTAAAGGCACTGCAAATCAGTAAGGAATCAGGCGAGGAGACAAAGTAAAGAAGGTTTTTGACACAATGGAAAAGTTGAAGGTATGTGTGCAGCAAAATTATTTTTTGTAAGGCTTATGGTAGTACCAATATTGCACGTATTTTTTTATTTTCCTTCAATCAACAGTGAAGTGGGTCCATCACCCACAGGATATCCTGACAGATCAGAGGCCAGTAATGGCTCATAAAACAGATAGTACAGAGGAGCGCAGGGACTACTTAGACAATTAACATTAATATCTAAACAAGTGTGCATAATTCATCAAAAGGCAGAGCAGCCGACAGCCAGACAAACCATTCATTTATTTTTTCAAAACCCAAAAAGCGACAGTTTCAAAAATACCGACAACTACTAGATGACTCGAAAAACATGGTCTGGTGTGATTAATCCTGTATCACACAGAGGACTAGGATATGGAAGAAATCACATGTGCACCCATTAAAGTACATGTCAACACTGCTGGTAGTGGTGGATTTTGAGGTCAAAGTGAGCCCTTTGATTAAAGTGGAGCAATGTTTTAATGCAACATGTCTGAACTTCATGGCCATTTAGGTGTATCCATCATGGCAGCAACATATCCATTTGATAATCATCAGGATTTGTTGCACCAGTGAATGCAGCAATGGCATTCCTGGTCACTGGATCTCAATTCAAGGGTAGAAACAGACTACCGATCACCTTGACACAACTGCAGAAAGTACTGGATTCAACATAGTCTAGCTATGGCACAAATGTATCTTTCTTGTAACAAAAAGACCACGGAAATATTATTCAATCTTATCACGTGGCAACAAATTCTGCAACAATGACCGAAAGAACAGTTAAAAGAGGAAATAAAACACTGCACAACCACCCATCAAAATACACTTATCCAGAACATATTAACCCCTTAGCCACAATGGACCTGCCTGACACGTCCAGCCGGCAACTCTGTTGCCAACAATGGACGTGCCTAACATGTCCTGTGGTGGAACAAGCAGTTTTCCCAACCGCTCTGATGGCGCTGCTTTATTGCCTCGATGTCGAGGAGCAGCATGGTCCTGCAATATAGCTGTGCCATTCTTGTGGGTAGAGCTTTGGAAGTGAAAAAAATTCACTTCCGATGCTGTTGCTTGACTGCCCCTAGAGGCTTAAAAAATGTTTTAAAAAAGCTTAGTTAGATAAAATCTAGGGTAAGAATAGTTGTTAGGGTTACAATTAAATTAAGGTTAGCATAAGGGATAGGGTTACAATGAAATTAAAATATATTAAGGGTTAGCATAATGGTTAGAGTTGGGGTTAAATTTAGGGTTGGGGTCAAAAGGTCAGTAGAAAGACACTTTTTTTGTTTTTCCCTATAACTCACAAAATAACTAGATGGGGTATTTTTTCATGATTGTATTTGTGTAAATCATTTTTTAGGTCAAAGTTAGAAAAAGTGTTTTTTTTATTATTTAATCATATTTTATGATTTTTTTGTAGTAAATTATAAAATATGATGAACATAATGGTATATAATTAAAGCCCTTCTTATGACTATAAAAACAACATATAATTTGTGTGGGTACAGTATGTGAGAAAGAAGAAAATTACAGCTAAACACAAACATCCCAGAAATGTCAAAACAGCCCTTGTCACCAAGGGAAAGACAAGGTCAAAAGGTCTTGCTACGGATCCATCATTAAACACCTTAAAAAACAGGGTGGCCGTTTTTCAGGATTTTTTGAATTCTTGATGAACCTTGCAAATGCGTGTTGGACTAGTATATTTAATTGCAGCATGTGAGCAGGGAAATTAGACATTGTGAAGGATTATAATTAGTTTGCAAAAAAAAATATGCATAATGGTAAGAGCTTCTTTGTCTGGGAAAGGTATTCGGTCAATGAAAATGTTTTTCTTGTAAGCAATATCTATCTGCTGCTAGATATTGAGTGATATAAACCATTAAATTGACTCATTCTGATGTAAAAAATAAAAAAAACACTGACATACTGTGTGGAACAATATGGATATGTCAGTCAGATCTGTAATGGGTCCATTTTAAGGTCTATTTGCAACTTTAGCATTAAATCCTGGAATACGATCGTGGAACTGTCCTGAATCGACCTGCACATGATGATGATGTAGGAAAAGTATTATGTTCACAGCTTAACATGCCGGTAGGCGATTGGCTAGGCACCATCGCAGCAGGAGTTTTTCCCTGGACTGCTGTTAAGTACGTGTAGACTTATTTGAACTTGTTCATCGTCATGTACACAACATTCTGAGACCTCCTCCTCTACATCTCTATGTAGAGATGTAAAAATTATATCAAACCATAATCCACATCTTGTACTAAAAATATACAGCAACTTTGAACGTTCCCTACCATTAAAGATAATCACACATGAACAGTCTCTGAGGAAGGTCTGTCCACCTGGATCTTATTGTTCCTTTTCAAACTGCTTATGCCACACAACTTCCCCACCTTGTCGTTCTTTTTCCACACACTTCAAGAGGTTTTCCATTAACACACGATTCGCACAAACTTGTCCTGAAATCTCATTAATTTGATTTTGATTTAACTTTTGAGATTTACAGTCTATTCTTCTTACACATAACGAATTGTCCTCTCACACAATGCCAAACCTCTCAACTTATTCACCTCAACTCCATTAGATAAACAAATTGCAATAACCATGGTTACATGTATCCTGTGCTTTGAAGCGTCAAATACGGGAAGCGCCAAATACGGATGAATATTGCCGTTTTAAATGTCAACTGCTATTAATGAAGCCAAATTAACCTGCTCTGGCTTCTTGGGAGTATGACGGAGTTACACTTGTGACTGGATCAAGTTTAATAATATGATCCTTTGCCAATGTACTGCTTGCCATGGTCTTTGAAAGTCAGGTCAATGGAAATACAAGGCATTTTATTATTGTACATAAACACTAAATGTTATTTTTGATTCAACCATAACAAAACGCTACAGCATCTCATAGCTTAAAGTCAGTATTTATTATTCATATTATACCCTCAAAATATATTATATTTAATAGAAAACTGGCAGTTGTTGTCCCATTACCCATGTTAATGTAACAAAAAATAAAGGCAGGAACTGGTAATATAATATTTACAATGTATGGAATTTAAATAAATTGTAAAACTGTTATGAAGCCATTACACTTATGCACATAAAGAAATCTGCAGTGAATATTAAAAATAAATCCATTCTAAAATGCAACATGTTCCATCGCATGAAACAAACATTTATCAAATTAATTTTATAAAGACTTATTGAAATAAAAATCACAAGTAAAGCATATAACTCAATAAATATTTCTTAAATAACAGGAACTACAACGGTGCTTACTGATTAATAAAAACTACAAACCTCCAATGGCATTTGCTTTAAGGTCCTAAATACAAGTCGCGAAAGTAACGGCGGGTGCCTATGATTAAGCGCCAACAGGGCACGAAACGCTTAAGGCAAATGGTGGTTGTGAATCTGTGATCTGCAGCTGTTGTATGTCGATTTAAATAAACACGGTTGGAATACTTTATGAAAACACCTCCCCACCCCTCCGTTACTCCTGTTTTTGCAATATCTATAGATTATATTCCGGAGAATGCCTTACTGTATCAGTTGCAATGTGTGTGAAAATTTCAGGGTTATTCTATCATTTGGCTTCCTGGTTAGTTCATTGGAGTGAGTCAATAATGTCCATTTTAATTAAATATAGGATTTATAGTTTACATTTGCTGGCAATCTCACATGCACATTGTATACTATATATTAAATGTTACAGCTGTGAGTGTAAATATGGTATCGGTTATAAATACTTTAAAAGGCAGACATGTTTCATCATGGAAGGAAACAAATTATCAATTTTCAGTTGTATATTTATTTGTGGAAAAACTGATCAAAGCTAAACCACAAACAGTGCCACTTCTGGTCACAAGACTACAATGGAACACACATTCGTAAATCAGTGGTGATGGGCGATGCCAGTTTATACCATTAGACAAAAAATATACAGGAGCTAACCTGACTACTTAGTGGACAGGGTTGCCACCTGGCCGGTATTTTACCGGCAGGCCGGTAAAAAATTGGCATCAGGCCAATGTTAAGTCTATGGAGACAGTGCCAAGGCCGGTATTTTTCTGAAGAAAAGGTGGCAACCCTATTAGTGGAAGATGTATATCTTATTTGATTGATAAATACTACAAGATTCCTAGAACATAAAAAATGTAAAAAACTACTGAGTTCTTCGCAAGATTTTGCTGCTAGTGGACGAAGTTGGATATTCATCATCTAGAATGTGCTTCATCGTTTTTAGTCATTACTTTTAGGACTGGGACAAACAATCACACTCTGATGAGCAATCTACTTAGTCACAAAATACCAGCGTAATGCATTGCAATAAAGGAATACCATGGCAGTCTATGTATGCAACACCCAACATATGCAACCGGGACTCACAGCTATTATCTCAGGAATTTGTCATTAGGCTATGAACAGCTTCCTATTCTGCCTGACATGTGACCTGTTAAGTTGGATGTTGATTCATTCAGTCATGAGACACTAATTGGGCATGAATACATGAGGACACAAAGATCTACACATCAAAGCAACAGGAAGGACAGTTCTGCTAGTTTCACTTTGGGCCAGATAGTTTGGGGAAGTCAATCACTAATAATAAAAAAAAAAAAAAATTTGAATTTCTTTAAAAACAATGTTTTGTTGGTTTGTTTTAAGATCGCAAATAAGAAATAGTTTTTTATTTATTTTTTTGCTACAATGTTTCACATGTTGGGAATGTAGCAAGGGGTGATTTAAGCCTATTTCCAAATCTCAGCTGAAATGGGGGTTTTTTAATTAGTTTTTGCACTACTAACATTTAAGCTTTGTGATGTGCAGGGGTGTTCTTGATTCTTCTGAAGTATTACTTTAAGGAGAGGGTAGTGGATGCTTGGAATAGCATTCAAGCTGAAGGAGTTTAAGCACACATTATACTCTCCTGTCAATAAAATAAGGTCAGAGACTAATAATAATATTCCGAAAATTGGGCAAACTAGATGGGCCGAATGGTTCTTATTTGCCGACACAAAATGTGTAAATGGGTATCACCAAAGACCCTTTCAGAGCCACGCAGATTCATGGGAAGTAATGTGCATGTGTGCATTATCATAAATGTGCACGTGTGTATACAGCTCTATGGAGTATTAAGGTGATGTCTACTCTCCTGACCATAATTAAAAACCAGCAGAGACACAGTCAGTAATGGTCAGACACAGTGGCAGAGCATGTGGCACAGTGGGGTGTATCTCTAACAATAAAGCCTTTTATTGTCATTTTAGCTGCCCTGTCCTAGCACAAGCTAAATAGATCTAGATAGGTATTTAACCTATCAGTTACATAAATCACTCTATACAGCTGTCAAAACCTCTCTCCTTTCTGATGGGTTAGGAAAGGTCTAATTAATTAGTGTTCTCCCAATTAACCCCTGACCAGCAAGTTGCAAATAGAGTCACAAATACTGTACATATATAATTTAATATAATCGAACTTCCGGTTTATCGGCAACATAGATTTCAGCATACTTTCCAGCTGTAGAGAATCATTAATTTCAATCCTATTTTCGCGGTTTTTGTCTTGTATATAAGGGAACCTTTTCCCACTGCCTGTGTGCACACTCACCCACCAGCTGAAGAAGTTTTTTTACGAAACACGTCCTGAGGGGTGTCCTGTTTTTGTGTCTGTGCTTATAGTGTATATTTTATACATATGTTCTGTACCTGGCCAGGTGAACAACACTATACTAGCAGTGGGTAAGGTTGTACTATATATATATTTTATATATTATTTTATTCTACTCTACTGCATATTGATATTGCTTTTTGTGTATATTTTATTCCATTTGTTTTCTTATTATATTATTGTGGTATTAGACTTAGTTGTAGTCTTTTTACCTTATATACATGTATATTTTGTGACAATAAATCTTTTCTATTTTTATAAATTATGTCTTGTTCTTTTTGGGGCATATTTCAGCGCTGTCTCTTTTTATTAATATATAATTTAATGATTGAAAAAAAGCTAAAAAATATAGCCTTGAAAAGGGAAAAACAAATAATGCATAAATATGTTGATATAGGCTTAATTTAAAAGGATTCTGGAAATAGTTTATATGTAAAAACAATTATGGAGTCAATTCTAGCACATACGATGTCTCACACTTCTGAATGGATTGCATAACAAGACATCATTTGTTGCACTATATTACAAAGGAGAAGAGTTTTTAAAATGACAACTTTCCTGTCCAGTAAGAAACCGTGGTGATTTCCAGAAATAAAAAGCTTCCTCTACTGGAGGATCAAAAAAGTCAACATTTCACAAAACCAAAACCAACACAACTATTTTTATCTTAAATGAGAAGAGGCAACAGCCTGCTATTGTAATCATACTTCCTTCTCTGCAAACCAATTGAAAAATGTGTAAGAAAAAGAAAAAAACAGCATCAGCACAATGCTAGAATGTTCCATGAAACCAGTGAGAAAATACTTTTGAAGCTTAGACAGACTGTGAAGTAATGTGAAGGAAGCAACTGTTGTGCCCCAGTATTGCACAGCGCATACATTACTGCAAGGATATGATCAAATCACTCTGAAGAACTTTTAAAGGACCACTGTTGCTAAATATTAAGTTCTGCTTAATTAAACATTTACATTAAGTGTGGGCATTTTGAAATGCTTTAATGAAAGAATACAAATAAAAGTACCTGATTGAGTACCCTTTTGCTTGTATAGCTATCAGGGAGCAGCTATGTTGTTTAGAATCTTGGAACGTATTAAGGAAAATCACCAACATTTGCCTACAGTTTTATACGACTAATATATATATATATATAAAACACACACTACTACTGGGGAAAAAAGTATTGGAACAGCTGGTCATTACACCAACAGGGACTTATGACATTGCATTCAAAATACATAGACATTAATATGTAGTCACCCACTTGCCCTTGGCAGCTATAAATGCTTCCACACTTCTGAGAAGGCTTTCAACTATTTTTGCCCATGTATCCAGTAGAGGATCTCTGAAGTCAAGCACTTGGATGAGAAGGTCTGACTTGCAATATCCATTCTAGTTCATCCCAAAGGTGTTTGATGGGGTTGAAGTTAAGACTCTGTGGGCCAGTCAAGTTCCGTCACACCTAACTCATCCAACCATGTGTCTTTATGGACCTTGCCTTGTGCAGTGGGGCAGTGTCACGCTACAATAGAAATTGGCCTTTTCCAAACTGTTCCCACAAAGTTGTAAGCATAGCATTGTCCAAAATATCTTCGTATACAACCTTGAGAATTGAACAAATTCTACAGTTGGCGCATCAGCCCACTGAACTCTCTCACCGCCTTCTAAAAGTAAAGCGAAGGTATTTCAAGAGAGATATCACACGAGATATGATATGAGTTATCCTTATAGTAACACATACAGCTCGTACCCTTACTGTAAGGATCACTCATGTAATCAAAGATTTAAAATACATCCACATTATCTGTATGTCTTCAACTTGAACCATTCAATAGGTTATATAACAAACAAACAAAAAAAGATTATCAAAGTAGAAACAAGCCACGAGCTATCCACCATGACACAGATTTTCAAATTAGTGGTATGCAAGTCTCCTAACCTGCACAAAATTGTGCCTAGCCCTGCCTGGGGGTACTGATTAAGGGGTCATGTGCCAATTTAAAAACAGTTTAATTAATAAATTAAAGCAGCAGCTAAGCCTTCATTTGTGAGATTTTGTTCATACCAGATTCTGATATTTCTAAGACAAATGTATGTTAAATACCAACACAAAGTTTTGTAAGTAAGCACAATGTATACATACAAAATCCAACAGTATTCTACTTTGTACATGTTTGTTTTTTTTAAGAGATCACTAAAGCCTTTCCATGTAAAGTACAGACAGGAATCCATAAATGAAATGCTGAACTTGTAAATAAAGAAACCTAATGAAAACATATTGAGTGTTTTTTTTTCTTACACAGCATTTCTAGTTTTAATAAATATTTATTTTCGTAGACCCCAGCTCATTATCTTTACTAATAATCTGAGGCCTAGTCTGTGGTATGTGCATATATATGGTTGAAAACCATTTACTTACTATTCTGCAATAACTACCTTATTTTCTGCATATTGTACTGTATTGTAAAGTGTTTTAATATACTGGAAAATGCACTTATACTTTAAAACAAATTGCAGTTCTACTATAGTTTTACGTTGAAAATGACTTCACCAGGGCTTCTAAATTCAGTACAATAAGGAGGGCTTGAGCGGATAGGCTGGTCTGTTGCTGTAGGAACAGCAATAATAATTACAGTCGATCTGCAATATTTAGGCGATCAAGAAATGCGGAGGGGAAAAAACTGATAAGACAGATTTGTTTCTTTTTCTACATTCTTTGTATGATGCAATGCTTGTGTAGGTGGAACGGCCTATTTAACTATCTGCAATTCTACAACCAGAATAAAAATGGATTTTAAATTTTTTTTATTAGTACATACTCGGTAAAGTAATACTTCGGCACTTTATAAATGATTGAATGAGGTACTTTGCCATTCATGCATTTGTTATATTGTCTAGTGAAAACTATTAAAACCAAGGGGCTTTTCTATGTGGCATATTATGTCTTATTACATCACAATGTGGGAAATTAGTAAATGTACATTGGAGTTACATACTTACATCTCTTCTCATGCAGAATGTGTACTTTGTAATGACATATGCTCTTCTCAGTCTAGCTGCTTACATATCAAATGAGAATCTGTTTTTCTTGTTAACACATGCATGTTTTTGTCTATTTTCTTTACTGCGGGATCATTGAGGTTCGGAGTAGTAAGAGAAATGCATTACTTAAACGGAAAAATATAGTGTACTTTAATTTAAAGGGCTGTGGTGGGAAGATATGTCAGGTCGGGTGGATGAAACACACCAAGTCTTATGAAAGAGTGCCAATTCAGCCTAGGCTCATGGGAGTGGGAGTCCCACGGTTTCTTATGGCAGTCTCCACTCTGGGATCACCTGTAAGTGATTTAAAAGTAATATCAGGAAGTATTACTTTAATGAGAGGGTAGTGGATGTATGGAATAGCCTTCCAGCGGAAGTGGTAGAGTCAAGGATTTTAAGCATGCGTGGGATTGGCACAAGGCTATCCTAGATATAAGATAGGGAACTGGGGACTAATAAAAGTATTTAGAAGATTGGGCAGACTAGATGGACTGAAAGGTTCTTATCTGCCGACACATTCTATGTTTCTGTAAGTACTTCATAATTATAGTTTTGAACTGGACTGGGCATGTTAATTTCTCAACTACCTTTTCGGAACCACTTTAGAAATAGATCACACTGTAACTCTGTAAAGTATATAATGTGTCCTGTCAATGTTTGCCAATGGTTATGGCCTTGTTATGCCCTGTACCAACAGTAACTTTAACATATGTGACAAAATAGATGCCACAACAAAACAACAGAAGCCAAAAACAAAACAATAAAAAAAACATCAGAAACAAGAGCCAAGTCCTGGAGGCCTGTTTATCACAAGAAGGTATGGTAGCTCGTTTACCAATGGCTATGCATGAGTTATAAATTATAGAAAATTAAAAGCTGTCCCTGAGCTTATCTGCAAGAAAAACATATCTTATTACTCAGTTAACATGTGACAACAGCATCACATCATACAAACCAGGCATGCCTTTAATTAGACAGAAGCAGCACTGCAGAAATAAGCAAGGTGTCCCAGTATTGACTGAGCTCCTAATTGCTCATCACTACCCTACTCATGTTGCAAAAACACAGAGAAATGCTACTAGGGACACTTGGGCCTACTTGGGCCAAACGCGAGTGTGGGGCTTTTTAAAATGTGCGCTGGCCGTTCATTGTGATGTAATTGCCGGAAATCAGATCTGAGGGCAGTTGTACATCATGTTCTCTCAGACAGCATGCTGAGGGTAGCAGTTGTGTTATACTATACTAAGTGATGGTACAGTGCAGCAAGAAAAGCAGAAAACTTGCTATGACATTCCTATGATTCTCAGTCAGTGTTCAGTGAGATGATGCTCAGGTTTGTAAATAATGTAGCTCAACTACCAAAAGAAAACATTATGTTCCTAACTGTTGCTACTGCATAGTAATAAACAACAACAGTATTTAACCATGAAAGGTATAGGTTGAGATACAGCACAACATCCAGGGATTCTGACATTACCCAATTTAACGATACTCATTGTATCGACCTCAGAAAGATGAAGGGCCCAGTCATACCGGCTACCCACAAGACTGAACCGATTACATATACAGCTGACGTATTGGCCCATTGAGTCATCAAATAGAGTCATCGCACGGGTCCCTGTTCCTTGTTTTATTTTACATTTCACAAATCCTCTGAAGCTCTGGGTCATAAATGAGAACTTTCTGATACTCTTTGAATAATCGACGTAACACATTATTCCCTGAAACCGTATCTTTATTGTTACAATAATGTTATGGGTGGTTTACAAGACAACAGATACTTTGCCTTGTGACATATCACTAATAATGCAGTGATTACACAGAGATAACTAGATTAGCAGTGTTACTTCTTTTACTGCATGTTTTAATTGAAGCTTGAACTGTGAGATGAAGATAAGGTAAGGCACACAGAAAGTACAACTAGTATAAACCACATAAATATTTCTAAGTATATAGGAACAGAATGCGTTGGCAACTTTTGACCAAAAATAAATCTGAATAAAGGGACAGTAAACGGTTTGTTTTTTTCCCCACCTTGAAGGAAGCAAGGGTTAAACATGTTGGAATGTCCCTTTAAACACCTATCTGTAATTTATATATATATATATATATACACACACAAACACATATACATACATACATACACACACACAAATACACACACACACACACACACACCACTGAAAGCACTAAACACAGAAGTAGAACTAAATCTAGATTTATAAATAAAGGCTTATTTTGCTGTGTATGTTAAACATGCCAGGAAGATATATTTTATTAGGCATTTACAAAAGGAGAAAAGAAACAAATCCCTGTCATTTAAAAGATTTGGTTTTCCCCTAACTCGATCAGCTTGAGTCGCACACTAACAGCAGCAGTACATCGCTTTTAATAAGTCGCCCGAAAAAGAAGCCGTCATATATTTAGTCAGATTGTGAAGTAAAATCTACTGCCAGTGACCGGATATAACAACAATTTAAAAGCCAAGTAAACATTGCTAAGTCAAAAACGGTATAGGCCTTGACAACACAACAAGGTATAAACAGTGCTTAATAATACAACCTTTTGGAATTTAATCTACAGGTGTTACAGTGATATCAGTCAACAGGAAGAGAGAAAAAAATCACTTACACTTTATCCACCAATTACATTTCTAGCACAACCCAATGCTGTTTTAAAGCAGCTATATAACCTGAACATTGTTTTTACTGTGCATGTAGAACATAAAAAATGAATGAAATAATCTTTATATTGTATTAGCAAAATTGCAAGCAAATGCGTGTGTAAAATGTGTTTTAAATGTGTCTGTGGAGTGGGGATGGGATGGTTCATCATGGGATCGCACAAGGAGAGTATTATTAGGGGTTAAGTGTTAGTATCAGGGTTCGGGGGTTTAGTATCAGGGTTCGGGGGGGTCAGTATCGGGGTTCAGGGGGTTAGTATCAGGGTTCAGGGGGTTCGTGTATTAGGGGTATTAGTATTTGGGTTCGGGGGTTAGTATTAGGTTTGGGTGGGTTAGTATGGGAGTTCCAGGTAACTTTTGGGGGAGGGTTTTGTTTGTAAGTACTGACAGTCCAGCTTAAACTGCCATGCTGAACGGTTATCGGTGAAACGGCCGCGAAGAACTGTCCTAGATGCTGTGGAGTCTCCTGATTATGACATCACCGGTGTCACGGTATGCAAATGAACTGCTTTTAAATGGGAAATTTGTAATAACCCCACTGGTGATAGATAGATTTTTTTTCCTGTAGATACATTTTATATTTTGAATATTGAATTTCCATTTCGTTTTATGAAGTTCTCTAAATGACAGTTCTCTTTTTTGTAAGTACTCAAATGTGAAGCTTGTGAGGTGCACAGAGGACAGGACCTTAGGATTGCAGTCATGCAACTACCAGTGACGTTTCATGTCTTACAAGACAGAAATGATTCAAAAGTAAATAGGAAAATGTGTGATTAATGGGCCTGCAGCATTTCATTCATTTACTGCTGTGACAATTGTTCTTGTCGTTACCACATGTATTTCAATTTCATGCTACTGTTTTAGCCACAATCTTTCACTATAATCCTGTTTTTACCTCTGTTTTTATAGCACATTTAAACTTCTCTACAACTGCTTGTAAGCACGTGTCCATGTAATAGTAATAAACATTTGGGTAAATCACATGCCAGCTATTAAATCAATGGCACCCTTGCTGGGTGTCAAAAAACAAACAAACCTCCAAATCTTTGTATCATTGATAAATTAAATACTTCAAACAAGACTGCTCTGCTTTAAATAATTTAGTGTATATTACAGCAATAATGGAGTCATAGAGCTTTTCTACTGCACATTACTACCAGTAGGATGTAGAAAGGAAAAAATAAAAACAAAAAATTGTAATGGTGGGAAGGAAAGAGAGAGCAAAAAAACCCCAAGAGGCTTAGCAGTTAAAATTCATTTTGACCTGTGTGCAGTTTAATGTAATACTTGTCAGCTCTCTGGATCATTTAAGTCAAATGATTAGCAGATTTGTTAATAATTATACCCCAAAAATTAATTTCTTAATATTCTCACTATGGAAAACATCTCTTTACCAGATAACTGTGCAAAATGTGTACATCTGAAAAGAAAATTGGCCAATTAAATATTTTAAAAATATATGACCAGTGGTCAGTATGGGTAAAATTGACAAGCTGTGTAAATATGGATTTGAAATTCAAAGTGATCCAGGCTTACATTCATGATTACATGCTCAATGTTGGGTTATTGTGGTGGTAAAAAGCTTAAAACACAAAGTACATTGTTGAGTATTGCTCTTGATTACAAGAGTTGGTAACAGTACTCTCTGTAAACGACACTATCTTGCCAATACCAATAAAAACATTTTTTTTAAAAGTGTCTATTCAAAAGACACTGACTAGAGTTGAGCGGACACCTGGATGTTCGGGTTCGGCCGAACTTCGGAAAAAAGTCCGGGTTCGGGGTCGAACTTGACCCCGAACCCCATTGAAGTCAATGGGGACCCGAACTTTTGGCCACTAAAATGCCTCTAAAAAAGTCCTGGAAAGGGCTAGAGCGCTGCAAAATGAAGTAAAATGTGGGTGAGTGTCCCCATTTATACGAATAGGTCAATTGACCTATTCGTATGAATGGGGACTATTTCGGTTTATAGAATAGCAATAGCATGACATGTATTCCATAAACCGAAAGTCTATAAGCCGAAAGACATTCGGTTTATAGACTTTCGTTTTATAGAATACACGTAATGCTATTGCTATTCTATAAAAAGAAAGTCTATAAACAGAATGTCTTTCGGTTTATAGACTTTCGGCTTATGGAATACATGTAATGCTATTGGCTTTCTATAAACCGAAATAGAGTCCCCATTCATAAGAATTTCTACATAACACATTTTAAAATAAGGGCAGTTATATGAGATCATAAAGAAGTGTTAGTTTCCTTCTAGTATCTGCGTAACAGGTCTAACAATTCTGTGAATTTGCTTTCTGGTAATATCAGTTCAAATTAATGTTAAATGTCAATAACTATACTAAAAACGAAAGGAAGAAAAGTCTAACTAGTGGAATCTGAAAACCCAATCTGTTTTTCGTGGTTCCCCCTGAAATCTACAATCTGAAGAAAACAAGCTAAAAACAGATTATGACATTAAAAGGTGGGTGTCAGTAAAGAAGAAATAAGTTTTTTGTTTTTTTTTTCTCACTGTTTAAGTCATGCACATTCTTTATTCAATAAACATGTCAGAAGTGATTATTTTCAGTAAATTCCCCTTTAAAATATTCCACTGCAATGCAAACAAAGCTTTATTATTCAATGAATGGCCGTAAAACTGCACTACACAAAACACAAAGTTGTAAAGGGACTGCATCACCTAAAAATAGTTTATATAATAAGAAAAAGATCTATACATTGTGTAGAGTAAAATGTATGATTTAAATGTGTATCTGGGGACTCCTGTTCTTGACATCATATTGTGGCATGATATGCAAATTACAATTTGAAACTACATTCAGTGAGAAAACGAAAATTGCATAGGTGACAGATGCAAAAACAAAAAAAAAAAAGAATCGTGCAAAAGAATATTTACTGTACAATCAAATTAACGTCACAACTATTATATTATATTATATGGTTGCAAAACGGCTTCAACGGAAAACTGCAAAGGAACATGACCCTCAGCTCTCTCCCTGCCTCTTAAAGGACAACTATAGGAAAAAATAACTCATATTTAATTGCAAGATTACATAAAGTGTAGATGGTGTGTAAAGAGATGCTTTAATGAAAAAATACAAATAAAGCACCTTATTGAGACATCATTCCTTCATATAGCTCTAACAGGGGGCAGACATGTTGTATAGAATCTTGGGTCAGATCTGCATTAACCTTCATGCAGGCAAATGAAGATCTGCCTCAAGATTCTAAACAATGTCTGCCCCGTGTTAGAGGTATATGACACAAAGAGGGCTCATTAAAGAACATTATTTGTTTACATTAAAACATTTTTATGTAAAATGGCTACACTTGATTCGATCTTTTAACTTAACAAGTTAATTTGTTGGTACAGTTTTTCTTTAATTGTCAAGATGATATTAAAAACGTACTCCTTCAAAGATGTTTACAATTCAAACAAACAGCCCACCATACAGGGCACATTACCACTAATTCCACCTTTCTAGCAGGCACAATCGCCTCATTTTATTCTTGGTTCCGATTTTTGCTCCCGCTTTACTTTCTAGTAACAATTTCCGAGCTTATTCAAGGATGTTTTCAGATAAACTAAAAGGAAAAAAAACCTAAGATGTTCTCCATCAAAAGGGCCCTAACAACAAATGTTTTCCCACTGTTTTGTTACTTGTGCCACGTTAATTGGCACACTGCTAGCAACTGTGTACCGATTGTGGGATAACTCAACTGTCAAATGTAAAAGAAAATCTATAATGCAATGCCGGTCATTTTCTGAAGTTGTTCTCCTATAAATTCATCCCAAATTAATGGAGTATACAGTCTCAGCAATGCAAAAGGTCCACTCAGGTGAGTGAAACTGGTTACTATAAAAGGTTATTATAACCAGTGGATTTTTTTATTTTGCTTCAAAATCCACTGGTTATAATAACCTTTGTTTCATCGTTTATGTTGTCACCCGCTCAGGGTGTTTTCTGATTTTTGCTGCAAGCTGGACCCTGAAGGAAATATGTCCACAGAAGACACACAGTGTCAAAATTGATTGGCGGTCCTGTGCATAAACAGGAGACTCCACAGACACATTTCAAACACATTTTTCTCCTAATTTAGGCATTTGCTTGCAGCTTTGCTAATCCAATGTATAGAAAATTAAAAAAACAGGAAAAACAATGTTCAGGTGATACAGTCCCTTTCATTATTTTCCATAAGTTGTCAGTTCATACATACAGTAGGAATAGAAATATGCAAACATTTTCTGTAAATTTAATTGTGGCTAGTAAAAAAAAAATATGGCAAGCTCATAGGTAATGTTAATTCCAAGGCCACTTCTAACAGTTTTTGAAGAAAGCAGTGGTCCATGAGGCCAGCTCTCCGTTTCATTGGCATGTGAGCCCGTCAATGATGCACACAACCAATAATGAACATCGTCCTCCAATGGGGGACGCACCAATCACTGCATGCCGTGTCACGGAGCTGCAGTAACGTTCAAGGGTTTATGTGTGCCCTCTGTCAGAGGGGAAAGGAATATATGTTCTATTGTAATACCTCATGAAAATACTTTATGTCTGGCACCATAACCATGATATGTAGCTCTCCACATTTAAAAGTATACTTTGGGGTCTTGACACATTTGTTGTTTATGCATGTTGTACTATGCCCAAATGAAAACTGAAATAAAAAGACAGTTTAAAAAAAAAACAAAAAAAACACAAAGTTGGACAACACTTAACTTTACCATGCTTGGAATCTCAATAAAAAGCACAGTCTGCCATCCAGCAAGGAAAAAAAACCACTGTCCACATGTCTGATGTTCTGGAAGTCATTGTCTGTTATAAACATGTTGTGCTTTGTACTTCAAAGTGATCAATACAACAGGAAGTGACATCGCAAGACTGCAACTCCATCTTGTACCTTCCAGTAATTATTTCCCTACAACATCAGACTTTAATGGACGGCGTTTTTTTTCCTGAAGGATAGAAGACTGTGTGTCTTAGGACCACTACACTGTGTGGCTGTGTTCATGATCATTTGTGAGCAATCCCCATTAAAGCTTTGTGCAAGAGTAAATATAACAGCTTTATTTACATCTAATATCCGGTGATCTTTTTGGCTTTATCTACATCTGTGCCTCTATATGCTCTCATTCTGTGTCTGATATCAGAGTATAATAATGCTCCCTGTAATGTAAGTGATGTTGGGGTAATGGTCTAGTACCCCAACATGTGAAAAATGTGTTTTCACATGGCAATGTTGCATTATATGTCATTTTCATCCTATTTTTACATGTACTGAAAACTGCATATATCTAGAAGGCTGTCATTAAAGTATATGTAGCAGTATGAGTAGCAATTTACAGATTGATCAGAACTCACTTTTCTCCTTTGTATTATTCTTCTATAGGAGTATGTTATATTTTTAATGAGTAATTAGAAACACCTCACGTTGATCATGAAGCAGTATGCCATTTTTTGGAATTGGGAACCACTCACATTTAGAACAGAAGGGTATAAAGTGTGTTTGGGTTATATGGGATCTTGAAATCTCTACAGTTAAATCTAAACAATCTTACAGACATATAAATCATGCCAGTATTACTCAGAACAATTTTCACACAATACTACAGTAATCATGCAATGGGAACACTATGTTAAAGGATACAGTTACACAGAGATCTTATAATTACCATCAGAGGCAGATCTTGGCACAAAGAAGTAGGAACCTACAGGTTCAGCTGTTTTTTTAAACTACAAACATGGCAATTGACACGGATGTGTGCCATCTGTCAATCCCCCATTTTTAAGCATTGTAAAATATATACCTAACCATTTGGATTCCACTTTGTTGTCCATGTTTGAAGCAGTGGAAGGAAATATATCTTTTATATACTCATTTGCATGTATGATTATATTTGTATACCTACCTGAATCTCCCCCGATCATGCTTAGCTTTTTTTTAGATGTCAGCGTCACTTTAAAAATGTTTATTATTTAATAACTGTATGAATCAAAGGGATATTAATTCCATTGATGTCACTTAATGGCAGGTTACAGTTTGGTATATCTGGGGGAAATTTTATGTTGTAGCTGGCACCACTGCATTTTTGTAACATTCATAAGCAGCCTAGATATAAGAATATTCACTACTGATCATGCAAATTTGAATGTACAGTCCCCCTGCCCACTTCTCCTTTAAAGTGTTTATACCTTGAGCCCACAAAGGAATAAATGGTAAGCAAGGCGTTTAGTGCTTCTACATGCACAGAACTGATTGCAATGAGACTTAATACAAAAATGACCTCACGGAAGTACCATTCAAAAATGGAATAAAACAGAATAGGGTATTTAAGATTTTTTAAAAATACATGTTGGTGTTTAATCTCAACAACAGAAGGACTGCGAGGTTTAACATAAAGGAAAATATATGGCATAACTGATTTAACCTTTTGTATTTCCATCAGCCCCATAAAATGTGCAGTTTTATTACAATAAAGTTAATTTAAACAGTTTATGTTTGTATTACCACTAATAAACCAAACTACACAAATGCATTTCTGATCATGCGGCCCACTTGAGTAACAATTTGTTCTATCGGTTTTTTTCTGCAGGTCCATAAAGGAAGAAATAGTGTACAATGTAGTCCTATCAAAATATATAAGGCATAATGAATGAAGAGACTTTCATGAATTACTTTATATCCTTGGTTAAGGACAGCTTAAAAGACAGCTGTAGCAAAATCATAAGTAACGTTTAATTGAAAGACTGCATCAAGTGTAGAAATTTTAAATAAAAAGGTTTATATGAAAGAATATAAATAATGTACCTTATTGAGTCCTCTTTGCTCTGTATAGCTATTAGGGAGCGGACATGTTTAGAATCTTAGGACAGTTCTTTATTCACATTGGTTCAGATGATCGATCTCACCAAATATTCTAAACAACATGTCAGCTCCATGCTAGAGCTAAACAGAGCAAAGAGGGCTCAATATGGTACATTATTTATATTCTTTCATTAAAGCATTTATATGCAAACTATCTACTTTTGTAGCAATCTTTATAATAAACAACATTAGTACATTTTTCGCTACAGTTGTCCTACAGTTTTGCTCCATCCTCTGGTACCCTAAATAGTGGTTTTTAACCCACCCTTTATCCAACAATGAAATCAAATTATATTCATTATCCAATGAAAAATATTCAGCTGGTTAAATTGTCACTAATGGATTCGCTTAACTAATAGAAGCAAAAGTTAACAACTCCGTGGCTTGAAATATACGTGTAGATTTACACTCAGCTCAGTATTTTAGTTGTGGCAGAACTGATCTAGATGCTGGCGCATTCTGTGACAGTCAGCGGGTGGTCAGGCAAGTAGACCACCCAACTGCCACCTGTGTCTGTCTTGAGTCTGATGGATTCTATGTTTCCTCTCTTAAGCACAGAAGGATCCGCATTTTTAAAAGGTACTGTCAACCTTCACTTTGTACATACAGTGAATATTAAGAAAAACAAAAAATGAAAATTTATACATAGATTGTATGAGCAGATTTTTTTTTTCTTCTTGCTCACAATTTTGCCATCACATTATATAGACCATTTTTAAATTTTCGTATCCTCTATATTCACAGAATAAGCAATGTTTCGGTTGGCAGAGTCCCCTTAAAGTCCTAACTGTTGATGGCATATAAAAAGTAGGGTCTCTCTGGGAGTGCCAGTCGTCTAAAGTACATGCTAGTTTATCCTCACACAAATCACTGGACGTTTCAATTGTGTTTCTAATACAGAGACAGGAGGAGGGATGGAAATACAATTGAAAGATCCTCCTGTGGGGTGGGGGGGGGGGGGCGTGGGGGATAGACTCTTAGTGACACTTTGATTTGTCATGAAATAAGATAGTCGGTATCTTCTTATGTATATTTTGACTAATACCTCTAGTAACATGTCACCCACAAACATCTCTAGGCCGGACATATACCATAATCTGTTTAACTGTGCATTTCCAGTTTAAAAGGTCCTTGAGTGAACAAGGATTGGTTAGCACAAGAAATCTTTGATATGAACACAGTTGATCAACTAAAATGACAAATATTGACCAATGTACCTTTGTATTATCATAAAACTCTGGCAGGATCCACTTCCCCAAGATGCATTCTACTTTGATGCCTCACACATGCCATTATGATCATTAAATTATAACATATGGGAAAGTGTCTGGTCAAGGACTGTAAAAGGTCCATAAACCGTATCTATATTGTCCATGACATTAACCAGTAGGGACAATGATGGTGTCTACCCCTGATTATAAAGTAAAGTGATAGATTGATCTAGGTGAGACAACATTGCCATGTCTTTATTTGTTATTTTTTTTAAGAAAACCCATAAATCATAAACAGTAAAAGGGATCATTTTAAGCTATTCCTTTACAGTCATACATTAGCCTAATGCAGTCTTCGTTAAAGGCCATCTGTCAGTCAATCTACACATTGATAAAACTGTGAATGTAGCTAATAAAATAATAATGAAAATGTATACATTCTGTTAGCAGAATTGCAGCACAGGCATAAAATAAGAGAAAAACGTGTTTTAAATGTGTCTGATATGCAAATTAACGTAATTTCAATGGGAAACATAATTTGCATATCAAACCACAAGGTGGTATAAGCAGGAGAGACCACAGACACATTTAAAATACATTTTTTTCTCTTATTTAATGCATTTGCTTGCAATTCTGCAAACACAATGTATATATCATTGCTCACCATTTTTATTCTCTACAGTGTAAACAATGCTCAGTAGACAAACTGTGATTCACAATAAACAAACTGAAGATACACATTTATGATTGGGTTTGTATTCAACAATAATTGACACAAATAGTAAAGTAAAAGCATCATCTATGATCTCAACAAACTAAGAGGCTGGCTTCACAGTCTGAGGAACTCCCAGCTGTCCAGTGAAAAACTAAACAATAGCCCCAAGGTATCGGTCATGACCACTACAGAGGCCAATGTAATAAAAACAAAAAGTGCATTGCAGATCATTACTATGGCTCCTGAATATTCACTTTTTTACTGTTACTGTTAAACTGTAAGGGGTAATTAATTCACATCTCAATGAATGTAGAAAAACTGAAGCTTCATAAGTTACAACTGTATAATAAGTAAATAATGAAGTACATTACAAAACCAACAAAAGTTCTCCAGAGAAGTAAAGTAAATAGAAATGTGCTAGCATACTTTTATATAGTAATAATTCCCAGAGTAACATGTTTGGATAACAAGGACCAACCTGTGAAATCTGCGATCATAATATACCTACTGGAGGCACTGCATCATTGGTTGCACTAACTTGTAGTTTAAATCCACGTATTGCACACAGCTGCCTGCTGTAAATAAGATCTTACTCGCAAGGCACCTGACTTGATAAACAGAGCTGTAAACTCTACTTGTAAAGACAAGTAACAATCATGTGTGCAGGTATCATTACGGCAAAAACCTCAATACATAGACGTATGTGGAGATTAAATGATCAGTGTTTTGGTCATCGCTGGTCCCATAATGTGGCATTATTATTATTCCCTTGTATTCTGTACTGTACATGCCACGTATGATTTTGTCTTTACTTGTGAACTGCATATCACTTGTCTTTTTAAAGCTAAAAAAGGCAAAATCATCAGTCAGATGTTTATCTCCTGTCACTCCATAGTGTTGGACTACATATCGTATGATGCGCAGGCAGTAAGGGGACATTTAGTCCACAAGGCTGGAAAACTATAGATTGTCAAATAAAACACAATAAACACTATTAGAAACTCAGTACCTGAATACATAGTCCTCCCGGGGGTCTCTACTTGGGGAGAGTTGCCCACTTCGCTGTTTGAAAAGCTTCTGGAAAAGAGTCGGTGGCATACTGAAGAATAATGCCAGCAGCTGGGTGATATTAACTCCCCGTGCGAGGCATCGAGCCTGGCACTCTGCTCCCACCTTACACCTTAACACTGCCAACCTGACTCCATCAGTGTCATAGTCATATGACTATCTCTCAGAGCTCCCCCGCCTCTGGCAGCTGGGAGGCGCACGCTGGGCGGAGACAGAAGCTACGCCAAGTCTACACCACGCCCATGTTTGCCAGCCACTTCCTGAACGGGGAACTCACACGTTCCAATCGAGTGAACTGCGCATGCGCACAATTACGCCATCAACCAGCTGAGTGTTCGGAGACTGTCTAACTTTTATTCAAGCTCAAAGACATCGGTGTTACAATAAATTGGAACTGGAGGTGCAGACATCCCCCGGCTGCCCCCACTACCCACCAGGGAGGCTACGTTGGAGGGATGGGGGAGACAGACAACATTGGGTGGATGGTGGGGGAGAGAGACAGACAACTTGGGGGAGGGTGGGGGAGAGAGACAGACAACTTGGGGGGAGCATTGGGTAAGTCTGGGGGGTAGCTGCAGCATTGGCACATAAAAGGTAAATAAAAACAAGAAATGCATTTTTTTTATATCATGTTTTTATTAAATATGAAAAAGCAATTTACATCTGAATATAAATACAAGTTAAACTTTTTTCCTATAGGTAGTCTTATATTCAGGCTTTTAGTTTTTTTTCCTAAAGGAATATCCATATTTTGGGGGTCGTCATAATCGGGGTCGACTTATATTCGAGCAAATATGGTACTCATGTAAAGATTGTTTTTGCATGATTGCAAATCAACTATATTTATAAATCAGGCTGCTGAATGCGTGGATTACATGGATTTTGTATATATATTTGGTTTAAATTATTTTATTAAAATAGAGAAATAAAGGTGCGCATACCAGTGAAATAAAATGACACGTAGATTATCTTGCACAGATTTCGTATACATGTGACAAAACCCCAATGAAACCACGTTGTGTAGATAGTCAGGATTGAATTAAGCACTTCTATCCAATCTCTTACATATGGCACTCACGTGGTAGGGAGCCACTCATCCAGGCTCTAGGCATAGGGGCAAGTAGGCAGTGTAAGTGAGGGTGTCACCGATTGATTTAGCAAAATCAGATCGGTAGGGGAAACGAAGAGGAAGGAGGATCCAGATATTAGAAAAATATTACAAAGTTTAATAAAAGAAAACAGTAATGGCTTACATTAAAATCAATACGATGTGCTGTCCATGAAGGATTTTCTCTGTAGCTCAAATGGAGAAACTGCATCTTCCAGATATGTTTTCAGCAAAGGCTCCTCCCACTTTCGATGACAACAAACACTACACGTTTTGCTCTGTGCGTAAGCTTCAACACGTGCCTTTAAGAAGCTCACGCACAGAGCGAAACGCGTAGGTCGATATTATAACATTGGTCTATTAAAATTAAATATATTTGTTGTGTACAAATGGAGGGTATGGTGTGCACTTTTGTGTGTGAATGGAGATATGAAAGGTGTGTATCAGTAGTAAGAGGTGTAAAGAGGGAATTTGTGACAGATATTGAGAAAAGCATTCGGGAGAGTGACACTCAATACTACTCACTCGCACTGTTTGAGAGTGAGACAGATTTGTCTAGTCAGTAAAAGGTGAGAAGAATATTTCATCTCAGCAATTTACATATGCATTGTGCAGGGATAATCCGGGTTAGCTTGTTATGTGGGGGAAACTCACCAAGTTTGTTACTGTACACAATATAGCTAAATTGGTGAGATGAAATATTCTTCTCACCTCAACTCCCCTTTTAGTGAATAGCCCTCAGAGTGTGAGACAATGGGGAGCTGAATGGAGAAAGGGGTGACATAGAGGAGCCCCCCTCTTTCCCCCCATTATATGATGCACCCCCATTAAAATAAATGTATTGTGCATATCATTTATTGTAACATACCTGGGAGCTGGGGCAGAGGTAACACTGGGGAGCCCCCCGCTCAATCCCCATTATATGATGCACTCCCATTAAAATAAATGTATTGTGTATATAATTTATTATAAAATATCTGGGAACTGTGTCAGGGGTAACACTGAGGAGCAGTGCGGGAGCAGTGGTGACAGTGGGGATTGTGTAAGTATGGTAAATATTGTAAAATAAGTAGATTGTGTAAGTTATTTATTGTTACATTATCATAAATACCTTAATACATAATAATATCTTAAATAACTTATTTATTTACCTTTATTTATTATGTAATACATTTATCAAGTGATTATTTATTAAGGAGAAGAACTGTTACTGGGCCCTCTGGAGCGGACAGGGTTAAAAAGTAATTGTTAGCCCTGGTTTCTGTTGTGTTGTATGTGAGCTAGTGCACGATCGTGAATCATGTGGATAGGGAGGGAGGATTGGGGCCTCTCAAGGAGATCACATGATGCTAGGTCAGTGTGTAGGCAGTGAGTAAGCTGTTGTGTCTTTGTTTAGGTGTTTCCTTGTGTGTGGGTGTTGAGACTGGAGATACCCTGTCACGTAATACAGTCTCGATGCCTTTAGAAGCAGTTGGTTTTCACAGACGACTATAAAAGGAAACAACAGGAAGACTTAAGACCAGCACAGTATCACGTTGTATACGTTCGTATTTTAACTGAAAAATAGTATTTGGTAAGACTAAGCACCGCCATGCATACCAAGGAAGAAACATTCAAATATAAACCATATTAACAAAAGGTTATTTATACATTTAATTCCGTGTTTTTTTCTGTTCTCATCAATACACAAGCTATGAAAATAATGTGTATAATTCTAATGTCACAGATATATCTCCTAGGCCATATTTACATTATATGTCCCAACACTGCATTTCTTGCCATAACTCAAGGAGTTGGGTGGGGTTATATTTAGGCCATTGTCATGTAGTTGGTTGTGTGTAAATGCCATCAATTTCAGTCCCTTGTCATGTATGGTGTCAGTAAAACAGCAAAAATATTCACTGAGCTATGATATATCTGAAGAATAAAGTTACACCTAACAAGGGCCCACACACTTTGGTATAACTCAAGAACCACTAGGTTCACTAATTTTCCATTTTGAATATGAATCACAGTAATAGAAGGCGGGGCAACCAAATAAAAACCCATCTAACACAAAATGTCAGAACAAATCTATCCCTTTCTCAAAAAGGGTCTCAGTCACCTAAACTCTCTTTATATAGTGTATGTAGGAACAAACATATGAAAATTGATGCACATTATGTTAACAGAATTGCAAGCAAATGCATGAACTAAGACAATGTGTCCCCCCCTTAAAGGGAATGTATCACTTAAACATTAACTGTGAATGTAGAACAGGGGTGGGCAATTAATTTTTACCAGGGGCCGCATGAGCAACCCGAGCACTGCTGGAGGGCCACATCGACAATATTTCAATTAAATTTTGCTCAATATCTGTCTCTCCCCGTACCCTCATGTCTGTCTCTCTCTCTCCCCATTCCCTCATGTCTGTCTCTCTCTCCACTCATGCTCCATATCTCTCTCCACTCATGCTCCATGTCTGTCTCTCTCTCGCCACTCATACCCCATGTCTGTCTCTCTCTCGCCACTCATACCCCATGTCTGTCTCTCTCTCGCCACTCATACCCCATGTCTGTCTCTCTCTCGCCACTCATACCCCATGTCTGTCTCTCTCTCGCCACTCATACCCCATGTCTGTCTCTCTCTCGCCACTCATACCCCATGTCTGTCTCTCTCTTGCCACTCATACACCATGTCTGTCTCTCTCGCCACTCATACCCCATGTCTGTCTCTCTCTCGCCACTCATACACCATGTCTGTCTCTCTCGCCACTCATACCCCATGTCTGTCTCTCTCTCGCCACTCATACCCCATGTCTGTCTCTCCTCTCATCCCTTATATCTTTTTCCATCTCTATATTTCTGTTCCCCATGCTGGTCTCTAGTACACACAGTCATACATAAACACACACAGTCACACAAACACAGTTACACACTTAATCACCCTCACAGACATACATTTACACAAACACCCTTATACAAACTGTCACACATACATAAATACACACACAGCCACCTTTACACACAGGATACACTTGCACAGACATTCATGTACATACACAGACAATAACACACACATAGTTATACACATTGACACACACATACACACTTATACACATTGACACACACTTCCACAGACACTTCCTTTCTTTTTTTATTTTAACCCCCCCCCCCCCCCCCCCCAAACTGTTATTACCTAATCCTCCTTGTTAATCCAAGCACAGCACAATGGGGGAAAGCTCCGCCCCGTCACGTTCTGTGATTGGCTGCAGGGAGGAGGACGTTCTCTATGGTGTCTTGGCAGATACCCTAGAGAACGTCCTCCTCCCTGAAGAAGCCAATCACAGAACGCGACGGGGGCGGAGCTTACACCCGTCGCGCTGTGCTTGGATTAACAAGGAGGAGGATGGCAGGGAGAGAGCTCCTTGCTACAGCGCCTCTCCTCCCTTGCGCCTGGGCGCGGTGCACCCTGTGCACCCGCCCAGGATCGGCCCTGCCTCACGCTGGCCGGGGCCGGACAGGGATGCACAAAGGGCCGGATGTGGCACAAAGGGCCGGATGTGGCCCGCGGGCCGTAAGATGCCCAGGTACATTGTATTAGCAAATTTGCAAGCAAATGCTTATGAAATCACCTGTGGCACGGTATGCAAATTATACATTTTCTATTGAAAAGCCTACCGTGCCACAGGTGATGTCATAAGCAGGAGACTCCATAGATACATTTTTTTTTTTTAATTCTCCTATTTTAGGCATTTGCTAACAGTTTTGCTACTTCAATGCACAGATCATTTTCAATCATTTTTTAAGCTCTGTATGCACTGTAAAAACAATGTTCAGGTGATACTGTCCCTTGAAGTACAAGAGTTTGTTTTTCCATGTTATACCATTCAAGACAAAGGCTGGAATTCAGGCTGAAGTGTTTTTACACTTGGGTACAGTAATTACATAATTTTCAGAGATAATGGTATTTGGCTGTTTTTTTAGGAGTTAAGCTAGGCCACTTACTTCCAGTGAAGGTAAATCTTAAGGCTTCATGTTTCCGAGCCAGTAATGAGTGCGGTAAAATTATTAAAAATTGCCAGACATGCTGCATACCTTCTGGAATAGCGTGCGGTAGAGTAAATGTCCCAGGTCCGCAAGTTAGTGGGGAACATAGACTCTATCCCAGGGTCTTGATAAAAGTCCCATGTGATGGACTGAAATGTCTATCTAGCTAATAAACTGCTGATCTTGTGTGATTTTTCAAGTTCTCTGAGTTACTAAACAACTTAGATCAGCACCGGGGCATTTAACCCCTCAACCCCTGGAGTGCATGGATACATATATATATATTACACACACAGAGCTGCAAAACCAAGAAACAAATCAGGTAAGTGCCCTCAACCCAAAATGACCTGCATGCATGTGTAAACTATACCACATTGTGGTTTTATTCCTGGAATGTTTCAGTGTGTTACAATTTATTTACATTATTTCCTTATATGCACAATTCTATTGTACACTTTTTTTGATTAGTAAGTTTATTTTTAGACAGATTCTATTTTTGAAAAAACAAAAGTAGATTTACATGGGTCTAAAAGTTCCATACCTACCTTCCAAACCTTTTATCAGGAAGAATACATTGAGATTTCTCTCATTTTAAAGTAAGTCATTATATATCCTATATTGTTTGAAGCTGTTATGGACACTGTGCAATGTTTTTAGTTTTTATTTTGTCCAGGTCTGCTTTTTTACATTTATCTATTCACAGAAATGTACTTAGTGCTTTTTACAGAAAACCTACTTAAGGTCTCCCATGCTGATCCCATGCACAAACGAGGGTCTCTCCCTGCCCTAGCAGAGAGATCCAGTTGCCGACAAGATGGCTGCCTGCTTCCTAATGGAAGCATGGCAGCTGTCGGTCAGAGGATAAACTGGCGTGTACTATCAAAAGTACACGCCAGTTTATCCTCACACTAGGAACAACTAACATTTCACTTGTGCTTCTATATTTAAAGCAAAAGTGAAGTATACAGTTTAGTGTTCCTTTAACTTATTGTGCACCAATTTGTAGGATGTCCAGACCCTGGTGTGGAGTTAGAGTGAGATCTGAGCTCTGGTAGTTCAGTACCACAGATCACCTTTATATTGCTCCTTTGCACTCTGGACCTCCCCATAATGCAGTGTACTGTTACATGTTTTATGGGGGGCTTATCATAAAGTAGCAGTGTAAAAGCAATCTGTGCTACACATGTTGTGTATCCCATTCACCTAGCCCTAGTTACTTTTATGAGACTTTAGGAGCCAAGCAGATAAATTCAGGAGCCAGCCAAATTATTTCTAGGAGCCATGGAAATGGTAATTAGATTTATATCTAAAACTAAATTTATATCTAAAACTAAACATTTATATGTAAAACAATAAAGTTAGCGGCCAGCAGTAGCAGTCTTCTAAAATGTGGCAAACCCGGAAATAAACGTGTAAACACATTCTTTAAATAGAAATACAGAATGGTGATCACTTACCCATAACCCACACACAGCCCGTTGCATCCTCTTCGTGACGGTGTAGCTAAAAAAGGCAACCGTATCTGCAGCATATTCAAACTCCAAAAATAAAGCTTCAGATCGATTACCACCAAAGAACTTGAAATAATCACTAGTAAAGAGCTGTAAAAGAGCTCATGTGCACTGTTACACAGTGGAGTAAGATTAAGAATGTCTTCAATGGTATTACTAGCAGGCACATGACACAGTCATGATCCCTTAGTCATTCTAGCAATTGTAAGAGTTAGGAAATTTAGCATCAGGTTTCTTAAAAGACTGATGCATGGAAGAGTACCAGTGTCTGGGACCTACACAAGACTTGGGCGCCACTGGTCTTTTCATCCGAACCGAATGTCGTCCACTGATGCATTTATTTTGGATGAAATTTGGCCATTATTTTTGTTTCAGGAATTCCATTTAGACAAGTTAATTTCAGAATAAGCCAAACAAGGTTAGGCCTTCGGAATTCTAATGAAAGAGACAAATGTTGTCCTAAAAGCAATTCCCAGTCTAGTTAGGAAGGTTAGGGGTCAGTGTGTATGTATTTGTGTGTATTAGTGAGTGTTGTGTTTGTGTGTATTAGTTAGTGTTATGTGTGAGTAAGCATGTGTGTTGTGTGTATTAGTGTAAGAGTGTTATGTGTTAGGTTAAGTTGAAAATACCAAAATAGTGACAGGCAGATAACAGAAAAGATCCTTGTGTATTGTGTGTGTGTGTGTGTGTTGTTTGGTTGATTTGAATCATAAGAAAGGCGGAGTGGATAGCATTATAGGCCAGCTATCCCTCCTTTTTTAACAATTTGGCAAAGGTTGGTGGTAGAATGACTGCATGTATAGTCTTAAAAATACCATCATTTGAAATACACTGGGGTGTCTACTTTTCAAAAAAGATATGGTTTGAGGGGGGGTAAATTAAATTGGCCAGCTCCAAAAATGTCTCAATTGGAAAACTGAAATGCGCAGTAAACCGTTAAATTATTAGTAAAGTTCTACCTGAATTGCAATGTGTAAAAAAATATGTTACCTCTGCAAAATGTGATTGATGGTAAAATTGCTGCATGACAAGTGTCAAAATACCCCAAGTTGAGTACCCTGGGTTTCCTACTTTTGACAAACATGTATATATGCGTTTCTTGCACTTATGGTATTATACGTACCAAAAGAAAGCAAAAAAAAAAAACAACAACTTTAAAACATGGGCTACTCGCAAACTCAGAACAAATGTTTAAACCTATTTAGCAGATAGATGTAACAGATGGGAAAAGTTTTGTTTTTCAATTTTCCACCATATAATTTTTTTTATAGTAAATTATATGACTATCACAATAATGGTATCTAAATAAAGCTCTTATTATCCTGAAAAACACAATACATTTTTTATGTGTGTTCAGTAAATGAGAGAAGAAAATTACAGCTAAACACAAATATTGCAGAAATGTTACAGCCATTGTCCTGAACAATGATTCAATCCCCCCCCCCCCCCCCCCCCCTCCCCTCCAAGTCCGGTCATGAAGGGATTGATCAGCTCAACTTAAGAAATCCACATATGTATGTGTATTTCTAGCACATTAAGAGAGTGTACAATACAGGTAATACAAATATATCAGGAGAAAAATACTACAAACTACACAGACATTGTATAATCCAATAGAAGAAAATCTTAGAGTAATACTGGTTTACAGGATGTAAACATCCCTCCAGTGCTTCTTGGTGACATTCTTAATTCCACCTTCTGTAAACATTATGCTCTCTGGTACAAAGCGGTTAGATTCAAAATGCATTGTGACCATTAATTTATTGAACACTACTCCCTCTGGTGGCTAGATTTAATGTGTGACTGTTAAAACCCATACACTTGGTTATGAAGTATGAAATGTTCAATGAAGCCTTAGGAAAGGTGAATAATTTGTCCAAATTCGTCTTCAATCTTTTGAAGAATGGGGAATGGACCAATTTAATGAAGCCCCAATTTCTTGGATGGGCAGGTAAATCGTATATGAGACGTGGACAACCAAACCTTGTCCCCGGGTTAATAGGAAGGTGCTGGAATACAGTTGTGGTCAACATATTGCTTGTATCTCTCTTTTTTGCAGGCACGTAACTTCCCACATTAGTTTATTTGTGACCATGAAGTGTCCATTCAGTAGAATTCAGTAGGTCTCTGATGCTTTTTGGGTCTCCTCCATACCCTCGTAGAAGGGAAATAAGGCAACGGCCTTACCGTTTTCAGAACCGGGACTGTATGTGATGTGCAGGTCGAAATGGCTAAAGAACAAGTCCCAGTGGGCGTGACTTATTGGTGTATACTAAAATGGGGTGAAGTGCTCCCTCCAGGAGGCTCCAATTCTCCACCGGTCTTCTATCTTGCCAAAGATTACGAAGAGCTGCTTGGGCAGTAGTAGCCTTATGAGCATCATCATATAAGGCATTCATAGCTAACTTAAAAATCCTCCCATGTATTTAATAGAGAACTGTTAATCCTTAGTAGATGGTGAGGCCATTGTTGTGGTTCACCGTCCAATAGGGCCATGACAATGTGGACAGGTATATAGTCAGAGGAGTATGTACGTGGCTTCAAGGAAAATAACCAACAAGATGTTAAGTTAAAGGTTTGATAGCATGACTGGTCTCCTGTGAACTTCTCTGGTAGGGGTATAAGAGGTTCTGGAGCCATGGCTCCCTCAGTAGCTATGAGATGAAGACGTGGTGCAGGTTTGGGAACAAGTTTACTGGGATGGAGTTCCTGAAGACTTTGTTGTAACGGAGCTTGTATAGCTTGTAGGTCCTGGACAGTTTGTGTTAGTGCGGTCATTTGCAGGGTTAAAGTGGTAATAACCTCTGTTATGCTTTCTGGTTCCATGCAGATGCGCAGTTTTTAAGTACAGGGAAGCAACCTAGGATTCAGGCGTGAGAAAAAAGGTGGACAGTTCAAGGTCAAAGGGCAGGCAAAGGGTAAATTCAGTAAACAATCCGGGGTCAAAGAGCAGGTGGCAGACGAAAAGTAAATACAATAAACAGGCAGGAACAATAGGCAATAGCAAAACTGGCAAATAGAGTGCAGGGACTCACTGCGCATAACTGAGCACCATATTGAGGGAGTCTGGAGTGTTTATAGTACTGCTGCGTGGGGCTCGCTCACTAGATCAAACCCCGCCCATCCATGTCCTCCATTGGTTGAAGGTGTCAGAGGGTGGTCCACAAGACCCACTGCTCTGCCCCCACGAGAGAGCTTGGAGAACGGAGCAGGTTGTTTTATTTCAGGGTGGGTGTGGCATCTTTTTTGGATCTAGACAACCCCCTAAATACCATTGCTGGCCTGAAAGACTGATTCAGTCATATAACATACATTAGGCTATGGCTCAACAGAATATGAAGGATTACCAGCTATGGCTCTTCCCACCCAGTTGTTTTTCTCTTAACCCCTTTGTGAAGCATGGTGCTTGCATCCCATAAGACGCAAGCACAAAACGCCGCTTTTTGTCCCTTGCCACCGATCACAAGGTGACAATGACAGGGACCCAATCAGGCTCTTCACAGACCATGTGGGTCCCTGTCGGGACCACTCAATGTCACGTGTGACAACACGGCAGCGTGCCCGAACCTGGAAGTTTGGGCATGGCATGTGTGCTTGCCAGCCTCCTCCCCTGTGACTATGGCCCTGGGGTGTATGGCTCTTTAAGAATTCTATTTGGGCCTATGGACTTGTATTGGACTGTGTATGGCCCTTTAAGAACATGGTGAAAATGACCCAAAAAGCTAACTTTTGAACTACTGGGTGGAATTGTCTGATTTTTAGTTATGTTCATATTTAAAGTATGCTGATTCTGAAAATGTATGTTTTATGTGGATGTGATGCATATTTTAGCTTGGAGATAATTGAGCTGATACAAAGGTTAACTCAATTATCTCCCAAGCAGAGGGGAGGAATGTATTGTAATTACTAGGATCCAAGTCTTTGTCCTATTCACTGTACTTTCCCCAAGTTAAGATTGGATCCTATCCTTTAATCCCTGTCATTATGTCACCTTTCCCATTGTCTTTATGTAAGTCATTTAGTTTCCTGTATGTATCTGAACTGGGCACCTTTGTATCCTGAAAGGTGTGAGGCAGGATTTCCCTTTGTATGTCCTTAGGTTAAACTGTAATCCTGTTATAGTTCCTTTGTCTAATCTGGTTTGTCAAGATGTTCAACTGTATATATTCTCTGTTTCTGAATCAATAAACAGTTCTGGTCAGTTCTATTTCACCCTTCAAACGTAGCCTTGTCTCGTTTTTGAAAGGGAACCTGCCCAGCATAATCACTAGCTCTTTCAAGACCTTGTTCTTCCCAACACGGTCCTGGAGGACAGAAGCTGATCCAGGGTGGACAGAAGACGGCGAGACTCCAGTAAAGCTACGGCGATTGTGGAGTCTGCGGTGGTTGTGGTGTCCGGTGCGGTGCTCCTCGGCGCAAGCTAGGAAGCGTCCATCAACGCAAGGTACTCGGTTGGAGTACGGGGAGTTCCGTTACAGCATGATAAGGTCAAATGTAGCCGGTAATCACTTTTTGGACCATAAAAATAGGATGGCATAGAACGTACTAGCGTCGGGAAGGGGTTAAATCTATAAACCAGAAAAGAGCAAACAGTTATAGCAATTAGACATGTGCATTCGTTTTCGGACTAATGCATTTTCCGCCAAAAAATTTCGTCCATTTGTAAACCGACATAAACCGACATAATGAACAACTTTCGGTTTATGGAATGTACGTAATGCTATTGGTATTCTATAAACCGACTCTATATCGGTTTATAGAAAGCCAATAGCATTACATGCATTCCATAAACCGAAAGTTTATAAACCGACTCTGCTTCGGTTTGGAGTTGAAATTGGTCAATTTTGTATGAATGGGGACTCTATTTCGGTTTATAGAATACCAATAGCATTACATGCATTCCATAAACCGAAAGTCTATAAACCGAGAGAGAGGTTAAAATAGGTAAATTTGTACGAATGAATAAAATGAAACGAAAATAATGAACGAATTTCGTCTGAAACGAATGCAGTAATGAACGAAATTCGTTTTGGACGAAATAAATAACATTTTCGTCCGAATGGACGAAAACGAAACGAAAATTTGAGTTTTGCACATGTCTAATAGCAATGTTAATAAAACATATGTGATTCAACTGTATTATAAGGATTTTTGTTTTATATTGCTTATTGCTTATGGAGCTGGAAAAGGTGTCTCTGTTTTCAACTTAAACAAAATACTGATTCTAGATTGAGCCAACTGATTAACCAATCGGACTGCGAATGTGCAGTTTGCTAATGAAATTAAGCCTGGCTGACACACCCCTTCTGGAGGCCACACACCCCAGAATTGAAGACTGAAAAAAATGTTAAATTGGGAGCCATGTAAACATGTGGTATTTCTTGGATTAGCGAAAGGTCACTACTATGTTACCTATTATCAGCATTTTAAAGGTTTATATTAAGTTTATATACTAAGAAGGTCCATATTGACAAAATGCGTTATTAAGTGTTCTTGCATAGCAAGTGAGAACGAATGTGAGAACAGATGCACAAATCAAAATGTATTCGTGGGATCCGATAAACAATGTAATGCAGCAACACAGGATTAGAGATATAATTAAACAGGTAGGGGAAAGGGACTCGCCTTACGCGTTTCGCATGAACACACGCCTAATCATGAGCCTATGATTAAGCTGCAGCTGATACATAGTTGATACATAGCACTCATTATCCGGAGTATGGTAGGAGAGATTTGTTTCCTTATTCTAGTGGAGCCGGATTGTCTTTCTTTTTCTTTGATTTCTTGCATAGCAAGACCACTTAATATTATCTCACATTTATGTTCTTATTGTTATTATTATAGCCAAATTTACCATCCTAACTCCTCCCACAGTTTTTACACTACATAGACAGTAATATACCGAAACGTGGAGATTGTTCACTATTGGTGTGCTATTACTTTGTGGAACGTTTCGCCGAACGGTTCACGAAATATCGTCGTTTTTGTGGCGAAATTGGTCCCATAGGAATGAATGGCGAAATGTTCAAAACTAGAGTGGGAGCTGACAAAAGCTAGAGTTAGAGCTGAAAAATCAGGACATGATTTCTAAACTGCCACCACTCCCTCATTTGCAAGCCCACCTACACAAATCTTATATCAAACCGTTCAGCTATCCCTGCTGCCACTAAACATGTCCACAGCTAAGCCATAGTCCTGATAGTTTTCACAATATGACCATTTGTTTGCAACTCACGCCGTCCATTGACATTCATTGAAACTCCACTCTAGCCAACTCAAACTGCGACTGTGCCTTCATTTTTAATATTTCAGAGACATACTATGCATCAAAATGTAGGTCTGGGTCTTGTGATTCTCACAATACAACGTTCTTCGCTGTAGGATTTATAGTTTTTAAAATATGACCGTTTGAAAATGGCATCCGCACTCCAACCTTTCCACAGTTACTCCAGCCACTCCAACCACACAACAGTTACTCAAGCCACTCCACCCAGTTACTCCGCCCACTCCAGTTGTAGACTACTGGTGGAGTCAAGATCACTTCACACAATTTCCCCAGAAATTGTAGCTTTTCTAGTTTGATATTTAAATATTTATTATCAATAAATTATATTGTAACAATCAAAACAGAAAATTACCAATTTTCCTTAGTTCACTATTATATTTAATTTCCAGAGGACAAAATAGTTGTCATTTCTTTTTTCACACATTCTTGTTTCAGCACTTCAGCGATTTGAACGACTGACAACTCATGTGGATAAATGAGGGACTGCAGAAATGGCGCTCAAAGGTTCAAAAGGAAATCTACAAAAAAAATAAGTAACATTTTTTTTATGCACATGAATAACAGTTTTTTACACTAGCACAGTCTCTAATACATAACTATTGTCTGCAGTCTGTCACCTGTTTAATTTGCTTTAATATATTGTTCAGGGCATTACTCCTGTATTTTTACAAAGTGCATAATGGCAGACTCCACACAAGACTAGTAATGTTTATGCTAAAGAAAGGACACTACACAACCAAGGTTTCTTTGCTCAAAACAGGATAAGGCCTAGAACAGTTTGACTGAAAAAAACTTTAATCACTGAAGAAATTTCACCACTATATTTAACTGGGGCCTACTTTGTTCATCCCTGCCCACGCATTGTAGAAGGCAGGATGAAGAAAACAACTGCTTATGGTTCTATTAAGAAGAAATTGGGAGGAGAAAGGTATATGTAGAGTAGGAATAGTTTGTTTGTTCTATCAGTAATTACCAGGGATAGGGACAGACAAAAGTTGTAGTGGACATTTTCAAACTTACTCAACTTAATGAATTAAACTTTTTTATTTTTTTATTTAAAGCACCATATAACCACACCCAACTAAAAACAAACAAACAAAAAAAAAACACGCACACATTAACCAGTTATTTATTCTCCTGCTTTTGAAATGTTACCTCACAGAAACCTGATACATTTAAAAAAAGTTTTAGAATTTACCAAACAGAAGCACAAATATGTACAGATGAAAATGCATAAAACAAACAAATGAGTGAAGTATGCTTGAAGATATTTAATTTATTGCTTTAAACAGAAGCCAGAAGTGATTTGTTGTTTTATAGACTAATTTAGTAAAATGTAACAGCACTCTGTAATAAATATACAAACATGAATTGAGTAAATATAAAAGCTTTTGTACAGTTTAATACATAATAAGCCAGACACGGATTGTGGTACACTATAGATCCCATCATTATATACCGTATTTGCTCGATTATAAGACGACCCTGATTATAAGACTACCCCCCCAAATTTGTACATTCCTTTAGGAAAAAAACTAAAAGCCTGATTATAAGACTACCCTATAGGGAAAAAGTTTAACTTGTATATATGTAAATTGCTTTTTAATATTTAATAAAAAATTTATATTATACAAATGCATTTCTTGTTTTTATTTGCTTTTATGTGCCTATGCCACCTCTCTCCCGCTCCCCCAGCTGTCTCTTTCCCCCCCAGCGTTGTCTCTCTCTCCCCCCAAAACTTCTCTCTTGTCTCTATCTATCCCCCCTCCCCTTTTCTCTCTGTCCCCCTCCCTCCCCTTGTCTGTGTCTCCCCCCTCCCCCCCCTTGTCTGTCTGTGTCCTCCCCCTCCCTTTGTCTCTCTCTGTCCCCCTCCCTCCCCTTGTCTGTGTCTCCCCCCCCATGTCTGTCTGTGTCCTCCCCCCATCCCCCTCCCTTTGTCTCTCTCTATCCCCCCCCCTCCCCTTGTCTGTCTGTGTCCTCCGTCCGTCCCCCTCCCCCTCCCCCTTACCTCGATCCCTGGTGGCTAGTGGGGGCAGCCGGGGGACATCCTCCATGCTGCCCGACACGGCAGTCTATTATGACGGACAGCTGGTCATCCCCCAGCTGCCCGATTCTCCCTGGTGGCTAGTGGGGCAGCAGAGGATGTCTGCGCGACAAGCGCAGACTCCCCTGCGGCCGCCCGACACCCTCGCCGGGACTTCTGTGACGAAAGCGGAAGTACCCAGCTTCTTCATAGAAGCCCCGGCGGTCGTGCCGCGCAGACATCCCCTGCTGTTAGAGAGGGGGATCCAGGTCCCCTGCAGCTCTGCTGGGGACCTGGATCCATGTCTTATAATCTTACCTCAATTTGAGGTCAGGTTATAAGAAGACCTCGAATGTAAGACGAGGAGGATTTTTCAGAGCATTTGCTCTGAAAAAAACCTCGTCTTATATTCGAGCAAATACGGTAGTTAGCCAGACATAGTGCATTATATTTCTGATAATCACAGTTAGCCTGGCCAAATACCTAGTAAGTGATAACCTCCCAATAGTCCTGCTTTCCTACACCTTAATCCCAAGATAAGCCATGTTCCCATGTAATGTAATATTTGTTAAAAATAAAAAAAAATGGGTAAATTCCAATAAACAAATGCATAATCCTCTTTTCTTGATTAGACACATCGCAACTGAATCAGATATAAAAATTGATGTTTGCAAGGGAGCACACACACATACAACAGAATACTTTTTTGAATAAAGATAGGGACGAAAAACCACAGGACTTAAAAAAAAATTAAAAAAAAAAAAGGATTGCACCATGCTACTCCTGCATAGCATGAAGCAACAAAATAATAATAAATAAACAAAAAAACACAAGCCAGTTTCTACACCACCCTACAGATGGATGCACAAATCACACAGGATTTTTTGTATCCCCCTGATGAAGTGAATGATTTCATTTTTTCCATAAAATGTGCATCAGGGTGCGTGTGTCTTGTCAGTCCTGTGCATTTAGCTTTTAGGATGGTGTAGAAAATGGTGGTTTTGTTCCCACACAATAGGCAAGAATATTAGGGTGTAATCCTGTGCCTCTCTTTTTGTTTAAGGTTGCACATCAAGGTGTGCTCTGATGGCACACCAGGTCTTTAGGCCTCTTCAAAATAATTTTTTATAGGAGCTATACTATTCCCCATCGGAGGTTAGACAATTGTATTCCTACAGGAATTTAACCTGTGTCTGGCTCAGTACATATTGATGGGTTTCTGCACTTGATTGTGATTACCGTATTTATCGGCGTATAACACGCACTTTTTCTCCCTGAAAATAGGGGGGAAATGATGTGTGCGTGTTATACGCAGATCGGTGGCCAAAAAAAAAAAAATCTAAAACTTACCTCGTTCCTGCTCTGTCCCCCGGTGCTCTGAAGGTGCGTGGCTGTGAGGGAAGCGTTGTGAGCTTCCCTCCAGCCGCACGGTCAACAAAGTGTGTTTTTTTTAAAACAAACTTTATTGTTCCGCGCGGCTGGAGGGGAGATCACAACGCTTCCCTCACAGCCACGCACCTTCAGAGCATCGGGGGACAGAGCAGGAACGAGGTAAGTACTGGGGAAGGGGGGGAGGAGCATAGGCGTGCGCACGGGGTGTGCCGGGTGTGCCTGGGCACAACCTAATCCAGGGCCGGCGCCACCAGTAAGGCGACCTAGGCAGCTGCCTAGGGCGCATCTTGGCTGGGGGCGCCGGAACCCTGCTTCCAAAAAAAAAAAAAAAATCCTCCTCCTTACTTACCTCGTCGGCGTCGCTGCGTCTCCGGTGCTGGGGCGCCTGTGGCTGAGAGGGAAGCGTTGTGCGCTCCCCTCCAGCCAATGCGCATTCAGTAAAGTTTTTTTTTTTTTAAACTTTATTGAAAGCGCATTGGCTGGAGGGGAGCGCACAACGCTTCCCTCTCAGCCACAGGCGGCCCAGCACCGGAGACAGAGCAGCCGCAGCAGCAGCGACGAGGTAAGTAAAGGAAGGAAGTCCTGGCTGGCATATTGCGGGGGAAAGTCCAGGCATATTGCGGGGGAAAGTCCTGGCATATTGCGGGGGAAAGTCCTGGCATATTGCGGGGGAAAGTCCTGGCATATTGCTGGGGAAAGTCCTGGCATATTGCTGGGGAAAGTCCTGGCATATTGCTGGGGAAAGTCCTGGCATATTGCTGGGGAAAGTCCTGGCATATTTTGGGGGAAAGTCCTGGCATATTGCTGGGGACAGTCCTGGCATATTGGGTGTTTAAGTCCTGGCATATTGAGGGGCATAATCCTGGCATATTGGGTGGCATAATCCTGGGACATTGAGGGGCATAATCCTGGGATATTGGGTGGCATAATCCTGGCATATTGAGGGGCATAATCCTGGCGTATTGAGGGGCATAATCCTGGCATATTGAGGGGCATAATCCTGGGATAATGAGGGGCATAATAATGGGACATTGAGGGGCATAATCCTGGGATATTGAAGGGAATAATCCTGGCATATTGAGGGGCATAATCCTGGCGTATTGAGGGGCATAATCCTGGGGTATTGAGGGGCATAATCCTGGCATATTGAGCGGCATAATCCTGGGATATTGAGGGGAATAATCCTGGCATATTGTGGGGCATAATCCTGGGATATTGAGGGGAATAATCCTGGTATATTGTGGGCATAATCCTGGGATATTGAGGGGAATAATCCTGGCATATTGGGTGGCTAAATCCTGGCATATTGCGGAGCATAATCCTGGGGTATTGAGGGCAATAATCCTGGCATATTGGGTGGCTAAATCCTGGCATATTGCGGAGCATAATCCTGGGGTATTGAGGGGAATAATCCTGGCATATTGAGGCTTAAGTTATGTTACTTATTCTCCACCATTCTTAATAGGGGGCTTTATTGCAACATGTAACTCTGTTAACTCTCTTTTAATTTAAATGCTGAGAAAGGGGTGGAACATGTGATGTCATGATATGGGAAAATAATATGATAATGGGGGGGGGGGGGCGGCAAATTTTATTTTGCCTAGGGCGGCAAAAATCCTTGCACCGGCCCTGCCCTAATCAAGCCTCAAAATTGAGGCTCTCTCACCTCCGTGCTGCACTGCCGTCTGCCGCCCGAGTTTGTCTCCTAATCCGATCCTTCACTATGCGAGCGGAAGCGCCGCATAGTGAAGGACGGACTTTCTCCTCCCTCAGACCTCCCCTGTAATGTACGTGTTCGCGTACACGCGTTCCGTGACGTCACGCAGAGGCGGAGTCACGGCAACGCAAGGGTGAGGCCCAGCCGCAGTGCCAGAGGAGAGGGTGCAGAGCGGAGCACAGGGTCTGTGCGGGTCTGTATGTAAGTATGCAGAGTGCATTTGTGTATGTGTGTGTGTGTGTATAGATATATAGATAGATATATATCTATCTATATATCTATACACACACACGTGTGCGGCGTGTGTGTTTGTGCTTTAGGGTGCACACCCTAATGCAATAGGCTACGCACGACTATGGGGAGGAGGGTGGCATAACGAGCATACTAAGGGGCAATATCCTGGCATATGAAATGGCATATTGGGGGCAATATCCTGGCATATTAAAATTGAATATTGGGGGCAAAATCCTGGCATATTAAAATGGCATATTGGGGGAAATATCCTGGCATATTGGGGGCAAAATCCTGGCATATTAAATGGCATATTGGGGGCAAAATCCTGGCATATTAAATGGCATATTGGGGGCAAAATCCTGGCATATTAAATGGCATATTGGGGGCAAAATCCTGGCATATTAAATGGAATATTGGGGGCAAAATCCTGGCATATTAAATGGCATATTGGGGGCAATATCCTGGCATATTAAATGGCATATTGGGGGCAAAATCCTGGCATATTAAATGGCATATTGGGGGCAATATCCTGGCATATTAAAATGGCATATTGGGCTTCAAAGTTCTTTATTTGAAATGTAAGTTTTTTTCCTGAAATTTCCTTCTTAAAATGAGGTGCGTGTTATATATATATATATATATATATATATTTGTGATATAACAATATAGCATTCATAACAGATGGTACCTTGACCACTCTGAAGTGCACTATACCAGGTATAAAATGATAAATGATCTTCAAGATATGGTTCCTGAATATTTGTATTAAACATTTAAAAACAAACAGTTACCTTTCGGTACTTTGCCTTTGGGTAATTTGGATTTATCAAGCTTTACTCCTCTTACTCCTGAAGTGTGAGGACAGATGGGCGCTGTAATAATGCAGCATATGTCCTTTCTTTTAGGTGAAAACTGAAAATAAGGACAGTTCAAATAAATATGATTACTGTATAATGTTGTTAAACACCCACTTAATAGTTTCATATGTAGGGGTTTTTCTTTACTTAAAGCTGGGCTAAAATAAGCACCTGCAACCGTCAAATTTGCAGATCCAATAGTTTGGAGTACTTTTGACTAAAGTACACAGCAAATATCAAGCATTAAAAGGTGCGCAAAATGCATCTTCCAAATCTTAATGCATATTAAAGTACATTCAAAGTACTTTACAATGCATATTTTGCATCCCTTAAAATATGAAAAAATGTCACTTATTTATGAAATAGCAGTTTGCAAGAAACCAGGACTGCCTACACTTACTAAAAAGTAAATTTACTCTATTATTATTAGATCACATCAAGTACTATCTTTTTACTGACTTCTTCATAGACCGCTTTTAAGTTGGTTTGACAAAATGCACGGCATCCAACTGGCAGCGGCAGCTGCACCTCTGAGCTGCTCCAGCAAAGTGTGCACTGGGATGGCACTAACACCCAGTGCGGCAACAGGGTCAACGCATGAGGGGGCGGAGCTTTCTCTCCTTGCACAGTGGAGAAAGCCCCACCCCTTCACACTCTGACACTACTGGAGCACCAGTCAGTGAAATCCCGGTGCTCAGATGGAACACTCACCCTCACCCTCCCTGCAGCTAAAAAGTAAACGAGCAGGGAGGGGGAACAAACAAAATAACGTGGGTTTTTCTTTTATTGTAAAAAAAATTAAGCAAAGTCTATGTGTGTGGAAGTGTGACTGTGTGTGAATGTGTGTGTGTGTAAATGTGACTTTATGCATACATACATTTTCTTTCAATGAAACATGAATGCGGTCCACACACACAAATAGATTTACAGTGAAGTGGCCCACTGCAAAACAAACTTGGACACCCCTGTTCTAATGTATTCTTGCATGTATACCTTTATCAATCCTTGAAATACATTCATACCCGAGTCAGTTTCTAAAGAAGAGTTAGAAGTATATTTGCAAAAAATGTTTGCTTCAATGGGTATCCAGAAAAACCCATTGCAACCTTTAATGGAAAGATTCCATAGGTTAGCCAAGCCCCCATCAGTGGTAGAAGCGACCCCCAGAGATGTGATCGTTGCCTTTTTTTCATATAGAAGTAAAACAGCCCTAATCACTTCATTTATTGAACAGACCTTTCATACACACTAGATCAGCAAGAAAAGGCTTTAGTAAAATAACTGAAGAATTGAGAGCAAAAGGCATAAGATACAGTTGGGGGTTTCCTACATGCCTAATCATACATAGAAATGGAATGAGACATATACTGAAAAATCAGGAGAAAGCGAGGAAATGGCTAGATAGTCAGTGAAGGAGTTTATGAAATAATGAGTAAGACATTAATAATTTAGAAAGATAATTTAAATTGAAATAAGTGTTATAAACTAACTAAGAATGAGGTATTGCTATTTAGGATTAGAACATTTGTTGGGGCGGACTATAGAAAGAGAGATAAGGGGGATAGTTAATGATCAATAAAGTTAATAGATAATAGGTAATGAGATTATTATTATTATGGATGATTTGAGTGGTTGTTTATTTCTCATATAATTTTTTTATTTTTTTTATTTTTTTAGAAGAATTAATTTTAGCTGGTAGTAGATATGTAATAGTAGTAGTATTAAGAAGAATTGCAATTATGAAGGTGATTTTTGATTTCAAGCGATATTATTGTATTGTATTATATTGCAGTGTAGGAATGAAGCTGAATATTAGTATGGGTCCGTGGAAGAAGGAGTGAGGGGGGTTAATAAGAAAGTTAGTAGTTGAAGTTTATACATTGCCAGTGGCGTAGCGTGGGGGGTGCAGGGGGGGCCGGCCGCACCGGGCGCAATATCTGGGGGGGGCGCACTAGCCCTATGTGGCCGCGTGGCCGCCAGGGCCGTCTTTAACGCGGGGCAAACGGGGCAGCTGCCCTGGGCCCATTTACTCCTGGGGGGCCCCAAGGCAGCTGTCCCGTGGGCCCCCAGCCCCTGCTGCCGCGTTCACAGCGCATTGCGCTTGTGAACGCTTTTTTCCGGCAAGCCGCATCCGATGGATGCGACGGCCGGAAAAAAAATAAATAAAAACTGACGCCGGATGTGACGTCGCGTCACATCCGGTGTCTGTTTCCCTCCTCCGTGCAAGAGGGAAGACTGCACGGAGGAGACATCCGGCGGGGGACACGGAGCCGCTTCATGTAAGTACGGGGGGGGGGGGGGGCTTTCTGGCACAATATTCCTGGTATCTGACTGGCACTATATTACTGGGTATCTGATTGGCACTATATTACTGGGTATCTGATTGGCACAATATTACTGGGTATCTGATTGGCACTATATTACTGGGTATCTGAATGGCACTATATTACTGGGCATCTGATTGGCACTATATTACTTGGCATCTGATTGGCACTATATTACTGGGTATCTGATTGGCACTATATTACTGGGCATCTGATTGGCACTATATTACTGGGTATCTGATTGGCACAATACTACTGGGCATCTGATTGGCACTATTACTTGGCATCTGATTGGCACTATATTACTGGGTATCTGAATGGCACAATATTACTGGGCATCTGACTGGCACTATATTACTGGGCATCTGATTGGCACTATATTACTGGGCATCTGATTGGCACTATATTACTTGGCATCTGATTGGCACTATATTACTGGGCATCTGATTGGCACTATATTACTGGGTATCTGATTGGCACTATATTACTTGGCATCTGATTGGCACTATATTACTGGGCATCTGATTGGCACTATATTACTGGGTATCTGATTGGCACTATATTACTGGGCATCTGACTGGCACTATATTACTGGGCATCTGGCTGGCACTATATTACTGGGCATCTGATTGGCACTATATTACTGGGCATCTGATTGGCACTATATTACTGGGTATCTGATTGGCACTATATTACTTGGCATCTGATTGGCACTATATTACTGGGCATCTGATTGGCACTATATTACTGGGTATCTGATTGGCACTATATTACTTGGCATCTGATTGGCACTATATTACTTGGCATCTGTTTGGCACTATATTACTGGGCATCTGATTGGCACTATATTACTGGGTATCTGATTGGCACTATATTACTTGGCATCTGATTGGCACTATATTACTGGGCATCTGACTGGCACTATATTACTGGGCATCTGGCTGGCACAATAATACTGGGCATCTGACTGGCACAATAATACTGGGCATCTGACTGGCACAATAATACTGGGCATCTGGCTGGCACAATAATACTGGGCATCTGACTGGCACAATAATACTGGGCATCTGACTGGCACTATATTACTGGGCATCTGGCTGGCACAATAATACTGGGCATCTGGCTGGCATAATATTACAGGCATCTGGCTGGCACTATTACTGGGCTCTGACTGGCACAATATTACAGGCATCTGACTGGCATAATATTACAGGCATCTGACTGGCACAATATTACAGGCCTCTGACTGGCACAATATTCCTGGCCTCTGACTGGCACACTATTACAAGCATCTGACTGGCATAATATTACAGGCATCTGACTGGCACAATATTACAGGCATCTGACTGGCACAATATTCCTGGCCTCTGACTGCACACTATTACAGGCATCTGACTGGCATAATATTACAGGCATCTGACAGGCACCATATTCCTGGGCTCTGACAGGCACAATATTCCTGGGCTCTGACAGGCACAATATTCCTGGTATCTGACTGGCACAATATTATTGGTATCTGACTGGCACAATATTATTGGTATCTGACTGGCACAATATTACTGGTATCTGACTGGCACATTATTACTGGGCTCTGACTGGCACAATATTGCAGGCATCTGACTGGCACAATATTGCAGGCATCTGACTGGCACAATATTACTAGGCTCTGACTGGCACAATATTACTGGGCTCTGACTGGCACAATATTACTGGCATCCGAAAGTTACAATATTACTGGCATCTGAATGGCACAACAATTATGGCATATGTGTGTGTGTGTGTGGGGGGGGGGGGGGGGGGGGGGTAACATTAGAGGTACAGGATTGAGGAAGTTGGCTCCATCTAGCCCAGTCTTGGATCATCTCCAGGGTATGGTTCCATTTTGATGTTTAGTTTTTGTTCTTGATATTGTTTGTCGTTTACGATGGTTGTGAGACGACATATAATAGCATGGCCCATGCTAGGTTACTACATGTGTATATTTGTATTCATAGACCTGCTGAAAATGTGGAGAATGTGTGTAATGCATGTTCGCACTCAATAAAGTGTTGGAAAATAAACTTGTATTTAGATGCATTTTACTTTAATTACATAAGTATTTTCATAACAAACAATACATGTGCTTGGGGGGTAAGGGTTTCTTTAACTAATCTAGTAGAAGAGACTCGAGTGCTAAAATCCACGGGTTAGGGGGCGCAAATTACTTGCCTTGCCCCGGGTGCTGACAACCCACGCTACGCCACTGTACATTGCATAGATTGGAATGATAATTGATGATTTAGATTAAGCACACTAAAAAATACTAGGAATTTAAACACGAATGGTAGATGGTTCATAATATAATAGTAAGATTTAATGATGTAAAGAACTGGCCTCTTGGTTAGAATTGGATTGGGTAAGATTATGACACTAGATTATGATTAATACACTAGCATAAATAATTAATGATTTATATGCACAGACATAATGAAAAGCAGATAGATTAGATGTTATGTTATGTCACTAAATAGAGATTCACAAGATTGGATGGGATGTATCACATTTATCTCGTACCTCTCCCTCCTACCCTCTCCTCAAATACAGCGTCATACTTTAAGTATTGTGATTATTACCACGGGTTCCCTTTATTTATTTATTTTATTTTTTCTTTCTCTCTTCTCTATCCCTTTCTCTTTTTTTATCTTTACTCTTATCTATATGAGAAATAAAACATCACGCCCTCATTAGCAGGTAGTAAACATCGCACCCTCGGAGAGAACTTTATGCAAGAGGTCTTAAGACCACTAATTTGATGCACAGTATGTTTTGGGAGGACTGTGTATTTGTCAAAGTCTTTGTATAGGACAAAGACCAAGACGTTTATGTTAAATGTTTTAAAACTGTTATGTATTGTTATGTCCTTGTCATGTATAACGTGAAGTGGGAAGGTCTGTGGGGGAATAGTGAAGACACAGAGGGCGGATATAGAGACAATGGTTAAATATCTTTCATTAAATACCCATTGTTTAAATTCCCCAAATAAGCAGGCACTTTTGGTTAATTTACTTAAGAAAGAAGGAATTGAAATTTGTATATTACAAGAGACACACTGGATAAAAAAAAGATATAGCAAAGATGAGATTTCACGGATTTAATATGATTGCGAATGCAAGTCTTGGGAAAGATAAAAAAGAGGAGTCTCAATTTTATTTTCGAGTTCACTTATATCGGAGACGTTGTATACAGAAAATGACGATAGGGCTAGATATAACATATGGGTCAGTATAATAAACCAACAACAGGTCACAATTGTAAATGTATATGCCCCATACAATGAACAAATGAACACATTAAATAAAATATTAGACACAGTAGACAGGGTTAAAAAAGTTGTGTGGGCAGGAGATTTTAATATGGTTCTTGAAACTAATATAGACAAAATGATTCCTAAAAGTATGACGCTCTCACGTGGAGTGATAAAGTATGCACAGCATTTAAAGATGTTTATAAAGAAAAAAATGTTATTAGACGTCTGGCGAGTACACTCACTGGTCGGGAGTACATAACTCCTATTCAAGGATAGACTTGGTACTAATGGACTTGAACTCTATTAAAAAAGTGGATAAAATTTGAATCTCAGAAATATCCTGGTTTGATCATAACGCAATAATATGGAATATAAGAGATGGATTTGAAAATCATAGAAGTCGCCCATGGAGATTAAACAATGAACTATTAAACCTAGAAGAGAACAAAAAATTTATCAGAGAAATGACTAGGCTATTCTTTAAAGAAAATGTAAACCAGGATTTATCTTCAGAAACAGTTTGGTGCGCTTATAAATGTGTAATACGTGGCCACCTAATAAAATTGGGCGCTAGGATCAAACTAGAGCAAGGTTTACCGATAGCAGACCTATATATTGCATATGCTAAAGAGATCAAGAAAAATAAAGAAAACCCAACAGAACAAAGCGCAGATACGGTATCAGGATTTTAAAAAAAAAAAAAATATTACACTTTTGGAAGAAACTAAAAGAAATCTAAATAAACTAAACCAGCCATTATACACTAAAGGAAATAGAGCAGATAAAATCTTGACTGTTAACATAAAAAAAAAAAAAAAAGAAGCGCCAAGTATCGAATCTATAAGATTATAACTAATAAAAAGGTGATGTACTCTCCATAAGAAATCGGTAAAGCATTCGGCGTATGTATAACTTAAACCATCCAATAATGGATAATCAGATCCAAGAATATTTAAAAAAATGTGGTTTGCCATCTCTGACTGATGAATAGATTGAAATTCTGAATTCCCCTTTCAAAGAACAAGAAATTAGTATAGCTATTGATAAAAAAAAAATAAGGCTCCAGGTCCTGCGGCTTTACCGGACTTTTTTATAAGCACATAAATATAAAATATAAGCACATAAATAATGACTTTTAAATGTATGAGTCAGATTCGGAGCAAATTCTCTCACATTTTTCAGGAACCTATATGCAGTATGAGTACTACATATAAATGGATTGACTTCAGACCCAGTTCCTATAGCAAGAGACATTCGACAAGGATCCCCTACTCTGGATCACTCAAAACAACCAGAATCTGGAAGGAATCCTTCACTGTGTTTCCTCTACCACTTCTGGTGGAAGGCTATTCCATACATCCACTACCCTCTCAATAAAGTATATCAATTATAATATTTTATTAATTTGGGTTTTAGTAACAAAACAAGGCACTGCTGAGATTTGAACTCAAGATCTCCTGGACAGGCACTTTAACCAACTAAGCCACAGCGCCTGATATGTCCCCAGCATGTCTAAAAAAACACTAATATCGCACAAAATGATTCCTGTTGTAAATGCAACCAGACAGGTGCAGACTTTCTTCATTTTATATGGCAATGCAAGCAGATATGTCAGTTTTGGAATGTTGTCCAGGTCTATGTGTTACAAAAATATTTTGCATTAGTTTGGTCAACACCCTAGAATTTGCGCTCTTTGGCTATTCTAGCTTACCCATCAAACATGCCTGCTTTACAAGAATCATCTCCGCTGTAACAAACAAAACCATTTTACAATTCTGGATATGCAGGGATAAGCCTTCTATAACAATCTTTAAGAAAATCTCTTATTTATTTCGTATAACAAAATATAGAGAGAGACAATGCTGGGGGGAAGAGAGAGAGACAAAGCTGGGGGGAGGGGGAGAGAGAGGCAGCATTGGCACATAAAAGGAAATAAAAACAAGAAATGCATTTTTTTTATATCAATTTTTATTAAATATTAAAAAGCAATTTACATGTGAATATATACAAGTTCAAGTTTTTTTTCTTATAGGGTAGTCTTATATTCAGGCTTTTAGTTTTTTTCCTAAAGGAATATCCAAAGTTTGGGGGGTCGTCTTATAATCAGGGTCGTCTTATATTCGAGCAAATACGGTATATATATATATATATATATATATATATATATATATATATATATATATATATATATATAATTACCAACCCACCTTTGAATATTATATATATAATAAATTAAGCAGCAACCCACTTTAAAAACAAAAATATGAAGCCTGAGCCTGGGGATCTTACAAGTCATGGATACTCCCAAAACTACCACATCCTTAGAAACGGTATCCAGTTGTAAATTAATTGATAAGTTAAAGTAGAGATTATTAGATATATACAGGTTTTGTAAGCGTCAGTAAACATGTCATGTCATCCGATATATACACTTTCTCTTGCTATATATAAACATTATACATTATATACATGTTATACATAATTAAATATATCAATTGCTAGATCTTAAGTAGTAAATTATGTTAGTTTCTATATGATTGTTGCCAAAGATCGACATGTCATATCATTTTGTGTAATTTCTTGTTGTACACAGTTTGTATTAAATAATTTGTTTAAAAAAAATAAAAAAAACCACATTGCCTTCACAATCACGCATTACAACTTCAGCTTATAAACATTGACGTTAAAGAACATACAAGAATATGTATGCTGTAAAATGTTTTTGTTCTAGTTAAATAAAACAATTGAATTAGTTCTCCAAATATGTGTGAATAACCTATTAAACTAAAATTAGTTCTGATATAGCAGTTTTACTAAATATTAAATCTTCCTCTGGTTACAAATATAACTACCGGCAAGAATGATTCTTTACATTTAACCTCTTAACGCAGATGGACTTATATACACGTCCTGAGTTTTCATGTAGCGTTGCGCTCCTCAGTGCAACGCTACATGCCGGCAGTTATTCTCAGAGGCTGCTTCGGATCCAAAGCAGCCTCCAAGAGTGCCTTTGGCACCCCCGCCCCTCCCACCGAGCATATGATCACCGTGAATGTTAGCGAATGCGTTCAAACACACATAAGCAGTGATCAGCTTTCACTGCCTATGTGTTAAAGGTGTTGCAATAATGCCTTGATCGAGGCATCATGCCACACCTTTCTCTGCCCCCAGGTGCTGTATTGGAGGAGCATGCTGGAGTGGGGTCAAAAGGTCACTGCAGAAGAAAATGGTTAGGAAACAAAAAAAAAAACACGACTATTGATTATTGCCCTATTACTTGAAATAAAATAGAAAAACATGGAAACATTGGTATTTCTAAACTCAGGACAAATATTAGAAGTATATAGACAGGTTCTTTTTTACCATTTGTAATTGTTTTAAAAAAAAATCAGGTCAAAAATAGGAAAAGTGTTTTTTATGGCATTTTTTTAAATCATATTTTATATGTTTTATTAGTAAATTATATCATATTATGAAAATAATAGTAACAAATGAAAGTCCCATCCATCCTTTAAAAAAATGATATATAATGTGTGTGGGTGGACTGAACACAAAGAAAGAAATTCACAGTTCAGCAAATGTATGACAAAAAATAATGGAATTCTGGTCTTCTAGGCATATCAAATGCAGCATAGAACTCTGTCACCAAGGGGTTAAAGATTTTTACGGACTAGTGATTTAAATCAAATCCACCCTGCTGTAGACTCAAACGGAAAAGATCTGTTAAGAAAAAGTAACCATCATTCTAGTCACAGCAGCAACAGACAGAAATATTGAGTATCTACTTTGCTAGAAAGTATTCAACAAAGAATATGCTTACCTCATGATCTGGGCATGTGAAAGGACTTGTCAGCATAAATCCTTTTTTTTGTGTGGTATTAAAGTGGTTTCTGTTTGCTATGAGAAAACCAAACAGATGTCTAATTGCAACCAATCAATTGCTACTCTGTAAAAGGTGCATAACTTTCATAAAGGAAATAGTCTTCCTTGACTCTACTTCGATACAACCAATCTAAAATGCTGCTGCTAGATGAATCTACCCCATCTGCTGCACCACTTTGTATAGCCCTCTTCTGGTATCCCATTCCTTCAAAGTCCAAATATCCACTTACAATTACAAATTGTACCAAACCCAAGTTAGTACTAAAGGCATCCTAATTAGAAACAAGGTATTGTGGTATATATAAAAATAAAAAAGGAACACAAACTTTATAGGTTCAAATAGAGCACAAAGACAGATCTGATTAATGTGCTTTTAATCTGATTAAGTATCACAGTGCTATATTATTCTTTGACCAAACCTCACCAACTATCCCTAATAAGGTTACACTACCACCACCTTACCTTTGACCTCTTCACTCCCTTGTGTATCACGTCCCCCACTCCCTCTAGATTGTAAGCTTGCGAGCAGAGCTCTCTACCTCGTGTATCAATCTGTTCTTGTTCATCTAACTTTGTATTTAGACCCCCTCTATGCTCTATATCTAGCGCTATGTAAATTGTTTGCACTATATAAATGTTAATATAATGTAATATTCTTTATACCCGTTTTTTGTATATTTGCTGACCTATTCAATTCACAAACTGTATTTATTCCCATTAGTACCTGCTTTTTCTCCTCCATCTTCTATTGTCCTGTTCTCGGTTTTTGTGCACATTAATTTCCAGCATTCCTATTTTTATTTATATCACTATCACAGAGTACAGCAGTCTTAAGCAGGCTGGTGTTACTAATACTTTGTATTACCTATGAGTCTTTCAGGTGTGCTGCTGTCATGTCACCTATCTTGTCTTTTTGCGCTTTTTTCAATATAAATAATAGATTATCCCATAAAGTACCAGTGATTTGTTAGAACTGTCAAGGATATAAAAAAAAAAAAAAGTTTGCACTTGTCCCCAGCACTAGAGAGGTTCACAGCAGCTGGATAGGATATCCATGCTCAATAGGGTTTCTCACAATATAGATGCGCTATAGACTACACTTCCATGATACCAAGTTAGCTTTTTGTCAGGCTGAGCAGAATACGAAACGTAGTCTGCAAAGCAAGATGTAAAAATTCAAAGCTGCACTGACCATATCCCAAATTTGGCCCTGGACCTGCCACATAAAACTAGAACCTATGCATGTGGGGAAGTTTCTATGCACTATACTCAGGGGACCTCCCCTACTGCCGCCCGGCACGACCGCCGGGACTTCTGTGACAAAGCCGGAAGGACCCGGCTTTATCACAGAAGTCCCGGCGGTCGTGCCGGGCGGCAGCAGGGGAGTCTGCGCTCATCTCGCAGACATCCCCTGCTGTTAGAGAGGGGGATCCAGGTCCCCTGCAGCTCTGCTGGGGACCTGGATCGCTGTCTTATAATCTGACCTCAATTTGAGGTCAGATTATAAGACAACCTCGATTATAAGACGAGGGGGATTTTCTGAATTTTTTTTCTGAAAAAAACCTCGTCTTATAATCGAGCAAATACGGTACTTTAAGTTCAACTCATGAAAAATATTTGAATATATTTTGCAGTTTTTTTCAATAGCTGTTGTAGATGAGTAAAATAT